>CM076572.1:1325883765-1326345819 GCA_034641835.2 Pinus albicaulis
CCGCCTACATTTTGGTTCTCTTGTCTCTTTATGGTTTATGCATTGGTAGTTGTTTGATGAAGAAGAACACTATAATAACCTAGGTAAAAGAAGATCCTAATCTAAGAAGTAAAAAGTATTCACAAGCAGTTATCTAACAAAGAGAAATCACCTAATCTTGATGCCCTAGATTTCTCAACAATAAATACATGGCCTTCTCAAGGAAATCGAATTTTTGGCATTAATGAGGAAGTTAATTACTTGGAAATTCAAATTCGTGGATTTAATGCACATTTGGGAGAATTTGGGAGAATATTTGGCAGAGATTTTTGTGGAAATTTGTCCCCACATTGCTTCCCCACAAATCTACACTTGTCATTCCATCATGAAACACGAGTTTCATCAAGGATTATGTGGGCCTCTCTAGAGGAAATCGAATGGGCACTAGGAAAATTCAAATTTGCATGTAGAGGCATTGAGATCGTCACTCATTTGTCTTGGGATTGTCACCCATTTGCTTGGGATTGGCTCCCAAACTTCTATATAACATAAACATGGGCTCTAGCCTCTCACTATGTATTTTCATGTTATGAGCTATTGGGGCTCGAGGAAACTCTGTCATTTTGTACTTACTTGATTTTAAGCTTTTTAAGCAAAAATGGGTCACAAAGATGTTGGGTTATGACTTTGAAATAATCTAAAAAAAGGAAAGCTTAATGTTGTTGCAGATGCACTCTCAAGAAAGAATGAAGAGGTGGAAGCATTGCTTTGTGCCATTTCTATTATCCAACCAGATTGGATAACTGAAGCAAGAGATGAATGGAAGAAGGACAAAGATGTATGGATACTCATTCAAAAGTTGCGGCAAGATCCTAGTACATCTGATACATTTAGTTGGAAAAATGATTCCTTATGGTACAAAGATCGCTTATATCTTTGTAAGAATTCCCAACTAAAACAAAAGATTCTTCTAGAATTTGCACACTTCTCCTTTAGGAGGACACTCAGGATTTTTAAAAACTTACCACAGGGTGAAGAAAGAATTTTTTTGGGATGGCCTTAAATCTGATATTCGAAATTTTGTGGCGGAATGTTTGGTTTGCCAGCAGAATAAAGTGGAAACAATTAAGACCCCAGGACTTCTACAACCTTTATCCATTCCAAGTCAACGTTAGGAGGAGATTTCAATGGATTTTATCACAGGTTTACCTAAGTCTGAAGGAAAGAGTGTCATCATGGTGGTAGTTGATAGACTTACCAAGTATGCACACTTTTGTGCATTATCTCATCCATTTAAAGCAAGTACAGTTGCTACTACATTTATGGGTAGAATTCAAAAGCTACATGGAAGCCCAAGGGTTATTGTGAGTGACAGAGATCCCATTTTTACTGGAAATTTTTGGACGGAGTTATTTTCTTGTTTGGGTTCAATTAGCTCATAGCTCAACTTATCATCCTCAATCTTATGGTCAAACTGAGATAGTAAATAAATGTTTGGAAGGATATCTTCGTTGTTTTGTATCTGATAAACAAACACAATGGGTCAAGTGGTTACCTCTCTTTGAATGGTGGTATAACACTTCCTTCCATACTGCAGCAAAAATGACCCCATTTATGGCACTTTATGGATATCATCCACCATCCATC
This sequence comes from Pinus albicaulis, assembly GCA_034641835.2. Lineage (NCBI taxonomy): Eukaryota > Viridiplantae > Streptophyta > Pinopsida > Pinales > Pinaceae > Pinus > Pinus albicaulis. The sequence continues at coordinate 1,325,885,392 of CM076572.1, forward strand.
ACATCATCTTTAAGGGAAAATTCGAAGGTTCAAGCGGTGGAAGATCACATCGAGCATCAGCAAGAAGTTCTCCAACTCTTAAAGGATAACCTGAATTTGGCACAAAATCGAATGAAACAACGGGCAGATCAACATCGCAGTGAGAGAAGTTTTGATGTAGGAGATTGGGTATTTTTACGGCTACAACCATACAAACAAATGTCCCTCAAGCAAGCTAAGAAGGATAATAAATTATCACCAAAGTACTATGGTCCTTACAAGGTGTTGCAAAAGATCGGTACTGTGGCCTAGAAATTGGAGCTTCCTGCTTCTTCGCGAGTACATCTAGTTTTCCATGTTTCATGCTTAAAGAAGGTTATAGGTGAAAATCTTCCGGTTCAAACAATATTGCCAGAACTTTATGAGGAAGGAAAAATCATATTGGAACCTGAAGCAGTCATGGAAACAAGAACTCGAAAGCTATGGAATCGATCAATTTCAGAGTATCTCATCAAGTGGAAGAACTTACCCACTGAAGATTCTACATGGGAGGATGATAATTTTATACAGAAGCACCCAGAGCTACTCAAGCATTGAGGACAACACTTTTTTGAAGAAGAGGGGCATGTTAGGTCCCTATATTACTAGTATAGTCCCTTATTGTTGTTAGTGTAACCCCCTTATTGTTATTATTGTACCCTTGTAACCCCATTTTGTTATTATTGTGCCCTTAAATTATTATTGTTAGGTCGGCTAGGATTACATTGTGGCCCACTAGGATTACATTATGGCCCTATGGACTCCTATATATAGAAAGGAGGTTTTGTGAATTGTATCATCCAAGAATTGTTCATTTATGTAATGTATTGGAGGTTGCCCCCTCGAAGTGGCTCATTTCTAAGGCGTTTATATCTCTTTTCTTCTCTTTTTGAGTTGGTTACACAACATTTAGGCTCTCTCAACAATTCTTCTATCACTCTTATCTCTTCCTTATACTTAAAAAGTATTAAGTCATCTTTGGCCTTTCTCATAATAGTCTCCAACAATTTTTCTTCTTTTTGGCTTCCCTTGAAAGTTAATTTATCTTTGTCTATTGCATTAACAACTTCCACTAGTTGTCTTTGTGCAATCCTATCTTCCTTTACATCTTCACTTTCTTCATCAAAGAAAAAACCTTGCTCAGGTTTACAAAAGTTAACTTCTTTTTCTTGATTTTTGGTACAAATAAAAGCCAAACTCCCCCTGCTTTTAGCTTAGCAGTATGCTGAAAAGAAATATATCCCTTCAATTGTGTATGAGCTTCCTCATGAAACCTAATTGTATCATATTTTATCTTTAAAACATAATTCATATTTTATTTCTCCTCTTCCTCTTCTTTGAAAATACCCAAAGATTGTCCATCATCACGTATTACACCTACAAACATACACAAATTGTTAATTTCCAAATCATAACGCTCAGTAGCCTTAACTGGTGGTTCAAACATCATTTATCCATCTTCAAGTTCACAAGGAACTTGTTCTTCTCCAATAACTTTTTTTTGTTGTAGCTAAAATCCTTTGAGCTTCTCCAACCTTAATTGAACATCCATTATTTTCTCAAGATTCCTAAGATCCTCTATTAACTAAGTACTCATCTTATGCTCTCTCTTCTCTTGTAGCCTATGCCATTTTACATTCTTTCTCATTATATAACCATACTTCTAGTCTTCTTTACTCCTCTAGAACAACTCCATCAACAAATTAAGATGGATTCTTATCTCAACCTTTTCTCTGTCATACTCTTCATCATTCATCTTCCTTCCCATGCCATTTTAATTGGCATCTTCCTTATTTCTTCTCCTATTGTGGCTACTATCTGAACCTTTGCTATGACTATCAATAGTCATCTTCTACTTCATCTCCATGTGTTTCCTCACACTTAATATGAGCTGCACTAAGCCTCTACAATAGCAGTTCTCTTTCACCTTGCCACAACTACCTCACCAAGCTTCTCTTCGGTAATTGGTCTTTTGGAAATACTCGTTCTCGATCTGGAACCTTCTAAGCTTTCTTCTCTGCTCCTTCTAGGCTTCTACACTCAACTCTTCCTCTCTTGAGAACACTCAACCGTTACCTTATATTCCAATCCTTAGCTGGAACAATCAAGTTATGCCACACTATTATTTCTCAAGAAGTCTTTCCCGAATTCTTTCATCACTGCTTCAAAGATGTGATCAACTTGCTGAGATACTCCTCATCTGTTGCTACCTACACTCTAAACAATGTTATAAACAAAGACCATAAGCATATCGAATCTTAACAGACTTGCTTCTCGCTATCAATCCTTCAAAATATTGTTGTTGCCAAACTTTCATGCCACTCTAAATGCTTCTACTCAGCTTCCATCTCTAGCTGATCTAACCTCTTTCCTCTCTCCAAAAGAGCATTCCCTGCTCTGATACCAAATGATGATGACCTACCAGGTCTATGACTCCAAAATAGTTAGCTCTAAAACACTAGGCTACACTACAAGTCTCAAGAAATATACTCCAACCCTTCCGTCTGTTAGACTCCTATACCAATAGGTGTCATATTTCATGATTGACTTGATGGGCTATGTAATATGTTCATACCTTTTCTTGTTGCAAAGGTTTTCCATATTGTCAAAAAATCAAAAAATTTAAAAAATGTAAAGAGGGTATACCCTAAAAGAAAAATCAAAGGGTGAAAAGAATAAAAAATGGCCAAAAAAGTAAAAGAAAATGAACCCCACCAAAAGAAAAGCCAAGGAAAGTGTGCAAGTCTAAATGCCACTACTTTTTGCTCTTATGTAATAAACAAATTGTGTGCAACTTGTATTTTATGCCACAATTGATGAATAGTCAAACAATTTAAGCTTGGCTAGTTCATATTTCAATTTTATGTTTTAGAGATAGAGAATAATATCTGACCAAATTGTTTAATCTTTGCAGATAAGTAGATAGGTAGAGTAAATAAAAGGAGCTCAACAGTTTAATCCGAGCCCTTGGATGTAATAAGGTTAGAATTAGATAGATTTTCTGATGTAAAAGAAAAAAGTGTGATGAGGGTTTGCCAGTCTAACTGCACCCTAATAAAGAAGAAAAAATGATAGTGTAAAGTAGGTAGGGTAGGTAGATGTTGTTGCAGAATTACATGTGATGAATAATGGCTTTAGATGTGTTAAATATTTTTACTTTCATCACAAGTGCAAAGGCAAATACTACACTGGAAGAATTTCAAGCAAAGCAAAGTCAGACTATTAACTTCCCCTTTCATTTTTCCCTAAACATTTCACTAATTTCCCCTAAGTACTAAGGCATTTGAAAATTGGAGGGGCTCAAGGCATTTCCTTGACTTTTGGAGGGACCAGACCCTCGGCACAATAATTGGAAAAGCCTAAGTACTTAAATACATTCATTCATTCACCTCTAAGAAATATTTTTCTAAGTAAAATCCCATTTTACTTAGGAAAATCACGCAATATTTCACAAAAACCCTATTCATGCAAGCATAAGTTAAATACATTAAACCAATGTTTTTTACTTAGCGCTTCCATTCCATTTTGTCATATTAATTTTTAATTTTATTATTTAAATCCCCATACAAATAAACCCTTTCCCGTATTATTTTAATTATATCCCAAATAATTAATATCCCGCCCCTTTTGGTTGAAAAATAACCATATTAATTTGTGAATTATGATTAATTAGTTAAATTTCTGATTAATCGTCAAGCGCGTCCTCCCGTTGTATAAAAGGGATTAATTAACCCTCATGGTTAATTAATAACCTATTCTGCCAATTAACTTCCCCCCGATGCGATTAATTCAAAATAAATTACATTGCGCCCGCTCGTTATCTCTCCGTCATCTCGTCACCCCGACCACCGTTCGATCAATCAATCCGAGATCAATGGTTATTATCCATATCGCTAGCCATCCACATCTGAACGATAATGCGCGATGGCCAAGTGGTTTTCTGGATCGTACAGTGCCACGCGTCGTGCATCGTATGGAATTGCTCGCCCTCCGCTCAAAACCACTCTTCCCCAAAAGCGGTGCGATGGAAACCGCTTACCGCCTGCCTCCCCTGACGAAACCTCCGTACTTGCTGACGCCATCCATTAAAAAATTAAAAAGCCGCCAACCTTTTGACTTTGTGAATAAAACAAATGCGCCCGCATCATTTTCATTATTCTGTGTAACGACCAGAGTCTCATGCAAAAAAATCCAAAACCAACTGTCGAACGCCATCAACTGCCACCTTGCTGAGGAAAATTGCAGCCGAGCATTCAAAATTCATCTGCCATAGCTAATACCTGTTCCATTACTGTTCATCTCCCAGGAAAATAGGTATTTACCTCAATTCCCGTCAAACTCTGTAAAATCCTAATTTTTGTTTTACATTCCACATTAGAAAACTGAAACAGAGTTCAGAACAATTCCCAAAACTGCATTTGCATTCCCAAACCTGTGATTGTGCCCGTTTTTCATAAAAAACCCTGAATTCATTTATGAATCCACAAGAACCAGAAATGGAGATTCCTGTGGCTCTGAATGTCGCACCTCTCAATGCCCCTCACAGAGATTTAGATTATCTACCTTTGGTAGACAGATATTTCCAAATTAAAGACCTGGTTCTCAGTGAAAATCCCCTTCAATTTTTTTGCTACTACAGAGATAATTACTTGAAAGGTTCTGATATTTTTGGATTATGGGAATCCAATCTTCCCATGTACCTTCTCCCCTCAGTCCACATTTTCCCTGAGATAATCCATTACTGTCATGCAAACTATGATCCCAATCAAAGAGCATTTTTGTCCCCGAGTCAGACTATTCTTTTTCCCATAACTGCTCAGTCTATCAATGAGATGTTGCAATTTCAACCTGGTCAAGCCCTCACTCCTCTGTCCATGGGAGAATTACTTGAAAAATCTACCAAACTGTCCCATGAAGAGTTAAATCGTCTCTGCCAGACCTTTATGTTACCAGAACATCAGCCCAAAGGTACTCCCCCTTATGGTTATACCTTCTTCACTGATGTGGGTAGACTTATTCTAAATATGATATCCTATATAATGGGTTTCAATACTAGTGAGTATGTTGACCAATTAACCCCAGTATTGTTATCAATTTTCACCCCTGGACAACCCCCTGCTATCAAGTATGATTTTGCTTCCTACATTGCAGACAAAATCCATGATCAGTTCATGAGATTAGAGAATGAAAGAGTGTTCAAGTATTCTTCTGTTATTTATCATCTCATGCTTTATTACCAATCTGAAAGTTTCCCTTTCTATGTCAAAAAGCTTGATGCCAAAGGAAATCCTAGATCTGTAATCTTTTGGTCTGCCATCACTCATAATTCCCCTGATTCCCCTTATTCCTACAATGATTTTGTTGACTTATTTGTACACCCTGCAACCACCTTGGTGACAGGAGTTTTTCCTCCAAGGGTCAACAGTGAAATCAAGAAAATTCTTCAACTTTCAAAGCAATATCGGATAGGTGACTAGTACCTATACCAAAATCACACGGAAATCAGAATCTATGGATGTGAGTTATGCCCATTCAAGTTGCCAAAATATGTCCCAATGAGACTCTTTGTGTTGTACATATTTACCCCTGCCTGTGAATTTTGGCCTGCTGCCTCATTCAAGTCCATTTTAAATTTCCGTCGTGGCCTAAAACCTCATGCTTCAGTTTGGTATTATTATCTCTGCCCGAAAGTCTGCTTTACAATGGTCGAAAACCCAAATTTAAATATATCGGGCCCCAGTTCTAAGATACTAGCCCCCGTGCTTCGACCACCATATGACCCGAGTCCAAGAACCACAAGCCAAAAGGGAAGGGAGCTAATTTTTTTATGGTTCGGGCGTGATATCCACCGTCCGATCAAATTAAATCAACGGTGCGGCAATTAACCCGTATGGAGGGCCCCGCGCGCAAGAAATCGGTTGTATAGCCCCGCACCACTTCTACCGGTCCAGCGGTTTTGGGCCCGAGGCCAGTGATTCCACACGAAACACGCCACGTGTCTTTGGTACGGGTTCCCAAAACCACTTTCCCCGCGCTTTAAGATCTGTACAATCGCCGGGCAGCGGAATTTTTTTGAACCGTCAGATCTGGCAATGTCAATCTGACAGTGGAGATTCTCCAGAGTTGCTCACCCGTTATTTCATATCCGCCATGTCATATGGCCCACCGTTGTATTACCCCCATTGATCCTCATCCGTTGATCTGTGATTGTCATCCAACGGTCAGCAACCAGTCCCCCCGTCCATTGACCCTACCGCCACGTCGCCCTTCCACTGGTTCCCTCCGTACGTCCACGTGTCTTACTCCCGCACGTCCCAAATAATTCTTCCCATCATATATTTATATATGTGTGTGCATATGTTTTCACTCACACCCTTCGTTCTTATTTTTCCTTACGTCCAAACTGGTTAACGTAAGTCACGCTCCGCCTGTTTAATCCATACCTCCATTGCTTTTCTTCCGCCACCCTGCATGTTCCTGTCCCCTGTTCGTGTCCACGACGTCGTCTTCATCTCCATCTCGACACCCCACACCTCTGAGTCTGGTTTTCCTAATATGTCTATGAGTTTTGCAAGTTTCAAGATAACAGGAGGGCGTTTTAGTTCGTTGCCGCTGTTTCAAAGGCTTAAAACCCATAAAAGTACGCATTTTGCTGGTGAAATTTAAAGAAGAATCCAAGGGTAGGTGGGAGAAATGATCGCCATTAAAGAAGACAAAGATGTGAACCTACAGAACCCTCCAGAGAAATTCACCCCGCATTAAAGATCCAGGATTCGAATCCAAAATCAAGGGCCGAGAGTACAGTACAGAATTGCAGACCATCTCAGGGCTTTTACAGCAGCAGATTTTTCCTTAGCAAAAGGCAGAGCATTGTATATATTTTATTATTTGTGTCTTGTATAAAAGGAGATTTTCATCTCCCAGCATTTATTTCTATAGACAGATTGTAAAGTACATTTATTTATAGTTAGTCATTCATAGTGTGGGCGCGAATTATTTTCGCCATTTTGATTCAAAATAAGTCATTAAATGTTTTCCATCTACCTCCTCCTCTAGAATTCTCTATCTTTCCTATAAAGGCCCGAAAAGAAAACATTGTAGGGGTTCCAGATTTCTATCAGCAAACTGTGCAGTGACAAGGCTTTTGCATACATTCTGTAATATTTCTATATGAAGGTTCAGAGCCCGTAGGGTCTCAGTGAGGAGGAGTTATAACTGTAATGGGGATTCTGGTCTTTGGTATCTCACAGTATGTAATTTCTCTTATGTGTTAATACAATATCTCCTTTCATGCTATTTATCTTCTTGTATCATGTTCTAGAATGCGAGTGGCTCACTAGTTTGCAGTAAGGATTCATCTTTGTTGATGCCCTTTCTGGAATTAGTCAAGCGCTTTAAATAGGCCTAGTCATGATATATTGTTCCATGATCATCTCTTCCATATTTTCTGCTATATTAGTTGCATGAGGAGGGTGCTTTTAAAACGCCATTGTCATATAAGGATTCATAAATTGGTATGCCCTTATGTGGTTTTGTTGTGTATCTGGGTATCAGTCTCATGTTAACTAATATCTTCTTTATGTTTCCTCACTGCACTCACTTCCTGATATTTGATTTCTGTGATATATTATTTGAACTGGCCCTCTTTACAGTAAGTTGTCTCTTAACTATCTGATGCCTTTGTATTGGAGTTTTACATGATGTTCCTACATTATTCCTCTCTTTGTATCAGCTTCTGAGAGAGATTGGTCCCGTTTAAATTATCTTCCTTGTTTAACAAGAGATAGTAAGAGAGCTTTTGGACTGACAACCCAAGCTATATAATGAGCTCCTTGCTATATTAAGATGTCCTAGGCACTGGTCTATGGCAACTCTAGGCTGTCTCTAGGGGGTGACAAAATCATCCACAACATCTTTCTGGCGCCGTTGCCGGGGAGCGAATTCAAGAATATCAGTTTCCCTGGGTCTCGACAAATTGTTTTCACTCTCTAATCAGGTGAGCACAGAGAGTTGAAGAGTTGCATATCTCTCACCTTGGCGACTCCACTGGTCTTTATTTGATAAATTTTATTGGTAGTCCTGGCTTCTCGAAAGCCACATTTGAGGTCAGATACATCTCAGTCGAAAACACCTTACGTTTCTGACCCAGAGAAGATCATTCATAAAAGAGTTTGGAAGGAGAGGAAGTCAGTTCGTGCTGAAAACGCTGAATATTCCGTTGAAGATTATCCACCCTCTTCTTCTCAAGAAGTTAGAACAGAAAATCCCGAGTTTTACTCAGAAACTCCGCGTAGAGGAAGTGTCCAGATTGAAGAAGATTCTCATCCTACTCCTGAGGCTGAGGAAATTAAAGAAGTCATATAAGTAATTGCTGTTAACCGTGAACTATTCCCATCCACACCTCAGGCCTCTGTGCAATATATTCCCATTGTTATTCATACTCCACTTCCTCCTACTCCTCTCCCTTCATCTGTATCTCAGATTGTTGTGCAACCCCCACCTCCCCCAATGGCTAATGTTCCTGCTTTTCTATTGAACAAATATGCTCCACTGGCCTTGCCCTAAGTGCTAAATGATATGCCACAGGATTATCTAAAGATTCTGCTGAGATTTAATGGTGAAAATGAAGTTGATGCTCAGAAACATCTTGAGACTTTCTGCTCTTTTGCAGAAAACTTAAATGTTGAACACCTCGATGTGGTCTTGAGATTGTTTGTGCAGTCTTTGGAAGGGGAAGCCAGAAAATGGTTCAAGACATTGGGGAACCGTTCGATAACCACCTGGGATATCATGGAGAATACTTTTCTCAGAAAGTGGGGAGAAAAGAAAGATCATGGTCAATGTCTTACTGAGTTCAATACTATGAAGAAGAAACAGAATGAAGGGGTATCAAAATTTATCAAAAGATTCAACAAGTTATATCTGAGCCTGCCTCCTGAAATGAAGCCCCATGAAGCTGCTGCCAAGATAATTTTTATAGCAGCCTTTGATTTTGACTTTGGATTCTCGTTGAGAGAAAGAAAACCTGCCACTTTAGATGATGCACAGTCAGATGCTCTGGAATTGGAAGCAAACTTTGCCTCCACTGGGAAACTGAAGGGAAAAATTGAACAAGATACTAGGAGGAGAGGCAAAGAAGAGGTTCCCACTTCTAGTCAAGAAAAGGATTCAGACAAGATGGATGAAATAAGAAAAATGATAAAGAATATGGTCAAGCTTGAACTGGAAGCTAAAAATGCAGCTCCCAAGAACTATTACAATGCTCCAAACAGAGGATACAATCCTCAGTATAGAAGACCCCCATTGCAGATATTGCCGAGAGAAGCAAAGGAACAACAAGACCAGGTACCTCATCCCTTGTACCTGGAAGGACCAGCAGATGACTCCACTGGAGATGCAGCTTATGGATTAGAAGATTCAAATCTGGCTTTTTCAAATAATGATGATATGGAATGCCCGTTGCAAGATGAAGATGAAGAAGCAGAGATTGATCATTATTGCAAGCAGTTTGCTGATTTCATGCAAGCACAGTTCAATGTCAAATATGATCTCAGATCTTCAAGGAAGAGGACTAGAATTCAAGACCAAGAAGAAGACCCACCTCAGAAAGAAGCATATGTTCAGAAGGAATCAGCAACCAAGAAGAACATAGAAAAAGGTAAGAATCCTTTAAACATTCCCTTGCAGTCAAATGATCAGATCCCTTCTTCTTCCAAAATAGTCAGTCCTCCTAATGCTGAGCCAGTGTCAAAAGAACTCAAGTCTTCAAATGAGAATAAGGAGTCAAAAGAAGTAGTGATAGAAAAGCCCCCATCTGCTTTCAATTTGCAAAAAGAACTTGAGAAGATTAAGATTCATGTCCCATTGACTGAGTTATTAAAGCAGCCTGTATATCAGTCTCAAGTCACTTCTTTCATTCTTCCTCCCGAAACACCAATTACGCCTGATAGTTTAAATCTTCAAGAAGAAAGACCCATGGTAGTCTTTGGCCCACATGTCGAGGAGATAGACCCTTCTACTCCTCCCTTTTATGTATCCCTAGTTATACATGACCTGCTGTTACATAACTGTATGTTAGATTCTGGGGCTTCCCATAATCTTATGCCTCTGTCTGTCATGGAACAACTAGGACTGCAAATTACAAGACCATACAAAGACCTATATTCATTTGATTCCAAAAGAGTTAAATGCTTGGGAATGATTAAAGATTTAGTGGTCAATTTGGCCCAAATTCCAGCAAAGAGTGTGGTCATGGACATTGTGGTTGCTGATATCCCAGCCCGCTTTGGCATGCTACTGTCAAGGTCCTGGGGTACAAAGATTGGGGGATCAATTAAATTGGATTTAACATATGCTATTGTCCTAGTCTTTGGAGGTTAGGAAAGGAGGTTATACAGGGAGACTAGATTTGTTAAAATGGTAACTAAGGCTGACTACTCAGAGAAATCTCCAGTATATAACAAATAGGGAGACTTCTCATGTTTGATGTTGGAGGAAAATCAAAATTATGCTCATCAACCCCTTTTTGGTCATTTTCAAGCTGAGCAGCCTAAAGGAGATCAGGAATCAGAAATTTGGACTTTGCATTTTGATGGAGCAAACTCAAGAGAAGGCAATGGAGCTGGGGTGTTATTAATTTCTCCTACAGGAAAATGGGTGCCACTGTCTTTTAAATTAGAGTATGAGGCTACAAACAATGTAGCTGAATATGAAGCACTATTATTAGGACTACAGATAGTAAGAAACATGGGCATCCAATGTTTAAAGGTCTTGGGAGACTCTGAGCTAGTGGTAAGACAGATCAAAAATCAATGCCAAACCAAGCACCCTCGGCTGAGAGCATATAGAAATGAAGTGTGGGACATGATAGAAAATTTCTTCTCAGCATTTAACATATAGTTCATGCCCAGGGAGCAAAATAGAATAGCAGATTCTCTCGCTGTAGCTGCCAGTACATTCCGTCCTCCTCAAAATCCACTCTTAAGATATGAAGTGGAGGTACGGTACAGACCATCTATTCCAGATAATATAAAGCATTGGCAGGTATTTGAAGATGATGAACAGATGAAGAGATTCATGGAGACAGTGGGAGAATTCTCCAATATGGAGATTGATGATAATGAGGAGGAAGAAGTTGAAAATATTGCAGAAAACAGATGGGAAGAAAGAATAGCAGGAAATAAAGTGCTACAGCTGAAAGGAAATGTTATACCTAGAGGTCTGGTGCCTCTAGAAAGATTATTTAACAAAGATGACATTCCATTGCAGCCAAACAAAGTGACAGAAGAAGATCAAGTGGGAGATTTGAATCTGGGTACTTATGCTGATCCCAAAATTGTCAAATTATCTAAAAGAGTCCCAGAAGAATACAAAGAAAAATATTTGAAGTTGTTTCAATCTTACAAAGATGTATTTGCTTGGTCCTATCAGGACCTAAAAACTTTTGATGTTAATATAATGCAACACAAGATTCCATTGAGGGAAGATGCAAAGCCTTATAAGCAGAAGCTCAGACAGATTAACCCTATGCTGCTTCCCTCAGTTGAAAAAGAAATCAAGAAATTACTGAAGGCCAAGATAATTGTGCCATTGAGGTACTCAGAATGGGTAGCAAATCTTGTTCCTGTTCGAAAGAAGAATGGAGAAATAAGGCTCTGTGTGGATTTCAGGAATTTAAATAGAGCATCATTGAAAGATAATTATCCACTGCCTAAGATGGACCACATCCTGCAGAAAGTAGTGGGAGCATCCAGAATGTCAATGATGGATGGATTTTCTGGTTATAATCAGGTAGCTGTATTTCCAGAAGACCAGAAGAAAACTGCATTTACTACACCATGGGGAACCTTTATGTATGCTAGGATGCCATTTGGATTAATTAATGCAGGAGCTACTTTTCAGAGGGCAATGGACATAGCCTTTGTTGGAGAACAGGACAAGTTTCTGGTGGTATATCTTGATGATATCACAGTGTTTTCAAAGAATGATGATGAGCATATTGAACATTTAAGAAGAAATTTTGAAAAATGCAGAAGGTATGGCCTATCCCTCAACTCTCAAAAGTCCTTATTTGCATTAGATGAGGGAAAACTCTTAGGGCACATTGTAACAAAGGATGGTGTGAAAATAGACCCTAAGAGAGTGGAAGTAATAAACAACATTCCTCTGCCCAGGAATAAGAAGGAAGTACAGGTATTTTTAGGCCGAATTAATTTTCTAAGAAGGTTTATTCCTAACTATGCCGAGATAGTTAGGCATATAACTAATATGTTGAAAAAGGAGAATGAAGTAAAATGGTCCCAGGAGTCTAGAGATGCATTCACAAGGATAAAACAGGCATTCGCTGAAGCTCCTGTGCTAGCTGGACCAGATTACAAAAAGCCATTTATAATATTTTCATTTGCTTCACCTCATACAATCGCTGGAGTATTGTTGCAGAAAAATGAAGAGGGGTATGAGCAGCCAATAGCTTTCTTCAGTCAAGTGCTTTATGATGCTGAATTGAAATACAATATATTGGAGAAGCAGGAATATGCCCTGGTAAAGTCACTTAAAGCTTTTAGAACATATATCTTGCAATCTCATATTACTGCCTATGTCCCCACAGCGGTTGTCAAAGACATTCTTGTTCAGGATGATAGCGAAGGTAAAAGAGGAAGATGGATCGCAAAAATACAAGAATATGATTTGGACATAAGGCCTACCAAATTGATTAAGGGACAGGGACTTGCCAAGATGTTGTCTGAATCAAATCATCAAGCTCTGGGCATTAATTTATCTGTGATAGCAAATGAGGAATCCGAGAGAGAAGAAGAACAGCGAGGGCTGGAGATGGCCACTCAAAAGATACATGTGAAATATCTAACTAGTCCTTGGTATAAAGAAATAGTTGAATATCTTTTAACACTCAGCTGTCCTCCAAGTTGTGATAAGGTAAAATACAGAGCGGTAAGAATGAAATCGCAGAAATATGTAATTGCCAATGGACAGCTCTATTGGAGAGACCCTCTAGGTATATTACTGTTATGCCTCACAGAAAATGAAGTGCAGAATGTAATGACAGAATTTCATGAAGGAATTTGTGGAGGACATTACAGTTGGAGGGCTACAACTCATAAAATCTTGAGGGCTGGTTTTTACTGGCCAAAACTGTACTCAGATGCTTTTGCTTGGGTCAGAGCATGTGACAAGTGCCAAAGATTTGCAGAAAGACAGAAATTAGCAGCTTTGCCCTTGATTCCTATTCATGTAAATGAACCATTTCAGAAATGGGGATTAGATTTTATAGGAGAAATACATCCCCCATCAAGTGGCCAATATAAATGGATACTAACAGCCACAGATTACTTCACGAAATGGGTGGAAGCCATACCTACAAGAAATGCTACAGATGTTGTGATAATGAAGTTTATGGAGGAAAATATCATATCTAGGTTTGGTTGTCCTGCTAGAATTGTAACCGATAATGCGCAGGCTTTTAAATCTGCCAGATTTGTGAATTTCTGCCAAAGGTATAACATCATCCTGACTCATTCCACAGCATACTATCCGCAGGGAAATGGTTTAGCAGAATCTTCTAATAAAACCCTGGTGAGGGCCTTGAAGAAGACAATAAGTGAAAATCAGAAGAATTGGGACTCTCAATTAAAGTTTGCTCTATGGGCAAATAGAATAACCAGTAAAAGAGCAACAGGGAAATCTCCCTATGAGCTGGTATATGGTCGAGCAGCGGTTTTCCCTGTACCATTGGCACTACCGGTGGCACGTTTTATGCAAGAAAGTCAGGAAGAACCTGATGACATGATCAGAAGGATTAATCAATTGGTTGAATTAGAGGAAACACGGAACCAGGTAAATCAGAGATTGATAGAATATCAGGAAAAAATGAAGAATGTCTTTGATCAGCATGCAAAAGATAGGGATTTCCAAATTGGTGACCTGGTTCTCAGATGGGATGTTCGCAGAGCAGAGAAGGGCAAGCATGCAAAGTTTGATCCGCTGTGGTTTGGGCCATTCAAAATAGTGAAGCTGGGAAGAAACAACACTTTTTCTTTAGAAAACCTACAGGGTGATTTGTTGGATGCCCCTGTGAATGGCCAATTTCTCAAGCCATACTTCCAATTCTGACCCAGGTTGGAAATGCCTGATTGTATTATATTTTATATAAGTGATTTTTAGTTTTTATTTTCATAGATGAAGGATGCTGGCAATTACCTGAACAAGAAGCGCAGGGAGATTGGAAAGCAGAATGAAATATTCAGTGATCTGCGTGTTCTCGACATGCCCGAGGACGAACATGTTGTCCCTAGATGGAGCCGATGTTGTACATATTTACCCCTGCCTATGAATTCTCGCCTCGCCGCCCCCCATTCGAACCCATCTTAAACCTCCGCCTTGGTTTAAAAATCCCGATGCTCCCGCCAACACCGTTATCCCCGCCAGAAAATACGCCCGGCTAAAGTTAAAAACCCACTTTTTAAAATTATATTGAGCCGAAGCCCCGTGACCTTAGCCCCCTTCCCGATTGCCACATGACCCAAGCCCAAAAACCATAGGCTATAGGGAAAGGAGCTCACTATAAAAGCTGGCTTAATTAAACCGTTCGATCAAACTAAATCAACGGAGCGGTGATCATTACATATGGAGGGCCCCGCGCGCAGGAAACCGGCGGTATAGTCCCGCACCACTTCTACCGGGTTGGCTCTTTTGGGCCCAAGGCCAGCGATTCCATTAGAAATGTGCCACGCGTCTTTGGTACGGATTTCCAAAACCGCTCTCCCCGCGCGTTAATGACTGTACAAAGGATGGGTAGCGGAACTCCCCCGCGCCGTTGGATCGGGCGATGTCAATCTGACGGCGGATATGTACCAGAACTGCTCGCTCGTTAATGTGTGTCCGCCATGTTCTGTGGCCCACCATCGTGTCGCTCTCGTCACTTCCCAACCGTTGATCTGTGATCGCCATCCAATGATCCAGACCCCCAGTCTCCCCGTCCATTGACTCTACCGCCACATCATCCATCCACCTGTCCCTCGTACGTTCACGTGTCTCACTCCCGCACGTCCGAAATAATTTCCCCCCGTCATATATATATATGTGCGTGCATATGTTTTCATTCATACCTTTCGTTTTCATTCACCCCTCACGTCCAAACTGTTTTACGTAAAAAAGTCACGCTTCGCTTGTTAAGTCTATGACTCCATTGCTTCTCTTCCACCACCCTGTGTATTTCTCCTGGTCGACCACGTATCCATCGTCCCCGCCTCCATCTGTGTCATTTTTCTCTAATATTTTGTGGGTTTTGCAGGTTTCAAGGTAATAGAAAGGGCGTTTCAATTCATGGTTTCCGTAGCAGAGGTTAAGAGCATTTCAAAGGATGATATATTGCTGGCAAAATTTAAAGAGGAAGCCGAGGGTAGGTGTGAGAAATGATCACCATTAAAGAAGACAAAGATATGGATTCACAGAACCCTCCAGAGAAATTCGCCCTACATTAAAGATCCAGGATTCGAATCCAAAGTTCAGGGCCGAGAGTACAGTACAGAATTGCAGACTATCTCAGGGCTCTTACGACAGCAGATTTTTCCTCAGCAAAAGGCCGAGCATTGTATATATTTTATTATTTGTGTCTTGTATATAAGGAGATTTTCATCTCCCAGCATTTATTTCTATAGACAGATTGTAAAGTACAGTCATTTATAGTTAGTCATTCATAGAGTGGGCGCGAATGTTTTCCACCATTTTATTCAAATTGAGTCATTAAATGTGCTTCATCTACCTCCTCCTCTAGAATTCTCTATCTTTTCTATAAAGGCCCAAAAAGAAGACATTGTAAGGGTTCCAGATTTCTATCAGCAAACTGTGCAGTGAAAAGGCTTTTGTATACATTTTGTAATATTTCTGTATGAAGGTTCAGAGCCCGTAGGGTCTCAGTGAGGAGTTATAACTGTAATGAGGATTCTGGTCTTTGGTATCTCACAGTATGTAATTTCTCTTATGTGTTAATACAATATCTCTTTTCATGCTATTTATCTTCTTGTATCATGTTCTAGAATGCAAGTGGCTCACTAGTTTGCAGTAAGGATTCATCTTTGTTGGTGCCCTTTCTGGAATTAGTCAAGCGCTTTAAATAGGCCTAGTCATGATATACTGTTCCATGATCATCTCTTCCATATTTTCTGCTATATTAGTTGCATGAGGAGGGTGCTTTTAAAACGCCATTTTCATATAAGGATTCATAAATTGGTATGCCCTTATGTGGTTCTGTTGTGTATCTGGGTATCAATCTCATGTCAGCTAATATCTTCTTCGTGTTTCCTCATTGCACTCACTCCCTGATATTTGATTTCTGTGATATATTATTTGAACCGGCCCTCTTTACAGTAAGCGGTCTCTTAACTGTCTGATGCCTTTGTATTGGAGTTTTACATGATGTCCCTACACTGTTCTTATCTTTGTACCAGCTTCTGAGAGAGATTGGTCCCATTCAAAACTAATTTCCTTGTTCAAACAAGAGATAGTAAGTGAGCTCTTTGGACTGACAACCCAAGCTATATAATGAGCTCCTTGCTATATTAAGATGTCCTAGGCACTGGTCTATGGCAACTCTAGACTGTCTCTAGGGGGGTGACAAAATCATCCACAACACCACCTTTACCATCGGAAGCTACTTCTCGTCAGCAAAGGCCACATCGCTCTACTGAAACTAGTACTATTAGTACCTCTGGTGCGACATCATCCTCACACATACCAGAGTCAACACAAGTTGTTTCTACAAATCCTGGTCCATCTAATGTTTTTGAGACAGAGTCCTCACAGCTACCCATGGTCACGATCCATCCAATCAGTGAGACCATACCTCCCGAACCCAACGTTGTTCAACTGGAATTTGATCCAGATCCTGTCTCTTTTTTCCAGAACATCTACATCCCGAAGTCGAACGACCGGAATTTTTTCCTGTATTGATCACCCCACAATATATTGTAGCCATTGAGTCTCCCATATCACATAGTCAACTTCCTGAAATATACTTCGGCCCTGATGGCGAAATCCTTCCACCTGGTTTAATTTCGATTGAAGAAATACCACAAGACAAAACACCTTTAACTCCAACTCATTTTGGGGTGGAGCTTTACCTGTACAAGTATTTTCCTCAATAAAATACCTCTGCTTTTGTTGTTCCTGTGTCTATTAGAGTTCCCATAATTCAATAGGGTATAAATTTGGTCAAAAAACCATGCCTGCTCCAACATCTTAAGTTGGACTATTTGTTCAAATTGCGACAGCACCTGCTCTCACTACCTCGTTGATGTTCACGACTTCACTAGAGTCACATTTATATGGTGACCCTTCCGTCCCACCTGGTTACCAATATTTATCTAGAACCTTCTCTGGTGCATCCTCAAACCCATGGAATTCACCAATGCCATCATCTGGTATTCTAACTGGTAAATATATAGTGAGTTTTGAACAGCTTAATCTTTTATATCCATCATTAGTGCAATATCAAGCTGGTCCATATGTGTATATTTGATCTAGTACAATTTCAACTAGACTCCCTGCATTTGGAGAACAATATTTTCCGTCTTGTTATACTCCTCATGCTAGGGGGGAACCTATGGTCACCCACTTCGATAGTACTCTATCGTTATTTGGTCATCCTAGTGTTGGAATGAATGTTTGTCAATGGCAGCCCACTCTACCTATCCAACCACAAATGGTTGTACACTCGTATCAACTGGTTCAACCTATTGCACCCACATCAAATCCATTTGTTAATACATATTTACCCCTATTACAGACTCAAACTGTTGTGCCTCAACCATCTCAGGCGGGTCCTTCTACCCAATACCCTCAAGTATTGGGCCCTTAGACTCCATCTCCTTCGGCTAGTTTACAACAACCGCCTGTATCCGGAATAATTTATTCACAAGATGGATTATCATATTACGGGATGTCGCAGCCACAACCATGTTATACCTATCCAAAACCGAATCCAAGCTATCCTAATTTGGGTTATAACATTAGTGGATAGACCCCTTGGCAACCACGAGCACAAATTCCACAACCTTCATTTCAACAAGTAACGTATTCGGGTTTTGGCCAACAGAATCCTCAAGTGTTTGCTTATCAAAACAACCGCTATCTGGGTTACCAGCAATAGATTCCTTATGCTAGTGCTCAAAGGCCTGTTGCCCAAGCAATTCCATCATACCCTGGCTATGCTCAACTCGACCTCAATCGATAGTTTCCCTTTGTTGCAACTTTAGAATTACTAGATTTAAACTGCCTCACCAATGATCCAATTAACTATTCTCCTTGGTGGCCGGTGATACCTCATAAATTACCCTCGGATATTCCTAAGTTCAATGGAAATCCTGGGGAAGACCCGTCGACTCATGTTATGACTTATCATTTGTGGTGTTCATCTAACTCCCTAAATGATGACTCTATTCAACTACGCCTTTTCCAATGTACGCCCACTGGTTCAGTTGAAAAATGGTACATTGAGTTACCAAGAGCTTATTTTGATAATTTCACTGCCCTAGCTACTGTCTTTTTTACCCACTTCTAGTTACCCATACGATATGAAACTGGAACGGAACTCTTGAATAATTTTAAACAGACTAATGCTACTCATATTTCTGATCATATTCATGAGTGGCATCGTTATCGTAGAATGGTTAGGACATTTGTTCCTGATCAGCTCCTTTCTAAGTGGTTCATTAAGTCCCTGTTACCATCTATAAATTAGGACGTGGCTAAGGGTGGCATCGTTGTCATAGAATGGTTGACATTTGTTCCTGATTAACTCCTTGCTGAGGGGTTCATCAAGTCCCTGTTACCATCTATAAATGAGGATGTGGCTAAGGGTGGAATTGCCACTAAAAAGCAGGTCATTTCTCGTGCCCAATATTTATACTTGATTTATACTTAGTCTGGCATGCTCTATGAGAAAACTACCAATGCGTCGTGATATAATTTCATTATTCCTCCTCCATCAAAGGACTCTCATGCCGGAGACGGTATGATCGCATCGCAGTGCATCACGCATCGCACCGATCCTACGCCTCTTTCCGAAATCATGCCATGTCAGTCCGGGAAGGGAAAAATGACAAGCAACGAAAGTAAGAAAAGAGGAAATCAAAGAAAAACAAACTTTTACCCCACATGACATCATATGATGTTAGAATGTGTAATTCCTACTTGTCTAGTTGCACTCTACATTGAGTCCGTCTTTATTTTGTGTTAGTGTTTAAAACTAGTTTCCTTATTTGGTGTGAGGTTGAGATATTCCCTCAACCAACTTATTGTACGTCCAAGATAGATTTCCTATCTTGAGACTAATTCATGTATAAATGTGTGTAATCTATCTGATTAATATATATAGTTTTACATATTGACATTTTTTTTTTGGTATCGGAGCAAAGGGTAGATCTCGGCCCTCCTGGGCTGAGGGAAACAAGAGTATATATTTCATTTGTTTTTGTCGATTGGTTTGGGCGGACTGGTGTGGTGAGCGTGACACCACCGTGTACTTAGCGAAAGCGTAGTTGAGGTTTTCTGAACGGATCGGTAGTCGGTCTAACAGAACGAAGATGCAAAATGCCTTTAGAAAAGGTTCTCACTTCAAAGCCTGTGGAATGTCCAGATAAATGTGAGAACATTTTATGCAATGAACAATCTGAGCGACTACACAATGCGACTGTGTTTTGCCCTCATATGGTCACTGACAGGGCATCAAGTTTGAAGGCCAAGTTTATTCATTGCTTATCCTCTGCTAAGGTGCGTCGTTGGTGTACATATGAGTGGTTCTACAGTGCCATTGACTGGCCATGGTTTACTCGGAATGAGTTTGTGGAGTACTTAAATCACGCAGGCCTTGGGCATGTTCCTAGACTTACTCGTGTTGAATGGGGTGTTATACGCAGTTCACTTGGAAAGCCACGCCGACTATCTAAACGATTCCTTCAGGAAGAAAGGGAAAAGTTAGAACAATATCGTGAGTCAGTTAGGAAGCACTGTAATGATGTACGGTCTGGCATTTGTGAAGGTTTGCCCACAGATTTAGCTCAACCGTTATCTGTAGGACAGCGTGTTATTGCTTGCCATCCAAAATCAAGAGAAGTCCATGATGGAAATATCTTAACAGTTGATCGGAACAGATGTAGAGTTCAATTTGACAGACCAGAATTGGGAGTTGAATTTGTGCTGGATATTGACATTGAGGAGGCTGCCAAAAACCGGGCGGCTATGAACCCCGATAAGACAGTTTTTGATGTGAAACGATTGATTGGAAGGAAGTTTGAGAACAAGGAGGTCCAAAGAGACCGCGTGTTTCATCTTTTGAATCCGGAATCTGAGAATGCGTCCCCCGTGTTGCATTGAAGGTTGTGCGTTGTTTTCGTCATCGACATTTCTATATTACAAATGTGTGAAAATCGCTCATATGTATGGTAAGTATTTTTTGGATTATTCATAAACTAAATTATTGAGTTTAGCCAACTCAATGGGTGGTGATGTTGTTAGAATTGGCTACTCTAGCAAATCACACTTGTATGAATACGAAAATCCAATATAAATTATAATTGATGGACAATGACACTAAAGATGCCAAAAATAAATGAGGTAATGAAGCAGCAACAATTACTATGATGGAGATCAATCTAGTTTGTGTGAATTTTTTTTTTATGAGTTTCCTGGAATAGACTCAATAGCATGTTGTATAATGAGTCACTCAGTTGCATGGTAAGCAAGTCTAGGATGGTTTTGTAGTGGTCATTTTATGTACCTGGTAATTCCAAGATATGGAGTATGTAAGCCTTATAAAGGCATGTGTATCCCCGTAAAAGTTCGTGGTAATCTCAAAACCACTTTGTAACTACAGGTTCATGGTCAGCCAGAAACCATTTTGCAGTGTCAGTTTGTGGTCAGCTAAAAACCACGTATAATAGTGAAGCAGACTGGAAACAGGTCCATGTCAGTGTTCGCCCACTGATGAAGAGCATGGTTACGGGTCATCCGATAAAACCCAGGAAGAGCATGGTTACGGGTCATCCGCTAAAACCCAGGAAGAGCATGGTTACAGGTCATCCGATAAAACCCACGTTGGAGGGGGAACTGTAGATACAGGTACATGTATGTAGTGATAATGGTTGAAAGAACCATGTATACGAAGGACATCCTATGAGACTAGCGGTTGCAGCGGTTGGTACCCATGCATTCCGGTGGATGGTTGCTCCTTTATATGGACGTCGACATATTCTTTGTTATGTTTGATCACAACTAGATTTTGCGAAGTGATATCGAGACAAGTAGTCATTAAGGGGGTGTGTTAGAATGTGTAATTCCTACTTGTCCAATTGTGACTCTCTATGAATAGAGTCTGTTCCTATTTCCTAGGTTAGCTAAAACTAGTTTCCTTATTTGGTGTGAGGTTGAGATATTCCCTCAACCAACTTATTGCACATCCAAGATAGATTTCCTATCTTGAGACTAATTCATGTATAAATGTGTGTACTCTATTTAATTAATAATATAGTTTTGCAGATTGAAATTTTGTCTTATGATAAATCGACTGGAAATCTGAAACCTCATTACCCTTGCATAATCTGTAATGAGGAACACTTTGTTCGAGATTTTCCTTACCACACTGACATCTCAAAAATGGTTAAGACCTCACATGCATCAGTTGTGTTGACAGATCCATTTTTGAATCGAGACACAAATTTGGTTGCTACGGATCTAGCTTCTAGTTCCCAAGTGCTTATGTTTTCTGTCACGAAGCCATCGAATGATGTTTTGGCGTCAACACGTAATAAATATTATGATAGTCGGGCTACAGATCAACCTACTACCTCGACCATGAATCCGTCTATGGAATCAATACCACCACCTGCTATTCTTGAATTGAAAATCAAGCCACGGAAGGGAGTGATTCATAAATCAACATTTAATCCTCGAGCCAGAGCTGCTAAAAATTATAATCTAGTTGAATATTTGGCTCAATCTCCTTTAGCTATGGCAGCACTTGAGGTGCTACAAAATTTTCCCTCCCAGAAACAGGCTTTGTTGTTGGAAATTGGTGGAATTGATCCGACTGATTCTAATCTCGTAGTCTTTAATCATACGAGCTATGTGCCGCAATTACAAGCAGAATTGGCATTCTTCATCCAAGTAAATGTTCTCAATCACCTTGTTCATCGTACTATTATTGATGAGGGAGCATCTACGTGCATTGTGTCTCTAAACTGTTAGAAGTCACTTGGCTCACCGCATCTATCTCAATCGCCAATGACGTTGAAAGCTTTCGACAGACATACATATAAGCCTCGTGGTACTATCAATAACCTGCATGATGAACTAGGGGAGAAAACAGTGAATTTTGAAGTTGTGGTCGTTTATGGACCCCTTGATTACAATATTTTACTCAGAAGGCCATGGGTATATGATATGACTGTGATTGTTTCTACCTATTTTAGAATGATCGCCTTTCCACATAAAGGCGTCATCACAGTCATCAATCAGCTATCCTTCTACCTCCATTTCTCAAGTAACTAGAAGTGTTCTGTTAGTTCACGCACCCCAACGCACACTTGAGAACATTGGTGTAGAAATCTTAAATGATTCCACTCTCATGGGAACCTTTGCATTACCGCTACCTGCAACATCGACAAAAATTGCAAGCATAGCGACCTGCTACATGATCTCTTCCACTCCATCTGGCTTAAGGAAGAGTACGGGTGATTCTGAAGTTGTTACATTCGATGAGTTTCTACCATCCATCCCAATTGAGATGGAATAACAGTCAATCTATCTGGCTTGGACGACAAATCCGAAATCATCGTCATCGGTCGTTTGGGTTGATCATTCATTAGATTTTGGTACTCCATCTAATCCTTTTTCCTCAAATTTCTTGACAGATGAGAATATTCTCGAAAGCATGATGTCAGAAGGAGAACCATGGGAAGATAATCATCATCATTCCCATCTTCCATATTATGAAGAAGATAATCTTAGTGAACTATATTACCCATCGATCAAAACATTATTTTCGAATTCTTTTCCTATTAATGCAATTGATTCTGATCGAAATTTATCAAATATTGAAGAAACCATTTCTGTCGATATTTCGACCAAACCTGGCATTTTAGAAAACATTCATGTCGGCGTGTCTTGTTCTCCATTAGAACTCGAAGTGTCTCTCTCTCTCTTTTGTGAATTTCATGATGTATTTGCTTGGTCTTATGAGGAAATTCTAGGCATAGATACTAGTATTGTTGAACACACTATTAATATGCACCCTGATGTCAAGCTGGTACGTCAACGCCTTCGTCTTGTTCATCCAAAGAAGGCCTCTTCCATTAAAGCAGAAGTTGAAAAACGTTTCTGTTCTAGTTTCATTTACCCTGTTCTGCTAACTGAGCGGGTTTACAACATTATTCCATCATGAAAAAATAAGGAACCATCAGAGTATGCGTCGATTATCGGGATGTCAATCTTGCTTGTCCAAAAGACAACTATCCTACTCCCTTTATCGACTAGATTATTGACGATTGTGCTGGATGCGAAATATTTTTGTTCATGGATAGATTTTATTGCTACAATCAAATCAATATCTGCATAGAGGACTAATATAAGACTGCATTCATCTATCCTTGGGGCACATTCGCTTACCCAAAGCTACTGCTTGGTTTAAATAATGTTGGGGCAACTTTTCAGAGAGCAATGGATTATGATTTTAATGACATCAAGCACATTTTTCAACCCTATCAAGATGATTTACCCGCACATTCACGAAATCAGACTGAGCACCTGATGCATTTGAGATCTATATTTTTATGCTGCCGACACTACAAAATACACCTCAATCCACATAAATGTGTGTTTTGTGTTGGCTCTGGTCATTTTATAGGATTCGTTGTCTCAAAAGAAGGAATTCGAATAGACCTATTGAAGGTCCAAGCCATTCTTTATTTTCCTGCGCCATCAAATTTACTTCAGTTACAGAAACTTCAAGGAAAAGATACCTTACAAAGGAGGTTCATACCCAACGATGCTGAAATGGCTAAAGGATTTACTCGACTCTTGAAAAATGGGATTCCCTTCCATTGGGACCAAGTTGGGCAAGCTTCTTTTGAGGTGGTCAAGGATACTCTTGTCTGGGCATCATTAATGTATCCCCCCAATTATAAGAGTGATTATTTATTATATATCGTCACTAATGATACTACCATTTCTATGGTATTGGTCCAAGTAGAAAACGGGATAGAACATCTGATCTATTATTTGATACGGAAGTGAAGTATTCATACGTAGAAAATCTTTCCTTGGTAGTTGTTCAAGATGTCCAAAGATTTCGCCACTATATCCTATTCCAGAAGACCATTGTTATTTTGGATTACAACCCCATGACTTACATATTATCACGTCAATTGCTGGGGGGGGGGCACGGAATATTCAAAATGGATTGTCATTTTGCAGGAATTTTTTTTGGAATTCATCAAATCCAGGTCAAATAAGTCTTTAGTTTTGGTTGAGCTTCTCTATGACCTTCCTTATGATAGTACTGCTACTACGTCAGAACCATCTATTCTTGACGAGTCTCTATTTCTGATCGGATCATATGATCCTTGGTATGTGGATTTTATCATTTATCTCCAAACCCAGACTTTTCAGCTTGATACCTCTCGCTCTGACCAGCGACATATTCGATACCAAGCCAAAGATTATCTAATCATCGGTGATACACTTTTGTCGTCGTGGTGTCGATACAATTTTAGGAAGGTGCTTCACTCATGAGGAGGCCAAAAAGGTTTTAAATGATTTTCCTGTTGGGGCTTTTGGTGGAAATTCGTTTGGATACACTACCGTTCAAAAGATACTCTGTGCCGGTTACTTTTGGCTTACCATATTTCACGACTGCATCCTCTCGGTCACAAGTTGTCATGTGTGCCAGATATTTTATCGTAAAATCCATAAACCACCAGTGCTAATGCATCCTATTGTCTTTGTGGGACCATTTTCAAAATGGGGCATTGAATTCATGACCAGTAACCCTCATTCATCCGGGGGGCATGGTTATATTATTGTCGTAATAGAATACTTTACCAGGTGGGCCGAAGCGATGCCTACATTCAACAACAAATGATAAACAACTGCATTGTTTTTCTTTAATCATGTCATTGCACAGTTTGGGGTCCCACATGCTATAGCCACATATCATGGTAAGCATTTTTGTAATTACATGATGACTGAATTGACTTCCAAGTTAGGAATGTCTCATGATAGTTCTACTCCTTATTATCCACAATCAAATGGACAAGTTGAGGCTATTAAAAAAATTGTTAAATGAATTCTTCAACGAATGATAGTCATAAATCATGGTAAGCATTTTTGTAATCACATGATGACTGAATTTGACTGCCAAGTTAGGATTATCTCATGATTGTTATACTCCTTATTATCCACAATCAAATGGACAAGTTGAGGTTATTAACAAAATTCTTAAACAAATGCTTCAACGAATGATAGGAGTTCATAAGCATTTAATCCTGTACTCGGCCTTGTGGGCGTACCGAACCTTGGTGAGAAACGCAACCAGATTTACCCCCTTTCAATTGGTGTATGGTCTAGAACCTATCTTGCCAATCAAATGTGAAATACCTTCTATAAAACTTGCAATCGACTTGTTACCTGACACCTCTGATGAAGAAGCACGTATTTTTAACCTCATCCATCTTAATGAAATGCGTCATGAAGCCCAATTGGCCAACGACATAAGAGACGTATAAATTTGCAATACGACAAGCATGTCCAGCCTCACATTTTCTCAGAGGGTGACTTGGTCCTTCTTTATGATAAGTAAGCTGATGTAATAGGTACAGGAAAATTTGAGCCATTATGGCATGACCCCTATATTTTCAAAAGAGTTCTTGCTAAGGGTGACTACGAGTTGGTAGAATATGATGGAATTCTGTTGGCGCAGCCCCGAAATAGGTTGTATATGAAACGTTACTATGCTTAATCATGAGTGTAGTAATTTTTTGTATTATATTGTATATATATGTTTTTGAGTTGAATTCACAGTCTTAGTTTTATTTTTAGGGTATTCTTGACATTAGTAATCCTCTTTACATTTCATCGCAGATGTCTAAATATTTGGAACCATTTTTTGGGTATGTTGATGGTGCTAGTCGTAGTACGCAGAATCTATCCTTTGTAGTGTGGGCCATTTTCGCTCCGAACGATGAGTTAGTGACTTTTCAAGGGATTTGTATCGGTGGATATACAAAAAATATCGTTGAGTATAGCACGTTGATCGAAATTCTCTTTGATTCCATTTCATTTGATATTAACCGCATCATCATAAGGTTAGACTCACAACTTGTGGTATTAAAACTTACTAGTGTTTATACTATTAGAAATCCAACATTGCATCATATGTTCCTAAGAGTTCGAATTTTGGAAAGACACTTTAATTTTATTCAATATTAACATATTTCGAGAAACTTGAACACATTGACTGATTCTTTAGTGAATTATATTATAAACTGACATTTTCAACACATGTAAAGATACATTCACATAATTGAATAGGATTACGCAATAAACATAGGAAAACATTGAAATCAATAGATAGATAGCTATAGGTTTTTACAAAAATTTGTGCCAAAGACACATTGGTCATCTGACCTAAAAATGTATGCAACATGTCAAAAGTAAACTAGTGATGCTCATGGTAACATGCTATCAATCTAGATATCCTACGTAGTAACCATATCTAGCGGTTAGGAATGCCAATAGTGTGGTGCTGCAGTCGCATGGGTAACTCTTCGATCCAGCAATTCAGAATCCCGAAGGTCAAGCCCTCTATGTGTTGCCGAAGCTCAACAAGAGTCTCAGCCGTGCTTAAATCCTGAAAGACTACTCTCCTAACAACCCTCTCTGCTAGCTCATCCACTCCATGCTCTGGCTCTTCCACTGGTTGAACTCAACCCACATATTCATTACATTAAAACTTTAGTTTAGTCTTGGGAAAACATCAAAATACAAAAACATGTATAAACCTTAGAAAAATAAAAAAACATGGTCAAAACATTCTTACATATTGCACCCCACTGAGTGCCTTCTGGTAAAGCTAAGTATAGATCTCCTCAGAAATTGACACCTACATATGCATACTCATCGATGGAGATAATTTGTCGCTTGAACCAAGCGAAAAATGCAGTTGAGAACACGATGGACGATTGGCCTACATTTCTGGCCATCAGTTCTACCCATCTCTACATCCTTAGATCTCTAGGGTTAGATACACCCAACATCATATGCTGAGGTTGCATCAGTGGAATCCACTCTAAGGAAAAATAAATGAGGATCGAACCATAGTTGAAGTTTTTCTTCCTTCCTCCCTTTGCCTTACTTAGTTATTCTTTCATTTGAGAAAGTACAACTTCAACCCTGTTGAGAATGCAGCAAGATGATGGAGCTTAGTGAAATGAAGTCGCCTTCACTAAGTGGGCCCGCAGGCAAATTCTGGCGCAAAGTCTATTTTTAGACTATGTCTATTTTTAGACATACGGAGCATAAATTGGGAATTCTACTTGGAGATTCTTGATGGATGCGACATGTCGGTAAAAATAGATGAGACCCTATTTTTTAGGACCCAGGCTATTTTTAGACTGATCTCCTAAAAATATGGAAGTCAAATATTATTTACCCTTAATAATATTTTGACTATAAACAGCAGTTTACTCTCTTGGCGCACTTCGGTTTGAGTCATGGAGGTGACTCATGCAACTGACACAAGGAATCACGTGGTTCCTAGGGTTTGATGGCATCTTGCATGGTTGGCTTCAGTTAGACTTCAGTGGCAGGGGTTTTGGAGGAGTTAACGGGACAAGTAGTGGAGTTGTGTTCTGTTTGTTTTAGTTGAACTAGTTGGGATTAGTTAACTAACTAATCAACTAGATATGAGTGAAGTAAATTAAATAATATTTAATTTACTAAATATTAACTCATTAGTCAACTCAAGAACACTTCAGTTCACTACAGTGCATGATCAGTTCAGTGGAGACCGGTGGAAGAGGTAGATGAAAGGGTGAGTAAAGCTATCAGTTGGTAGATTTGTTTTGCATGAGATTTGCATTACACTTGGAGGAATTGTCCATGACAATTGCGCAGTCAAGGCAAGGGGATTCGAACATTGAACCTCTTCATATACAGGCCATGATTGCGCAATAGAGGCAAGGCAATTGGCGGGGAGTTTTGAACCTCAGACTTGTTCAAAACTGAGTCAGATTGTGAGTAACTTCATGAGAGAGTACTGAGTACTTGTGAGAAGTATTGTACTTTATTGGTTACTTGATTTCTCCATTATAATATACACAATAGCTGCGGGGTTTTCAGCTATAGGCTTTCCCCATACATACTGAGTTAATGTGTGATTGATTTGATGTGAGATTGCTTCTGTTATTTCCGCATGTGACAATTAATTGTAGAAGAAGGTTATGTGTTATGTATGCAATTCGAAATTGATATATGACCAGGTTAATCTTCAATGAATAAGTGATTTATTCAGCTAATTTCTACATGGTATCGGAGCGAAGTTAATTGTCGAAGTCTATTACGGTGATTGCAAACTTATTTCCTCGGACAGAGTCTGCATGCGGGCCAGGTAGCCTCCGGAATATTCATCCTTCTTTGTAGGTGAAAGATCTGGTGAATGCCCTTTGCAGTCAATCTCTGATTTGGAAATAATTTGTTTTCAAGTATAGATCGGAAGCGATAGAGCTTGGAGTTTGGAATTCGAATTTTGCAGAAGGTTGTTCTTCTTGGTGCCGGTGTTGAAAGATGTCTTCTTTCCATGGTTTGCGGCTCGAATATGCTCTTGAAGGCAGTTCGAACTATGTTGCATGGAAGGATCGAATGGAAGCAGTGTTAGAAGATAATGGTCTGAAGGAGTTCGTGGATACGGATGTCCCAAAGCCCACTGATGCAGCTTTGGTCGATGCATGGCAAAAGAAGATCGCGAAATGTCGAAGGATCCTGTTGGAGGGCGTCAAGGATCATATTGTATCCGGCCTTCATGGTAAGGCTACTCCATATTTAATGTGGAAAGCTTTGACGGATCTATTCCAGAGTAAGAGTGACCAAAGGAAGCTGGCGCTCAAAGATAAGCTCGGGAACATCAAGATGGAGAAGGGCGACAGTATCGCCAAATACCTCACGAAGTTCACTCAATGCAGAGATGAGCTGGGAAGTGTGGGGGTGACTGTCGAAGATGAGGACATGGTCGACCTGGCTCTCCTTGGTCTTCCGAAAGCTTGGCACTCATATCAAGATAGTGTCAATGGTCGGGAGAAGCTGCCGGGATGGGAGCGCCTTTGGGCGGATCTCATGCAGGAGGAGATAAGGAGGACTAGTCGAGATGGATCTTCATCAAAGGGAGCTGATGAAGAAAACTGCGCTTTGATGTCCAAAGCTAAGAAAGGGAAGGGTAAGAAAACCTCTCATTCTGGAGCTAAGGGAAAGAAGCAGGATATGGCGAAAGTGAAGTGTTTTCACTGCCATGATCACGGACATTATGCTACCAATTGTCCAAAGAAGAAGAAGAACAAGCAAGCGGGAAGATCTGCAGATGGAGAAGCTTTGGCTTCACAGTTCGAGCTTGACTTTTCACTGATTGCATGCTTGGTTTCAAGTGTGATGGGATCGGTGTGGTTCTTGGACAGCGGTGCGTCATTTCATATGGCGGGAGATCGGGAGTTGTTCTCAGATCTGGAGGACAAAGATTTGGGTGTGCACATCGAGATGGGCGATGATGGTAGATACAGTGCGACTGGTATCGGTACCATATCCTTTCAGAGGGAGTCTGGTAAACCCTTTGTCTTTAAGGATGTCATGCATGTACCTGGATTGAAGAAGAACCTGATTTATGTGGCGATGTTGGAGGATAAGGGGTATGATGTGGTCTTCAGCGAAGGAAAAGCCTTCCTGCGCAGTAAGACTACTGGAGAGACCCGAAAGATAGGGGTTTGAACTCGGAACCTTTATCAGTTGCAGGTAGATGGCTGCGCAGCTATGGCATGCAAGGCGGGAGAAGTGGTGAGCCGGGATGATGAGGGCGAACTGTGGCACAGGAGATTGGGCCACCTTCACCATGGAGCTTTGAAAATTCTGCAGCAGATTTCTACTGGGCTTCCTAAGGGCACTCTTGCGCAGTCAGATCAGTGCAAGGGGTGTACTTTAGGGAAGTATGTGAAAGCCACCTTTCACGAGAAGGATAGTCGCGCCACGGCGATCCTTGAGAGAGTTCACACAGACGTGTGTGGTCCTTTCTCAGTTGCTTCGACAGCAAAGCACAAGTATTATGTGATCTTTGTTGATGATTTCTCTCGAAAGTGCTGGATCTTCTTCATGCAGAAGAAGAGCGATACATTCGCGAAGTTATATGAGTTTAAAGCACTGGTCGAGAAGGAGTCGGGGAAGAAGGTGATTGCTCTAAGGAGTGATAACGGTGGTGAATTCATCTCGGCTGAATTCAAGGAGTTCTGCAGCGCAGAAGGGATTCGGAGAGAGCTCATCGCACCCCATAACCCACGGCAGAACGGGGTGGCTGAGCGGAAGAACAGAACGATCGTGGGTGCTGCACGGGCGATGTTGCATGATCAGGGCCTACCCCTTCACTTGTGGGCTGAGGCATGCAATACAACAGTGTATGTGCAGAACCTTTGTCCTCACAAGGTTCTTGGCATGAGTACACCAGAGGAGGCTTATTCTGGCAAGAGGCCTGATATTTCCCATTTGCGGATTTTCGGATCTCCTGTCTACATGCATGTGACGAAGGATGCAAGAAGGAAGCTGGATCCAACTGTTGAAGTTGGAATATTTGTGGGGTACACTGATACACCTCACAACTATCGGGTGTATGTGCCAGACAGTCGCAAGACTGTTGTGCGACGGGATATAAAATTCCAGGAGGAGAAAGCCATGCGGTGTTCGCTTGAGAGGGAGCTACACTTGCATGCAGATGAGGAGCTGTTAGTTCCTAAGGAGGAGCTTCCGGATGTGGATCAGCTACAAGAGGAGGTTCAGGAGGTGGAAGAAACCACCCAGGCAGCGCCAACCATCAGAGGGCGCATGCGCACTACAGAAGCTGAGCGACTGGCTCGGGATGCAGAGAAGGTTGTGGGACCACCTACAGCACAGCGCAGACAGAGACAGTCACCGGATCGGTACACTGGATACATGGCTCTTATGAGTCAATGTGTTGTGACAGAGCCATCCTCTTTTGAAGAAGCTGTGGAGGAACCCGCATGGGTTGATGCCATGATCGAAGAATATGATTCGATCATCAGGAACAGTGCATGGGAGATTGTCCCAAGACCGGTTGGGAAATCAGTTGTAGGTTCGCGATGGATCTACAAGGTGAAGCAGGCGGGTGACGGGAGTGTGGAGAAGTACAAGGCGAGATTTGTCGCCCGTGGCTTCTCACAGATCGAGGGGATTGACTATGAGGAGACTTTTGCACCTGTCGCAAGGTACTCTTCCATACGGACGATCCTTGCTCTCTCAGCGCAGATGGGGTGGCACATTCATCGGATGGATGTGAAGACTGCGTTCCTCAATGGAGTTATTGAGGAGGAGGTGTACATAGAGCAGCCTGAAGGTTTTGAGATCTTCAGCAGTGAGTCGCATGTGTGCCGACTCAAGAGAGCACTGTACGGGCTGAAGCAAGCACCTCGTGCTTGGTACACTCGGATAAACAGCTACTTCACCGGGCTTGGATTCTCCAAGAGTGAGGCGGATCCAAACCTGTACCAGATTGTGGTGGAGGGGAAGCTGTTGATCATCGTACTGTATGTAGATGATCTGATTTTGACTGGCGACGAGCGGTTGATACTTTCATGCAAGGATGATCTTGCACGAGAGTTTGAGATGAAGGACCTGGGCATCCTTCATTATTTCCTGGGATTGGAGATTTGGCAGCGCAGTGGAGGACTGTTTGTTTCTCGGGGCAAGTATGCCCGGGAGATTCTGGAGAGGTTCAACATGCAAGGCTGCAAGCCTGTTGATACCCCTCTTCCTGGTGGATGGAGGAAGGGAGATGCTACTTCGGAGGGGGTAGTGGATGCCACTGTCTATCGACAGTTGGTGGGGTCGTTGATGTATCTGGTCAATACTCGACCCGATATATGCTATGCAGTTAACCAGCTTTCGCAAGCTATGGTTAAGCCTACCAAGCTCTTTTGGAAGGCGGGCAAGCATGTATTGCGCTATATCAGAAGCACATCGGGATATGGTCTATGGTACAGACAGGAGGATGGAGTGAAACTTTCTGGTTTCACTGATGCAGATTGGGCAGGGAGCCCAACAGACCGGAAGAGCACTTCTGGAGGAGTTTTCAGCATTGGGTCGACAGCAGTTTCCTGGTACAGCAAGAAGCAGAGATCCGTGGCACTCAGTTCAGCAGAGGCCGAGTACATGGCAACTAGCTTGGCTGCATGCGAGGCTATTTGGATGAGGAAGATCCTCGCAGGTTTGTTCAGGTTGCATTTGGAGCCTACAGTGATCTACTGTGATAACCAGAGCTGCATCAAGCTCTCGGCTAATCCAGTATTTCATGATAGGTCCAAACATATCGACATCGGGTACCATCACATCAGAGATTGTGTTCAGCGGAGGATCATGATGCTTTCATATGTTCCCACGGAGGATCAGGATGCCGACATCCTGACGAAGGCGCTCACCAGGAGCAAGTTCGAATTCCACAGAGGCAGGATAGGGATTGCAGATAATCCATATCTTGCTGAGAGGGAGTGTTGAGAATGCGGCAAGATGATGGAGCTTAGTGAAATGAAGTCGCCTTCACTAAGTGGGCCCGCAGGCAAATTCTGGCGCAAAGTCTATTTTTAGACTATGTCTATTTTTAGACATACGGAGCATAATTTGGGAATTCTACTTGGAAATTCTTGAAGTATGCGACATGTCGGTAAAAATAGATGAGACCCTATTTTTTAGGACCCAGACTATTTTTAGACTGATCTCCTAAAAATATGGAAGTCAAATATTATTTACACTTAATAATATTTTGACTATAAACAGCAGTTTACTCTCTTGGCGCACTTCAGTTTGAGTCATGGAGGTGGCTCATGCAACTGACACAAGGAATCACGTGGTTCCTAGGGTTTTATGGCATCTTGCATGGTTGGCTTCAGTTAGACTTCAGTGGCAGGAGTTTTGGAGGAGTTAACGGGACAAGTAGTGGAGTTGTGTTCTGTTTGTTTTAGTTGAACTAGTTGGGATTAGTTAACTAACTAATCAACTAGATATGAGTGGAGTAAATTAAATAATATCTAATTTACTAAATATTAACTCATTAGTCAACTCAAGAACACTTCAGTTCACTACAGTGCATGATCAGTTCAGTGGAGACCAGTGGAAGAGGTAGATGAAAGGGTGAGTAAAGCTATCAGTTGTTAGATTTGTTTTGCATGAGATTTGCATTACACTTGGAGGAATTGTCCATGACAATTACGCAATCAAGGGAAGGGGATTCGAACCTTGAACCTCTTCATATACGGGCCATGATTGCGCAATAGAGGCAAGGCAATTGGCGGGGAGTTTTGAACCTCAGACTTGTTCAAAACTGAGTCAGATTGTGAGTAACTTCATGAGAGAGTACTGAGTACTTGTGAGGAGTATTGTACTTTATTGGTTACTTGATTTCTCCATTATAATATACACAATAGCTGTGGGGTTTTCAGCTATAGGCTTTCCCCATACATACTGAGTTAATGTGTGATTGATTTGATGTGTGATTGCTTCTGTTATTTCCGCATGTGACAATTAATTGTAGAAGAAGGTTATGTGTTATGTATGCAATTCGAAATTGATATATGACCAGGTTAATCTTCAGTGAATAAGTGATTTATTCAGCTAATTTCTACACACCCAGTTGAAAATTGTTGGTTCCATGCACTCTAGTGCATACTACATATAAGATATGTTCACTACATGTCGTGTAGCTGTACCAGCAATATTTTCAATTATGAAAAATATGGTTCTCAATGGAAAATCATGAACGTTACGGATGTTTAATTTCCCATCCTTGCTAGGCTCTGCCCTTGGGTAGAAATACTGCAAAATATAGTATCTCACCGTCTCTCCTCCAAGATCAAACCCTGAGAGAGAAATGGGTAGGCCTCTCCTTGACAAGCCTATTAGAAAATAAATGTCCTCCACCAAAATTGGAAAAAAAAATTTCCTAATGTGAAATGCCTCAATTTATGGATCCCATGCACGAACAAGGAACTCTAAAAGTTACATTTGTTGCCTCATACCTGATAAACGAAAGTACCTTAATAACCCACAATCCCTGAGGGCTCTTACAATACCCGTATCATTAAGGGAAATCATGTTTTGTTCTTCATTCTCTCTTTCTTTCCAAGTAATTTTCATTCTAGTCCGATGAATCCCTAAAACATAACCATAAGACTCATTAGACTTATTTTCATGCAAAAAATTAGGCAAAATTTGGGTACAATGCAAGAATTAAAAACGTGAATTTCTCCCAACACAGTCTTGGTCAATAGTGTTACACTAAAATCTGTCATCCTAACATTTTACTATGAGTATGAGCTCATTATTACTCATACTTCCTCCTTTTACAAGTCTAACATATCAGCTCCTCATGTCAAGCTTGCAAAATCAGAGAAAAGTTCCTAAAATCCCCTAAACATTGGTATCGCACTTTCTCTATATATTTCTTGCGGTCCCGCACCTTAAGTTCAGCCCTCCTGCAGAACCATACTGCACGTTCTTTGTGTTATGGGTGCGGACCTCTGTAAAACTTAAAAAGGCGAGAAAGTAAAGATAAAAAGTGAATTTCAGATGAATTCTAGAAGATTCTAGATGGGAATTTTCGGGAATGGATACGCTTTGAGAAAGTTCATGCACCCCTCACTTGATGGAGCTAACCCCTTGATGTAAGGAGCTAATCCCTTTGAAGGAGGATTCTATCCCTTCATATTTGGAACAAGAAACCTCCTCTTTTTCACTATAAAAAGAGGCCTTGGGTAGCCTCAAAGGGAGTTCAAGCTTAAGATATTTGAAGTTAAATGCTGTTGAGATTCAGAATCAGTTAACTAAGACTTTCTGTGAGGTTAAATCACTCATCTCTATCTGTCTTGGTTCAAAGAGTGCAATGCTTGTCAAATTAGAAGAGATTCCTGCTTCAGACCCCGGGAGGACCTGCACAACATCAAGGCACAGGTTGTAAAGGTTTTCTTTATTTGAAGTTAATACAAATATACTCATTTCTCTCATTAAACTGTTTATTTATGGTTTATTTTATAAATTCCTTGATCATTATGATGAGTATGGTTTATAATAATGTCTATACAGGTGCTGTGTAATATTTTTTCTTGTTTGTGACTGCAGATTCACGAGGAACGTTCTTTCAAGTGCACGGGAAGGACTTCAATGAGATCAAGCAAGCGCTGGACATAAGGTAGGCCTTACACCTATATAGCATTTTTATGAATCTTGTATGCTTAGAGAGAGATTAGTATAATTGGCTGTTTGTTGCAAGTTACTTTTAGTACTAGAGAGATCGGTCTTGTTCGCAAGACGGATTAATCTACACAACAAAATGGCGACTCCACTGGGGAAAGAACTTGTTGTTTTTGGTTCTCTTTTATTTTTGATTTGAGGAAACATTTTTTCCTGGTTTTTGATTGATACATATCTATCTGGGTAATTTAGATTTTCCCTGTTTTTGAAAATTTAGAAATATTTCAAGTTTTTCTATAATTTTTCCTAGGACCGCA
Organism: Pinus albicaulis; assembly: GCA_034641835.2. NCBI lineage: Eukaryota > Viridiplantae > Streptophyta > Pinopsida > Pinales > Pinaceae > Pinus > Pinus albicaulis. The sequence goes on from CM076572.1 coordinate 1,325,921,241, forward strand.
CTCTGGCCTACTTTGACAGTGCGGGCAGGTTCGCATTTTCTCTAGAGAATACAGTGCGGGACCGCACCTATCAATACTGGTTGCCTGCGGACCCTGTTAAAATTTTAGAAAATCTCTAGATTTCTTTTTCTAGTCTATTTTTAGTTTTTTGGTGTTTGCCCAGACTGATAATTGTTTCTGTCAAGAATTTTTTGTGAATGAACTCCAACAATGTTAATGTTTTGATGATTTTCTAGAAGATTTTGCTGATTGGTTTGTTTTTCCACTTGGTCTTTGTAGTGATTCGAACTTTTGACAATTTGCAGTATCTCAGATTACATTGATCTCTTTTTGTCTTTTGAATCCGACCTGATTGTGAAAACATCCTATATTGAGAAATTAAGCCTTTTGTTTCTTTGCAAATCTTCGAAAAAACTTGGTTCAAAGTTTTGAATTTCATTTTTTTTGTAAAAACATATTTTGAGTGTTTTTGATTTGTTTGTTATCTGAACAAATAGATTCTTAGTTTGCTGAACAACTAAGGAAAACATTCATAAAAAAATCTAAAAAGCTTTTACTCAATTTAGATCATAGTTCTCAAGATTAGATTTTGTAGTTTTGAGTAGTTTTAGTTTTGTAGTTTTCTTTCGAAGGAAAATTGTTTTGTAGCTTCTAGTTTGGAAAAGAAAAGGATTTTTCTTGTGAGCTTTGATAGTTTATTGAAAAGACAAAATAGTTTCTTTCAATTATTTTTCATGTTTGAAGAAGGAATTTAAAGGATTGCATTCTCTAACTCTTTCTTTAGATAGAAAGTTCATTGAAAGAAAAAGAAAAGAAAAGAATTGAATATCATCATAGGTGCATTTTAGATTTTTTTGGAAGTCGAGTCTTCACATCATCCAAAGTTTCATTTCCACACCCATTGACTTAAGAAACAGCTCCTAAAAGTAACGCTTAAATAAAATTCATCTAGTAATCTTTTATTTCTAGGGCTCCTATCACCAACATAGCTTAGGTTAGTATCTTGGAGTAGGGAGTAATTAACTCTCCAAGATACCTAAAACAAACAAGTAGACGAATCTTGCGGTAGGAAGAATTCCAGTTGTTGCATGTATGCTCTGGGAAGCTCCTCTTAAAGGAGTGAAGCACGAGATCATATCTGAACCAGTGGGGTAATCAATCCTTCCTCATTGGGAACGATAGAAGATATACACGTATTAAAAACGGTAAACCTCGGATAGACCATTGTCGAGGAGCCATGGGTCACTTGTCGGTAAACCTTGGATTATTTCAAGGAGCCTTCAAGGGGATTAAGCTTTGTTACTCTGCCCTTGCGTGTGTGTCGGATCGTAGACTGTTCCCCCAAGTATATTTGTTTCAGCTGGTAACCTTAGTGGCTATAATATTTAGGATTCTTTCCTAAGGTGACGGTGGAGGGAAGATCCCACTGTACCTAGAACAGACATCGACTAGACTCACTTGGACTCTCTGGGGGGTTCTCTTCACTCGAGATGGTTTTGTGAAGAAACTTGTGCCAGTCTGTTTCATTAAGCAGGTTGTTGGGGTAACTGTTCCAACCGCCCTTTTCATGTTAAAATTCTACTAAGTTGGATTTCATCACCAACTAGTGTTTTTAATACGGAAAGTTACCTGTTTGTGTGTGGTTTGAACTCTTAGATTTTTAAGCGAATGATTCAATTGTTTGTTTCTTAGAGACTTTAGGTGTTTTTCATTGAAATTTTTCTTTGTTTGCGTGTGATTAGATAATTTTTAATCGTGGCGGAATTGCCAAGACAATCCCGGAGAATACAAGGGAAACCCCCCGAATATTCACCAAGTCAACTTGAAGGGCTTCGAGCTCTGGTACCACACAGTAGCCGTAGACTTAGGTCAACAGAAGTTGAAAGCTCCGCTATAGTTATACATCCTGATCATCAAATACCTACAACATAATACATTCAAGAACCGATTTCAGTTTCTGAAGTTACTGAAAATATTTCTCCTTCTGGTGAATTATCTGACGAACCTGAAATCTCTGAACCTGAAACTGAATCTTCTGTGTTAGAAACATCCTCAGGATTTATCACACCAACTTCTAGTGATCCAGGTTCACCTAGGGTAAGAAATATCATTACAGAAAATCTTCCCTCTGGACTTATTTCTATTGAATAACTTACTAATCCAGACGAAGACATATCTCTTCCCAACTCCCCTCAATCGTTGAATCTTAGGGAGCGTGAATCTATTTTCTACAGCCCCATTCGAACTAATCCTTGGTATCTCTCTTTAACAGAATTTTTAGAGAATCCGAGTCTTGCTTTTTATCCACCTCGAATTCCATTTCATCCTACACCCAGAGGTTATTATCCGTCATCTTTTATGGCTGGAGAGTCATCCATGTTTTCTCAAATGCCTGAATAATTTTTACATGGTGGTCCTTCTGTTCCTTCGGGATATCAGTCTTTGTCTGGTACTTTCTCGGGAGCAACTCCTCAACCCATCGAAAACGTGTTATCATCTGGTCTTGACGGACTTAAAATTGAAACATCGAACGCAGAGCAAATTTTATGATGTCTGGTAATATTCCCAATCCTCAAACTCAAGGCAGTCAGTTTCCTTCTGGGGGCCAACCTCAGGGAACTCAGTTACCGCCTGGGGGGCAACCTCAGGGTAGTCAATTACCGCCTGGGGGGCAACCTCAAGGTAGTCAGTTACCACCCGGGGCACAACCTCAAGGTAGCTTTTTCCCAGGACAAACTGTGGAATCATATTATTTTGGGGGGCAACCCCAAGGACAGTACATACCTCAAGGGTATCAACCTTCAGGACAGTATATACCTCAGGGACAACCCCAAACTCAATATGCTCCTCAGAGTCCTCAACAACCCCAGCTTCAGTACGCGTCTCAAGGTTATCAACCTCAAGGGCAGTACCCAATTCAAGGTTACCAACAGCCTTCTGGTCAACCATCTATTCAAGGAGCCGGAAATTTACCTTTTAATTATCAACCCTACGTTCAACCAGGTTATGGTCCTTATGTTCAACCTTCTACGGGACAATACCCCGGAATGATGGTGTGGGATTCGTCCCAATATCAACAGCCTTTACAGCCTAATGTGCAGTTGCCTTATCAACTTGGCCAGCCATTGGTTTCTGGTTCAACCCAGCAACCTGTTCAGCCAGCTATTCAAACTCCTGCACCTAGTTCAGTTCAGCAGACTGGGCCTAGTACACCTCAGACTCCGCCTCAAACTGCTACAACTACTGCAACGTCTGTTCAACCTATCACACCTGTTTCTGGAGTATTTGTAGCTCCGATTTTGGCTACCCCTGTATCCGTGCAAATCCCTCAAGTCTCTATACCTCAGTCAGGACCTTCAGTTCAGACTTCGGTTCAGATACTTGTATGACAAACCGGTACAAGTACAGTTGTTACAAGTAAACCTCAATTTACGTATCAACCATACCAGGGACAGCTGCAATTCGGTCCCTAGGTACAGAATCCAAGCTATCAGTATCAACCGTACCCCGGTTATACTTATCAACAACCTCAGTATGGTCTGGTTCATCCTGGTTTTCCAGGAGGTTACACAATACCTAATGCAAATCCGATTCCTAGTTATCCTGGGTATCTGCCTCCTGGATCTGCTTTGGCTTCTCAAGGTTTTCGTGACCCTAACCGTCAATTACCGTTTATCGCAACTTTGGACTTACCTGATTTGACGCGCCTTACAAATGATCCTATTTTTTATTATCAGAACTGGCCGCCAATGCCTCATAAGTTGCCCAATGATATACCAAAATTTGAAGGTAAGTCAGGAGAGGATCCATCGAATCATGTTATGACTTATCACCTTTGGTGTGCATCTAATTCAATCATTGATGATTCGATTCACTTACGTCTTTTCCAAAGAACCCTTATAGGTCTTGCGGCTAAATGGTACATTGAGTTACCGCGAGGCTCGTTTCATAATTTCAGTCAGTTAGCAACATCTTTCTTAACTCATTTTCAGTTGCCTGTCAGATACGACAACGGCATAGAATTATTAACTTCACTAAAACAATCTACGTCCACATATATTTCTGATCATATTCATGAATGGCGACGTAGATGACGTTTGGTGAAAGTTTATATTCCGGATCAAATTTTGGCAGAATGGTTTGTTAAATCATTGTTACCCAAGATCACTGAAGATGTAGCTAAGGCTGGTGTTGTTACTGAAGAGCAAGTAATTGCTCAGGCTCAGTACCTAGACCTCGTCTATACGCAGTCAGGTACTCTACATGAGAAAATTCCCAATCTTCCCAAACAAGGTCAAATAGCTGCCGCTCCTTCAGGGTCTCATGCCGCTGACGGTATAATTGGTACAGTTAGTTCTAAAAGTAAGAAGAAATCCTCAAAGAATTCTTCTCCAATTATAACTTTACCTGATTCCCCGAAAGGAGAATCCTCTCCTGAAGTTTCTGCCGACATTCATGTTGTTGAAACATCTACGACAAAATCAGAATCCGGTGGTAAAAAGAAGGGGAGGAATAAAAACAAAAATAATTCGAAAGAAAAAACTGATAAAGATGAATCCAATGACAAAAAACGTAAACCTCACTATCCTTGTTTCATTTGTGAACAAGATCATTTCACGAAAGAATGTCCATATCGAGACGAAGTTACGAAACTCGTTAAAGGATCACAACAACCTGTTGTCTTGAAGGATCCTTTTCCAATTCAAGATAGTAAGATGATTGGTTCTTCCTCGACTACTTTAGAAGAGCCTATTATGATGATGTCTCATGTAAGGGTTGCGACGCGATCTCAAGATTACGGTTCTAAGAATCCCGTTGACGGCAAAGAAGCAGAGTCTTCTAATGCGAATACATCAAATACAACTCCTCCTGTTTCTGGTCCGCTACAGATCGAGAAACAAAATCTAGACTTAATAATCAAACTGCCTGCTAAAGGTGTTCTTCGTAAATCAGCTTTCAATCCACATGCGAGAGCTGCTCAGAATTACAACATTGTTGAAGATTTAGTTGTTTCTCCTTCAACAATGTCGGCTTTGGAAGTGCTGCAATCGTGTCCTGCACAGCGTAAATTATTATTGTCTGCTATAGGAGTTGTTGATGTTCAGGATTCTAACCTTATAATCTTCGATTTAGAAAATAGTACACCATGTCTTCCTCACCAAATGGCTTTCCAGATTCCGGTGTTAGTAAAAAACAGACCTATTTTTCGGACTGTGATTGATGAGGGAGCTTCAACGTGTATTATGTCGTTTCAGTGTTGGAAATCTCTTGGTTCTCCTACACTTAACCAATCTCCGATGATTCTAAAGGCTTTTGATAGTCGAGGTTTTCAACCTTATGGTATTTTGCAGGATTTACCCATAGGGGTTGAAGGTAAAATCGTTAATCTAGATGTGGAAGTGGTTGATGCCCCTCTAGATTACAACATTCTTCTGGGTCGTAGTTGGTCCTATGCTATGACTGTTGTTGTCTCTTCGGTCTTTCGACTCATAAAATTTCCATATCAAGGAAAGATCGTGACAATAGATCAATTAACTTATTTCTCGTCCGACCCAGCCTCTACAGAAACAATCCAGCATGTTGGTAAAATAGCTATCCCTTATAAGGATGTTGGAGTAGGTTTGATTAAAGATTCTAGTTTACTAGGAACTTTTTCCTTTCCTCCTCCTAATGTATCGCCTTCTACTGCAACTATTCATATGATTTCGTCAGACATTGTTATGTTTGATGATCCTTGGATTATACCTTCAGAATCCGAGATAGATTCATTTGATGGCGTGATGCCTTTGAGTCCATTTGAAATTGCGTACCAGGCTGTGCAGTCATTTTCCGACCTCTCTTCAACCGAAACCGATCCAATGAATGGGATCCAAGAGGAATCACTTTCTATATCTAGTTCAGCTACAACGACATTTCTTGAACTTTTTCATACAGATGAGCAAATTCGTGAGTTTTTTTCTGTTGATGATTTACCATGGGAAGATCTACATCACCGATCTTCATTTTTACCTGAATTAGATCATTTTGAAAATGATTTCGCTTCAATTTTTACTGCTGAATATGCCAAGGAACCTCAGAATCCATTGCAAAATCCTGATTCTGAGTTAAATTTGGAAAATATATCTAGAACGGTTCCAATTGACATTTCAGTAAAACCGGGAATAATTGAAAACATTCATATAGGTGCTTGTTATACAGATGAAGAAATTCAGACTTATAAAGCCCTATTTCAAGAATTCCGTGACGTGTTTTCCTGGTCTTATGAAGAAATGCCAGGAATTGATCCATCGATCGTAGTTCATGAAATTAAGACTGACCCGGATGCTAAACCTGTTCGTCAACGATTATGTCAAATTCATCCTAGAAAAGCTGCTGCTATAAAAGCTGAAGTTGAAAAATTACTTCGAGCAGGATTCATTTATCCAATTCCCTTAACGGATTGGGTATCGAATATTGTTCCTGTGACTAAAAAACAAGGAACAATAAGAGTATGTATCGATTATAGGGATATTAATCGAGCATGTCCAAAAGATAATTATCCAACTCCCTATATCGATCAAATAATCGATGATTGTGCTGGCAGTGAATTATTTTCCTTCATGGATGGTTTTTCCGGCTACAATCAAATAAACATACTCCCTGCAGATCAACCTAAAACAACTTTTATTTTTCCGTGGGGAACGTTTGCTTATTGTAAATTACCTTTTGGACTAAAGAACGCTAGAGCAACTTTTCAACGGGCTATGTCTTATGCATTTCATGACATTAAACACATTGTCCAGCCATATCTCGATGATTTACCTACTCATTCATTACGTAGGGCCGATCATCCCACTCATTTACGAGCAATTTTATTGAGATGTAGGCATTATCGGATAAGGCTGAATCCGCATAAATGTGTTTCTGCGTAGAATCGGGTCGATTACTGGGATTTGTTGTCTCAAAAACAGGCATTCGCGTCGATCCATCGAAGGTCGAAGCTATTGTTAAATTGCCTCCTCCTTCGACTTTATGCCAACTCCAAAGTTTGCAGGGGAAAGCAAACTTTTTGCGTAGGTTTATTCCTAACTATGCCGAGCTTACAAAGGGTTTTACCCGGTTGTTGAAACAGAACATTCCGTTCTTTTGGGATGAGATCGCTGATCGATCTTTTGATGCACTTAAACACGCGTTGACCCATGCACTGTTATTGCATCCTCCCAACTACAACCAAGATTACATTTTGTACCTCGCTGCTTCTCATTCCACCATTGGGAATGTACTAGTTCAGGAAGATGAATCTCACAATAAACATGTGATTTATTATCTTAGTCAAAATCTACATCTGACTGAAATCAAATACACACATGTGGAGAAATTGGCCTTGGCAGCTGTTCAAGCTGTCCAACGTTTTAAACATTACATCTTGTTACGTAAAACTACAGTAATTTCTAATTGCAACCCTATGATGTATATTTTGACCAAACAATTGCTAGGGGGGCAAATATTCCAAATGGATAGTTATCCTGCAGGAATTTGACTTGGAATTTGAAAAATCCAAGGCAAAGAAATCTTTGGTATTTGCGGAACTGATGTGTGATTTCCCCTCTACTGATATTGAAACAGTGGTAGAAGAGTCCATTGCGGACGAATCTTTGTTTCTTATCAGTACACTTGATCCATGGTATGGAGATATTATTGTTTATCTCCAAACCCAATATTTTCGGCCTGACATTTCACGAACTCAGCGACGGAAAATACACTTCCAATCCCAACAGTATAATATCATTGGTGATACACTTTATCGACGTGGAGCGGATTCTGTTTTCTGACGTTGTCTAACTCATGAAGAAGCTGAAAAGGTGTTAAATGACTGCCATTCTGGAGCATGTGGCGGTCATATGTCTGGGTATGCCACCGCCCAAAAGATATTGCGTGCAGGTTATTTCTGGCCAACGTTGTTCAAAGATTGCATTTATGCAGTTCGGAAATGCCACAACTGTCAAGTTTTTGATCGGAAAATGCGCGCGCCACCCGCTCCTCTTCACCCTATAATTGCTGTTGGTCCTTTCGCGAAATGGGGTATCGATTTTATTACATGTAACCCTCACTCGGCCGGGGGGCATGCCTATATTATTCTAGCAGTAGATTATTTTACAAAATGGGCCGAGGTGATGCCTACATATTCAGCTGACGGCAAGACTGCTGCAACATTCGTATTTAATCACATAATTGCTAGGTTCGGTGTTCCTCAAGCTATTATTACGGATCATGGAAGTCATTTTCGGAATATCATGATGACTGAACTAACAGAACAACTTGGCCTGCGCCACGATAGTTCCACTCCGTACTATCCACAAGCAAATGGCCTGGTTGAAGCCATTAATAAAGTTTTAGTCACTATGATAAAACAAATTATTGGTATTCATAAGACGAATTGGCATTCCATGTTATTTTCAGCGCTTTGGGCATATCGAACCTCAGTCAAAACATCAACGGGTTTCACTCCTTTTCAACTGGTCTACGGTTTGGAAGCTGTGCTGCCGATTGAATGCGAAATACCATCACTAAAATTAGCCGTAGAATTACTTCCAGCTACGTCTGAAGAGGAGAAACGTTTCTTGTACTTGGCCCAATTAGATGAGAATCGACGAAGTGCTGCAATAGCAAACGAGGCTCATGTTAAAAGGATAAAAGCTCAGTATGATAGAAATGTGACCCCTCGAAATTTTTCAGAAGGAGACCTAGTTTTACTTTATGATCAAGCTAACGACAAGATAGGAGCTGGGAAATTCGTGCCTATGTGGCATGGTCCTTACATTGTGAAACGAAAGTTAGCAAAAGGGGCCTATGAGTTTATAGATTTTGACGGTGTCCCTTTGGATAAACCCAGAAATGGGCTTTATCTAAAGCGATATTATGCTTAAATGAGGTGTGGAGATTTTTGTTAGTTTAGATTTCTTTACTGCTAGTGTGTTTTAGATTGGAAAAGTGTGCCTAGTTTAGAGAGTATGTTTTTGTCACTATTCCTGCTTATCTGAGTTTTACTCTTGATATTGCAGATGTCGACGTCTCTTCAAACCTACATTGGTTTTGCTGATGGTGCTTTTCGTAGTACACGAAACATTTCTTCCGCAACTTGGGTTATCTATTCACCCTCTGACGAGTTAGTATCCATGCATGGGGTAAGCCTTGGTCAAACAACAAATAACATTGCCGAGTATAGTGCAGTGATTGAATTATTGTCTGAATCCATATCATTTGGAATTCGGAGTTTGATTGTAAGGTTGGATTCTGAACTTGTTGTATTACAGCTTAACAGGGTTTGTACCATTAGAAATCCAGTGTTATTAAGGTTATTTTTGAGAGTTCGTCTCTTGGAACGTGAATTTGATTACATTGAATATCAGCATATTCCAAGACATTTAAATAAATTAGCAGATTCAATTGCTTCTAATATGATAAGTAGACATTTGCAATAAATCAAAAGCAGTAAAACAAACAACATTCACATATGTACACAGATAGCCCACAAATAGTGATATATCATAGTATAGGTCTGTTTTCAAAAAATATACATCTTCTTCGATCATAGGTTAGAAACACCTTATGATCAGCAAAAATGATAACACAAAAGTCAAAAATATGAGTCTACACGATCATCCCATCACTGATGATGATCACGATAAGAAACCACTGCCCGGGCTACCCTGCATAGGAACCTCCTGAAAGGTCCTGGAACTCCAATCACATATCTCTGTAGCCTGAGAGGAATGTCATCTATACTGGTCTCTGGAATATCTAGAGTCAAACGCTCTAGATGATGCTCCAAATCAGTCAAAATCTCCACTGATTGGCCTGCTGGGGCTGGTGCGGGCGTAACTGGTTGTCTCCTCTCGAAAGGTTGGAGATGAGCTGGTCGATGTGGACCCACGTCTATATTCAAAAAACTTTTGGTTATTAGTTTTCTAAGAAGATAAAAAATTAAAAAAAATTAGAACTTAGCAAACGTTGAAAAATAATTTTACCTGAATCATCCCACTGTTCCCCTGCAGGGAGAGTCATCTCTCTGTCACTGCGGAAATCTATCACGGCATACAGAAACTCCTCTATCATAAAAATTTGACGATCCAGCCAACGAAAATATGAAGAAGGGAATCACACGATCTCAGTACCCTCAATAGCATGACGGGCCATCAACGCGGACCAACGAACCATTCTCGGTTCTCGAGGTCGACCGGCATCAACAACAATACTCTGTGGAGCTAATAGGGGGATCCTCTCCAAAGCAAAAGAAACAACAATGGATCCATATCCAAAGTTATTCAGCTTCCCATTTTTTGCTCTAGTTAGTTGGCCTTTTACATTGGCCAACACAGCTTCACACCAGTTAAAGATGGTGCTGCGATAACAGTCCACGGCAATGCGCATTTGGGAACTAGTAGCTACATGAAGCGCGGCACTCCCACACAGTTTGGTAACAGTAAAAGCTATAACTTTCAACTCAGGATGGATGATGTGTTTTATGTCAGTCCGTTTGTCCCGAGGATTTGCCTGATCATTGCAGAATTCTAGTTGGAGACTAGCGACAGTCTGTCCACCTGGCCTAGTCCCAAACAAAGAAACATGTTCGCCCCTCTTGGACAAACCAATCAAGAAGTATATACCCTCCAGCTTAATTTCGAGCCAGTGGACACCAATGAAGAAGCACTGGTCCTCCACGTTCCATCTGTTTACCAACCATGTTAAGAGTTCCACTTGTGCCCTCATGCCAGAGATGGCCCAAAATTTGTATAAACCACATGCTTTTAATGCCCTTTGTGTGGGAAAATGAAGTATGGCAGCTTCATCCACTTCCTCATGCTCACGTTCTCGCCAAATAAGCATCTTGTTAATCCTACAATACAGTAAAAGGCAAGTTAGAATAGTTCTATTTGAAAAATTTTGGCAAATTAATGAGAAATCATTGTTTTAAAATGGACCGCGCGGGTACCGCACCCGCTCTTTGTAAACAGAGCATAGGTCCGCACACGCAGTGTGTTCTGGGTGCGAAACCCATGAATTTTTCTTTGTAAGAAAAAGTCGGGGTCCGCAGGTAACATGTGTCCCACCTGCGGACCCCGCGGGCGAAATTTTTTAACCATTTTTGCCCCAAAAATTCAAACTAAAGCCTAAAAACAAATTTGAAACGGATGAAAAACAATATAGAGAGGTTGTGAATTACCTGGGACTGACAGTTCTCGATTCCAACAGACGAATTTTCCAGAATCTTCACAGGAACTTTCTTACCCAAAAGCTTTTTACTTTTCACTCTGAAACTGAACGGTAAAAATGAAATTGAAAAAGTCCTTTTTATAAGTTTTTTCGAATGAATGAATTTTTAATTTATTTATTTTTCACTTTAAAAAGGGTATTTTTGAAAGCATTTTTACTTATCTTAAACAGGTATGTGTAATGTTTTAAGTTTTTGTGCAGAAACTGGATTTTTCAGGTGAACTGATCGTTTTTTCAACAAAGAGCATACTTTTATCACTTTTTCGGACTCTTTCAAAAAATTTACGAAAAAGCGAAACCTTGGAGTCCTCTTTTAAGCCCTTTTCAGACTCTCTAAATATGAAAAGATTGACGAGTACTTGATTATTCAAACTCGTTAAAGTAAATGAATGATCGTCCCTTCAGTATAAGTTTACCCCTTTTACGGACTGAAATGGACTATTTACGAAAAAGGTATACGTTGACTAATTACGGTCAATAGAGTTCTCTCCCGCATTATTTTATCCTTTTTCGGGCTCAAGAGACTAAATTTACGAAAAAGTACACCCATGGAGTTTTCTTAAGTTTTTCTTCTGACTCCCTAAAATTGAAAAACACCGAGTTTCTCCTATACTGGACTCGTTAAAACTTAATAGTAAAGGACCTGTTTAATTTTCAACAGGAACGAACCACTCCTTCTTAGGGTTCGAATTTTAAACTAAGTTGGACTCATCCGAAGGATGAGCTTATAATCAAGCAAATGTTATCCTCCTCAAGCTTGTCAAAAATAAAGAGGTACTTGCCAGAAATGGTGGGGGAAAAGAGAGAAAAATGGGCGTGTTTGTTGTATTTTAAATTTTTCGAAAAGTCAGTCAACCACTCTTGAACACGACACTTTTATTCACCTGGGTTGGGAAATCCTTTGCCTAACATTTAATCAAACCACTTTGAAATTCTTCAGCCGGTTTCTGGGTATTAGCTTTGGGTCAATTGTTACCAAACCATCTGCAGTGTCGTTATGTGTTCAAGAGAACAGTTCAAATAAACCATTCATCTGCAAAATATGTGTCATCCATTGTTGACCATCCCTGAGTCAGTCCTTGCCAATATATTTCCAAAACTTGATCTATGATTTCGTGTTGTGGGCTTGCCTACGACAGATCACTTTCTATCAACATCAGCACATTATCTAGGAAGTTGATCCAGAAATCATCAGTACCTTGAAATCTGCATGCCTCAATGGCAGGTTTCTCGCCTTCGACGACGGTTGCATCATTGATCTTCGATCAAATGAATTCGTGAGATGTTCGACTTCAGCTCATTCATTCACATTTCATGGAATGTACTGAGTACTTTGAGAGCCATTGACATTACTGGTGGTTTCTCTCACACTTGTTAACAGTTCACATCATTGACTGGTAATCAAGTGGTTTCTACCATGTTCGACTTCAACACATTTATTCACATGGATAGAATCGTACTAGTTCGAGATGCGGAAATCAAGACCCTGGATCTAGTTTCCACCATCCAGTCTGCGAGGAATTTTGTTGTCATCTATACAGTAGACTATTTATAAATAGATGGCTGCGTCCATACTGTGTCTGCATATATCTGTACTATGATGTATTCAAAATCATTCCTGTATCAGAACGATTTGAGTTAGTTTCTAGTTAGTTTTAATCTGAGTATGGGAATGCCTACCTCAGTGATGACATATATATGTATATATTTTGCATTGAATGTTTTTACAAGTTCCGACTAGGGTGTCCACAGGATGATCTTTGAAATGATAAAGTACTGCACTCTTCATATATGACAGACTTCAGCTTCATCTATTCCAGACTTTGCACTTTAGGGGGCAATTTGTTACACTAAAATCTGTCATCCTGACATTTTACTATGAGTATGAGCTCATTATTACTCATACTTCCTCCTTTTACAAGTCTAACATATCAGCTCCTCATGTCAAGCTTGCAAAATCAGAGAAAAGTTCCTAAAATCCCCTAAACATTGGTATCGCACTTTCTCTATATATTTCTTGCGGTCCCGCACCTTAAGTTCAGCCCTCCTGCGGAACCATACCGCACGTTCTTTGTGTTATGGGTGCGGACCTCTGTAAAACTTAAAAAGGCGAGAAAGTAAAGATAAAAAGTGAATTTCAGATGAATTCTAGAAGATTCTAGATGGGAATTTTCGGGAATGGATACGCTTTGAGAAAGTTCATGCACCCCTCACTTGATGGAGCTAACCCCTTGATGTAAGGAGCTAATCCCTTTGAAGGAGGATTCTATCCCTTCATATTTGGAACAAGAAACCTCCTCTTTTCCACTATAAAAAGAGGCCTTGGGTAGCCTCAAAGGAAGTTCAAGCTTAAGATATTTGAAGTTAAATGCTGTTGAGATTCAGACTCAGTTAACTAAGACTTTCTGTGAGGTTAAATCACTCATCTCTATTTGTCTTGGTTCAAAGAGTGCAATGCTTGTCAAATTAGAAGAGATTCTTGCTTCGGACCCCAGGAGGACCTGCACAACATCAAGGCACAGGTTGTAAAGGTTTTCTCTATTTGAAGTTAATACAAATATACTCATTTCTCTCATTAAACTGTCGATTCATGGTTTATTTCATAAATTCCTTGATCATTATGATAAGTATGGTTTATAATAATGTCTATATAGGTGCTGTGTAATCTTTTTTCTTGTTTGTGACTGCAGATTCACGAGGAACGTTCTTTCAGTGCACGGGAAGGACTTCAACGAAATCAAGCAAGCGTTGGACATAAGGTAGGCCTTACACCTATATAGTGTTTTTATGAATCTTATATGCTTAGAGAGAGATTAGTATAATTGGTTGTTTGTTGCTAGTTACTTTTAGTACTAGAGAGATCGGTCTTGTCCGCAAGACGGATTAATCTACACAACAAATAGACAGTGCATTGCATATGCACCTAAGCTTCATTTTGAGTGCATTCCAACGTAGTTTTCGATGCCCAAGGGTGCATTTCCCTCTTTCAAAAAATAATTTACCCTAAGGGTCCCAAATCCATAAAAAAATGCAATGAAATGAAATGAAATGACTACTAAAAGAAAGAGGTGGTTTATGACACCAACCTGGATGAAACGGAAATGAAAACCGTCCACAGAATTCATTGTAATCAACAACTGAAGTTTGGTGTAAAAAACAGGTTCAGAGCTCCAAAATGAAAATGGTAACTTTCAAATGGTAAAAATGAATAGTAAAACTCTTTTAATTAGTCATTTGATTATTTGAAAATCATATTTATTGTTGTGACTATGGTTTTATTCATTTTTTATCATGCAACAGTTATTTTGAATCAATTTGATGTTTTTCTGAACAGGTTTGCAACTCACATAGTAGATTATTCGTGCAAATTTATTTCGATAATGATTTGACCACAAAGCATACTTTCTATCCTTATTTTTCAAGCTTTGATAAAAACGAAAAAGGACTTAAAGCGCACTTTTATCTCTTTTTCGAGCTTCGATAACAAAAAAAAGGAACCCATGGAGTATTCTTTTGGCGCTTTTCAGACTCCGATAATTTGAAAATATTGCCAAGCACTTGTCTTTTCGAGCTCGTAAAAGTAAATGAATTGATATCTACTCAGTATAAGTTTAACCCTTTTCCGAACTGAGATATATTATTTACAAAAAGGAAAACCTTAGTCAAACATGGCTAGGAGGTTCTCTCAGATATCATTTTACACTTTTTCAGATCTGAGCGAAAACTTTACGAAAAAGTACTTATGGAGTTTTCTTTTGTCCTCTTTTTCAAACTCTCTAAATATGAAAAAGGACCGGTCTGTCACTGTCGTTAGGCTCGTTAAAACATAAAATAGTGATGGACTCATCGATCATGGCAAGAATAGAGTTTAATTCATCATTAGACTCATTAAATTATTACATAGCGATACATTATTCGCCCAAAGTTTTGAATTAAAGATCAAGCATATGTTATCCTCCTTAAGCTTGTTAAAAAATAAAGAGGTACTGGTCGACAAATGACCGGGAAAATTTGGGAAAGTGAACAGAAATTTACGGTAATTCATACCTATGGTTCATCATACCCTCACTTCGTTTTTGGGTCAATTTTTCCAACTCATCTCAGTGTTGCCATTATTTTCAAGAGAAGTCATCCAGTGAATACTCATTCTTCTGCCATACTCATAAACCTTCATTTTCATGACAGTCATCCCTGAAAATTGCTATATCAAGTCACATTTTGTCTTTGAAATCAGTAACTCTCATTTCACGATAAAGTGGCTTCCTATCGATGTCAAATCATCATCCAGGAAGTTTACTTGGAAACATCATCTTCCAGTACCATGAGGCTTGTTACAACATTGACAAGATCCTCACTTCTGGACCTTTGGCCGAAAGATTTTGTTTGGCGTTCGACATCAAATCATCTATTCACGCCTTATGAAATGTACTGCAATACCTTGAGAGCCATTAACATCAATGGTTTTTCTATCGTGTTTGTTAACAACTCACATAATTTTTTGGTAATAAAACGATGTCTTACCATGTTCGACTACAAATCATATATTCACATGGATAGACTTGTACATGAACGATCGAGTGAATGAGATAAGAAGACCCTGGATCTAGTTTCATCCATCTGGGCTGCGATTTCAAGATTGTTGTACACATCATCTGTACGATGACCTTACATAAAAATCATCATCCGAACATAGGCCTATATCTGTAGGCATGTCTATATTGGGAAACATTCCAATGTAGACAAATTTCTGCACTATGTACATATTATTAGATAGTTTATGTGCTGAGCATGGGAATGCCTCCCTCATAAATTTTTTATCAAGGTGAAAATATCATGATGTAATGTATTGTAATATTGATGCAGGTCGCCACTCCACTTTAGTTCTAGCCCATCACATTGTAAAGCATTTCATTCAAAAATATTGTTATTCTTCTAACTTCATGCTTTAGGGGGCAACTGTTATAGGTCAATTTGGGCATCATTCCCCATGACTTGGTCAAACTGGACATCAACCCCAGGACCAATGAAATGGGGTCTATCATCCCCTATTATTTCAGTTGCTACATTCCCTAAGACAAGAACAAACCATTCATGACTTCTATTGCAAGGTTTCCAAGGTTTGAAGTATATGTTATATCACTTATGAGCTAACCAATGCTGCCTCTGAAGGGACTAACTATGTTACATATGCAGCTCCCTCCATTCAAGTTTTCACTACAATGTACTTCCCGAAATTCAATAGTGCGTTGGTTAAATGGGAGTGAAGTTCTCATTTTTCTGGAACCTCCACATGGCTAGTGCCTTCTAGAAGAGTCCATATGTGTCAAAATTCAAATCCATGTGTCCATCTAACACCTCTGAGCTTGGGAACATGTCTTGCCTATTATTAGAATGTCATTGATTGAAAAACTACCATCAGTTTCCCTATAAATTGAGCACAGATCCTAGTGTTAGGGAGGAAGAATTTTGGTAAAGAAATGTTGTTGGATTCTCAATTGACAGAGTGATAGAAGTGATATGTTGTTGGTGAGATGTTGATTGTGATGAGGCTGGGATGATGCTGGAACTGGTAATATCAAATTGATCATTAGTTGTAACCTCCCCATTCTACTCATTAATAAATATTGTTGTTCATTTTCCCATGTATGTATTTTTTATGTTTATATTTCTCATATGATGGATTCTTAACTGATATATATCTTTCATGTTCAATCGATTTAATTGATCACTATAAGGAAAATACTCTCTAGTGGAGGTTATAAAGGAGGTTTTTGGTGTTATAAAATTGGCCAAAATTTTCAAATAAACATTTTCTACAACATCCGTTTATGCTTACAGAGGTTTTGGCGGAGCTTTTAACGGAAATTCAACACAACTAAAAGAAATGGGCGGCTGAAGGTTATTACATATATTTTTTTCATCGGTGCGCTACTAAGGTTTCAATGCACCAGTGCGTGTCATCTAGATGGTGGCCCTAGGTCAGTCAAAGGTTCCTGCACTGGGCCATCAAGGTATAAAACAACACCGGGCGCAATGTTGGTGATACAACACACAAGGTCGTACCAATTGGTCTTGGTATTTGTGTGGTGCCCATAGGTTGTCTCAATGCACCGATACGTAGGCTTATATAAATGCACCAGTGCACCATATCAGGAAAACACACCGATATTTATAAATGGTATTGGTATTTGTGCGGTGCCCATACGATGCACAAACTCACTGGTGCGTAGTCTCACATAAAAGCACTGGTGCACCGTATCGCACAAATGCACCGAGATTTTTAATTGGTTTTGGTATTTTTGCAGTGCCCATAGGTCATAGAAACGCACTGGTGCGCTTCAGCATACAAAAGCACCGGTGTACAGTACCTGACACGCATCAGTGTTTATTTTGTATTTTTTAGGAACATCGACCTGTGACAGTGCAATTATTGTGATTTTTCTAAATTCATTATTCATCAAAAGTCGACACATCTTATAACAATATTCAGATTAATTAAATTTTTATTGATGCATTTGAATGTGATGTTTGTATTAATTTTTTTATATGATATCATAATTATTGTGATTTTTAAAAATTCATTATTCATCAAAAGTTGACACATATATATCTTATAACAATATACTGTCTTTGTCATACAAAATGGGACAGTTATTGGTATCCCTTTGTCTTTCAATTGGGACACTATGTCCATTACATTAAACAAAATGTTTGATTTCACAGACATATTTCAAAAAATACAACGCCTTGCTTTCAGATATCCAAACATAGTGATCATCATTCTTCACTTGAATTGTTGTCACTGCTAGAGCTACTTCCATGACTTGGGTTATTTTCAAGAATGTTTTGTTCACGGTGTTGATTGTTTTCTTCTTCTTCACCTTCCATCTACAAACATAAAAATAAACTAAAATGAGTGTATATACATTGGTGAGAATAATGAAAATTGCAATATTAAATAATATACATCAATGTGAATCGAAAAGAAAAACGACGTACCATAGCAATAATTGACTCATAAACTATACACATTCTTTCAAAACCATGTACCATGACATCTTTCAAAATTTCAATTGTTGGCGCAGTTCCATACTTTGTTTTTAGCAAGTTTTATACCCCATAACATATCATATATTTAATTGAAAAGATTTTTTTGTTCTATTAATTATAGACGGAACTAAGTAAAACAAGATCGATAGATGCTTACAAATTCCACAATTAATTTATGATATGCCAACATATACTCACAACCCATATTTAACCCAATTTCAATCAATTCGTCTGATGGTTCTTCTTTGTATGCTAGCACCTGTTTGAAGACATTCAATGATGATTTTTGTAAAACAACTTAAAAAATACAAAAAATAAATCTAGTTAAGTTTTTATAAGGAAGTAACAATTACTCACAAACTTAGATATCGACCCTTTTCTTCCTTCTCGTCATGTTTTATATGTTGAATGGGTTCCATTTTATTTTCTTTTCTGCAAGAAAATTAATGAAAATTAATATTTAATGCTAAATTGTTTATTTATTGTACCTAATGATCGAAAAATTCAATGATTACATATTACATTTGAAGCATGTTGTTGTTGAGATGGCTCCGCATGCGATGCAATTTTGTCCATTTCTTTGACCATCTCCTTGTACATCATTTTGGACATTCCTACCGGCATATTTCTGATATCAGCTCGTTCATCTTTTGAGATTTTCATAATCTTCCTAAAAATGTAACATGACGATAAAATATATAATTTTTATATTGATATACGAAAAGTAAATATAACAAAAGTGATATTTATAAATAATTATAGATAAAAATTTAAATGAATAATACTTTTTCATTCCTTCTTTTTTGTTGTTGTACTTTTTTGCTATTAAAACTCTGACATGTATCATTGACCAATTCTCTAGAAACTCTTCTTGTAGTTTAGATAAAATTTGGTTCTTGGAATCATTGGATTGGTTTTTGTATTGTAAGTGGAAAGAATGTCTATACATTCGTTCCACTAGATCCCTGAAACTTTTGTAAAAGTTTTTCCCCCTTTCGTTAACCTCCAACACCACTCCAGATGAGCTAAGGAGCAATTCATTTTCATTTGCATGTTCTATTTTTTTCTTTTCTTAGAACAACATTCCTTTTCTGAGTTGTTGGTCCCTGTAGAATATTAAACAGATGTGAATTAATAGACTATTTGACACATGTTTTCTGATAATTTTAAGTATATTATTAATGATAATTAAAAAAAGAAACTCATATTGGATCGATAGTACTTTTTCAGTCACCTTATTCATCCTTTTGCAAATTTTCCATCAAGCTTTTATGGTCTGGTCCTAGATCAGAAATAATCTTATCGAGCTTCATCATTTTATGGCTCTGAATGATACATAGTAAACAATACATATTAGTTAAACTTACATTTAGTTCAAAAATAATATTTTTTATAAATAATTTACAAAGAACTTGCCTTTTTTGTTTTTCTTGATGTGTTATCAGTTTGTTACTTGATCTCTTGCCAGTCATTTCTTTATCAATTTGAAACCTATACCATATCATTCATTAATATATTTACAAATAAATTGTCAACTTTTCAAGTAAAAAATAAACCTCAAGTAACCGGTGTGCCTTTCATGATGTACGCATCGCCGTTGGTGCACAGGGGTATTAAAATGCACCGCAAAAATTGTATAATAGATTGTACGGTGTGTGAGGGTATTATAAATGCACCGCACAAATAGTGTAATAGGCCGTATGGTTCTATCCTCGTAACATGGAACATTGGTGCCCTATTTTAGATATGGTGCACTGATTTAAAAAAAGCGTTTTCAATTTTTTTATTACACAGTACTTGCACGGTGCACTGTATAAAATAGCACACCTATGCACTAGGTTACGCAGGGTGCACCGATAAAAAAAAAATCCAATTTTTCCAAAAATTCACGCAAGGGCTGAATGGATTGGGATCCGACTATGCAAGTCGTCTCGTGGGTTGGATGTCAATCTAAAATGAAAAGCCATAATTCTGAAATCACAGAAACAGGGAGAAGAAAGTGCAGAAACAAAAAAATGAAGGGTTTAGGGTAAAAATGGATAAAACTGTAGAAAAAAGTAAAAAACTACTGAAAAAGTAAAAAAAAAATCAAATTTTATCACGAGATGGTTTGAAATTCTATGATATAGGGTTTGAATCACTAGAGGTTTGGTTTCTGATTGTCAGAATACTTCTGTTTGAACGTATTTCGCTGCTCCACAATGCTCTCGTGCTCTCTTGCTCTAGGTATGTCTCCTGCAAATCTTTGGCTAAATTTTTTAGCAAAAATAGTCAAATAATGAAAACTGTTTAGTATTTAAAGAATTATTTTATGAAATTAGATTTTCGAAAATATTTTTCCACCCATTTTTCAATTTGCCTCTTTTTTTTCACTTAAAGAAAATAGAGTTGCGCTTTTTTTATTTTCATTTATTCGTCACCGGCGTGTCACTTAATAGCACCGCATCGGTGCATCCTTTTGTAACATCGGCACCGGTGCACAGTAATTAAAACGTATCAGTGCAGTTATATGTACAATAGCACTGATTTGCGGTTAAGGCATCGAAATTAATTTTAGGCATGTACACCAAAATTTAGTGAACTCCAACCATAGAAATTGAAAATTAGAATTTTTTTTATTCTTGAGAAGTAGAATTAGAATTAGAATTGAGAATTGGAATTGGATAAATTCTTGATGGAAATAAATATTCTTCCAATGCATTTTGTTTATTGTAGGAGGTCCCCACTGATTATGTGGAGAGAATGCAATGTGGGGCATGTGAAGATGCAATACTATAGGGCCCAAGTGGGCAATTGTGGCATGTGAACTGTGCTATGCTAAGACATGGGCAGTTTTCACAAATGGTTGGGAAAGTTTTGTTTCTGAGCAATTTATTGAAGTTGGAGATATTTTAGTTTTTAGACATCTTGGAAATGTACATGTTGCTGTGAAAATATTTGGGCCATTCTTTTCAAAACTGCACCTCTTCTTCTGTCAGAAAAATAAACTTGAAACTTTCCATAACCTGCAACAAGAAAAGGTGCCCCATGATCTACTTGTTGACCCATGATATGCTTGCTCATTTGTAAGTTCTTCCTCCATATTGGCATCCAATTTCCTCTTTTCACCTTTGTGATTTCTATCTTTATCTTAACAAAACTTATATAATCTCTGTTTTAAGAGAAACTAGCCTTGAATGTTCTGGGAGCAATGACAATGAGTCCTTCATTCTGCATTTTTTAGCAGAAGAAGACTGATTTTTGAATAGACGATGCAGTTATTACATGTGGAGGCAATTGTTTCCGATAGAAAATGGGTATAGGTTTGAGCAGAGGAAAGACATTGCAAAATGTGCTATTACAATAGCTTTTCCAATGGGAAACCGATTTGCAGGTGGAAATATGGTAGCTACGGGTATTTATGCTTTTCTTCCTCTTAGCGTCCTATAACAATAGAATTCATAATTTTTTAATTGACTTTGATAGCCTTGCAAATATGTACATACCTTGATTTTTGCAAGTTGTTTTCCCATATTTTGAAAAATGAAAAAAAAAAGAGAGGGTAAAAGTCCTAAAAGAAAGATCAAAGGACTTAGAAAAAGATAGACCCTAAAAGAAAAAAGAGATAAAAATAAGACTTGAAAGTGAGCAAGTCAAAATGCCATTACTATTTATTTTACTGCAAGAATAATGAATATGTGCAAATTGTCAACAAATGCCATAATCCATGATCAGTTGAACATCTTAATCTTAACTTTTCATGCTTTTATTTCATATTTTAGATAGAGAATAAAGATATGTTAAATAGTATAAACTTGACAAATCAGTAGATAGTTAGAGAATAAATGAGGAGCTCAACATTTTAATCTGAGCCCTCAGATGAAATAAGGTTAGACTTAGATAGTTTTTATGCTTTTGAAAGAAAATTGATTTAGGGTTGCAAGCCTAAATGCACCCATGAAAATGAAGTAAAAAATGTTAGAAATAAAAATGGGTAGGTAGAAAGAAGTTGTGCAAGCATGTAATAAAGCATCATTTGGCAAAAATCACTAATTTCCCCTCCCCTACAATTATTCAGTATTCTAAACTACTAGTTAAAAAGGCTTAGAGCATTTCTCTGACTTATGTTAGGACCGGACACAAGTCTCGATGACTGATTGGTTAAAAAAATATCGAATTCCTATAAAAAAACCCATATTACATCAACATTTAATCTTCATTCATAATCATAATCCATTTTTCCTAAGTAAAAACACATTTTTACTTGGTAAAAGTGAAACCCTAAATAATTAATTTCATTTCCTTTCAAAAATCATTCATAAACCCTCAAAATACATTTAACCTAAGTTAAAGTGTGAAGTAATAAAAAAGAGACAAGCTATGCTTATTTTCACTTTACTTAGATTTAAACATGTATTTTTATTCATACATTATCCATTTTTCATATTAAATTCTTTAACTTATTTTATTAAATCCCTAATTACACCCTCCCTTATAGTATTAAATCCTTTTATTCTAAATAACCCTCAAAACCCTCTATTTTATGTTTAGACCAATGTTTAAATACCCCAAGTGTGAAATATAATCCCCTCCCCCATCCTATTGGTTTAAACCTATCTATAAGAGCTAATCCCTGCCCCTATGGTATTAGATAGTTGTTAATGTTCTAGTATACCATATATTAAAACACGCGCCCAGATATTATTTATAACATTTCTTAATGTTTTAATTTATTTTCACAGGTAAACCTTATCCCTCCACTCAAACAATATAATATAAAGTTTTAAACCTTAATAAAATAGTTATTTCTAAAGTTTAAAACCCATTCCCACATGTATGAAAACCCCATCGCATATATAGACCTTGTGCCCCACATTCCAACCCGATGCACCTTTCACAATCGATCTGGGCCATTCGCAATCGAACCCCAAGATCCGACGGTGGAAACTCCATATTGCAAATAAACTTGCGTGACATCCACGATTTCATTTCTACATGAAATGAGTGGTATTGTAATTTTCTCCCTCCTTCACGTGGTCAATTCTTACTGGATCACGTTTGTTACCTCCAAAAAAACTTATCACCGAAATGGCATGCAATAACCATTCGTGGCTTTAGACCCTTTGAACCTGAAAACCACCATTTTTATGACTTGACTTCCATTTATTGCAGGCACCTGTAAACCTAATTTTCCTAATAAACATTGGAAATACATTGATTTCCCTTTTTTTTCTATGCGTAAACCCTATATAAGCCACCCCGACTGTAAAAAAAGTAATTTTTGCCATTTTTATGCCAAAACACTACAAATTTTGACCTGTCCCTTTGAAGACTACCAAAGAGCTTTGAGTTGTTCCAGAGATCAGAAAGAAGCCATTCAATCCGTTTAAAAGACCTCTGAGACTTCTTCAAAACCCTGTACCTATGTATAACAGGTTTTATTCCAAAATTTGAGCCTATTTTTAGTTTTAAAAAGACCTTTAAAAATACAATTCCAGTCAGAATTCAAAATTGATTCATAGAACCCTATCAAAAAGTCCAAAAAACAGGCCAAACCTTGTCAAAATTTCTGAAAAATCCTTGTTTATGTTGCGCCCTGTTTTAAAAACCAAATTTAACCCAAAAATCCTCTTTTATTTATTTTATGGACCTCTTTGATCAGGAAAGAGTCCACAGAGTTCACATATGCAGAGTTTTTAGATTCATTCATCCATCCATTGATCAAAATATTAAAAAATACATAGCAACCAAGGATAAGTGATGAGATGAAGAAGATTTATGGTTGTGAGAGAAAACCAAGACTAGTGATTTGTACCTATATGAAAAACATACTGAGATTAGAGTGCTTGGATCCAATTTGTTGCCCTATAAGCTGCCCAAACATGTATCAATGATAGTTTTTTCTTTGGAGTATATCAGGCAAATATTAAACTTTGATTCTATCAATTTCTTAGCAGGAAAGAAGAAAACACAGTTCAAATTGAAGAATCAAGTAGGACCATTCATTTGCAATCATAGGGATGCATAGGCAGAAGCAGCTAAACAACTATTGGAGTGTATATTTGAAGAAAGCTTTCCTTGGAATTATGATCCACAGGGGATATTAAGTAAAATCAGGGTTAAATGTAAATTGACACCCTTCATTCATGAAACAAAACCAGAGATAGAAAAATATGCCAACCAGATTGAGTGGACTGAAAATACTTTAGTAGATGCAATGAAGAAAATTGATACTATTCACACTTTACAAACTGCAGATCAACCAGAAAAAGCCACCAAGAGGGTAAGAGAAGAAGAAACATATGTTGCTAAAACCACTACTGAAACTAGGTTCGAGATCATATATAATAAGGCCCAAAACAGATTCAGTAGGTAAAGAAAAGGTAATCATTGATGTTGAAGAAACATATCTCCTAAACACTAACATAGATTAGTAGAAATTCTTTCGGTAATAATCACATGCAAAAGAACGAGGTTGACGCGTTTCGAACCAACCAGTGTGGTTCATCATCAGGGCTCGTTCTTTGCATGTGATTATTACCGAAAGAATTTCTACTAATTTATATTATGGATCACAGAAGCTTAGATTCCAAAAAAACTAACATAGATGCTGCTACTATCATCAGAAATGAGCAGAATACAGAGAATAGAAATGAAGAATAGGTTATTAATGGAAATACACAGTTGATGGAGAAACAGAAAAACATGGAAGCTTTATCCTCATAGACAGCTGAGGAGAAAGATTTAGATATCAGGGAGAAATATAAAAAAATCAAATTAAAGAATGAAGAGATAAAAAATGATATATATTCTCAGTATCTAAAACGAACACCAAGTGTCAAAAATAGGCTTTTGTTTGCCTTTGATTATTCAAAGAAAAGATCAATCATGTTAGTATTGCAGCCAAAAGTAAAAAATCCAAAGACAGTGGCAGATTACAATAAGATTGACTTAGAAGTCCAAACAAAAAAAGTTCACACTCTTGATCAGATTGAATTTCATAGACATAGTTCAGATATTTTGTACTCTACTGTTACAAATAAAGCTATGAGTGTTCAGAAACTTCAGAACACTATCACAAACATGAAATATCAAATGAAAATGGACAAAGCATCCTTGTATGCTAAAGATCTCAGAATTAAATCCTTGGAAGAATTGGTCTTGCAGGTTGGATATGACCTTGCAAATGTCAAAGCAGCTGAGCAAATAGTGAAGAAGAAAAATGAGGACATTGCAAAATTGAGGAAACAACTTGAAATGACATCAAGTGAACATCCTCAAGTCAAAGAAATAATATAAGGACAGAATGAGAAGGATTTCATGATGAATTTGATTCTTCAGTTGAAAGCTCAAATCAAAGAAATGGAAACTCAAATGGATAAAATTGTCCAGGAAAAAGAAACTCCAAAAGTACCAGAAATTCCTACAGTTATTTTTGTGATTACTACAATTGTGCCATCAACTCTAGCAGAAGATTTGGCAGCCAAAATACCACTGGCTACTGCAGTGCCAGTGACATCATCCACAACATCGGCTATAGAGTCATCTACAACAGCAGTTCATCCTACAGATGAAGCTAGCAAGCTAGTGAAAGCTATGGAAGAAATGTCACTTCAAACAAGTGAAATCAATAGATTGAAAAAGATGGTTGACAATCTAGAAAATTCAAACAAGTTGGCTCAAATGAATGCCAAAACACATGAGCAGAAAGCCATCAGACTGAATAAGAAGTTACAGAAATAATTAACCTTAAAAGAACAGATTTCCTATGTGAAAAATCATTTATGGAACAAGATTATAGAAGCCATAAATGACGTATGGCCTTCTATTCAAGTGATTTTTGAACAAAGGGATTTACTCAAAGCAGCATTATAAGAGATTCAGAAGACTAAGGAGGAACTTGAGAACAAACCAGAACAAGCTTTAGAACTGATAAAGTTTCTCAACAACAAGAACATGCAAGAGTTAGAAGAGATTGAAATTACTAACATGACTTAAACTATCCTTGAGATAAAGAAAGTCATCACCAAGAAAAACCTGATGAAGCAACTTGAGGAGAAGTGTGAGAATATGAACATCTCCATAACTAGGTTTATGGTCAAATTTGAGAATTTGAGGCAAAGAAGTTTGCCTAATATTTTGGTCATCAATGAAAAATTAATGCCTCAAGAGGATTACAATAAAAATATCAGAGAATATGCCAAGGAACAAGTTGAAAAATCAGGTGGTGGATAAGGCATTCAAACAGGAAAAGTCTTGCTAAGGAGTTTTGAGGACTTATTTTATTTGTAGCATGAGATAAGACACTTATTTGTCATGAAACCAACTTTTTCCAGGTACACAGAAGCAGATAAAAACTTCAGGAAGCTAGAGAAAATACAAATTCCAAGTGAGAAAGATTGGTAGTCATTAACAGATTTACTGTGAAAGGTAAGAAGGCAAAAAGATAATAGTGAAAACAGTTTACTGATTTGCAGTCAAAACAATTTTTTTACAACAGTAAACATATTTTACAAATGGTTAAAGAGTATCAAAGATTAAAGAAAATCAATGAAAGAGTATCAGATAAAGTGGATCAGATTTCAAAACAAATTTGAAATATCTAAAGCTGGCAAGGAAGACAACAAGGCAACCAGTTGCATCTTATCCACAATCAGTTTCTATTTTATTTGAATTGATAGGACAGCTTGTTGATTTGTTGAACAACTATCTCTATTATTGTTGTAAAGATATTTTTATTTCCCTTAGATAATTCCTAGAAGTATTCTAAGATATTTTGTAAACAATTATTTATAAATACTTCATCTTTAGAAATATTATTGTGGAATAAATTGCTGAAGATTTCTATAGTCATTTTTTATTGGACTTGAAGGCTTTTGTGTTTCAAATATTAAGTAGCAGATTGGATTGGATAAAGTAGCATCATATTTCAGGATTCATGTGATGAGCTATTGAAGTGAAGTATTTCCTTCTTGTCATTGTTATCTTTCTTTGTTACATGAATCCATAATTTTTTTCCAAATTTGAATGAATAAATAGGAGTATTACTTCAGAATTTGTTAAAAGCACCATGTCTTTACTGTTTATCATTTCCATGTTTTCTGCTAATTTCCAGAGTAGGGAACCCTTATTTGCTCCCTCTTTCGTTTGACCTCTGCCTACTACTTCCCTTTTCTGGATCAAAGAACCCTTCATTTCTCTTTATCCCGATCATATCACCTCACCAAATAGCCTTCCAAGATCTTCATGGGTTATCTATCTTGCCTTGAAAACATTTGACTTCTTGACCTTGATCCCGGATCTGTCTGCTTGATTTTTGACTCCTCAGCCCAATGGACAAACAAATTTCCCACTATCCATCTCATTAGGTAATTTTTATTTCAGTTTTTCAGTTTTAGCACAGTTTACTATTTTTAGCAGTTTTTCGGGTCCTAAACTTCCGGAGCCGTTTTGAGGCCCTAAACGACGTTTTTTGGGAAAACGGAGAGCAACATGGGTCCATGGACTAATGTTACTTGTTCCAAATTTGTAGTCCTCAGATAGATATTTCTAACGAGGTATGGTACGTGTCAAACGGAGATCGTATGCCAAAGTTACGCCCCTGGGAAGTTGAAACACCAATTTACCCAAACGGGGCCCATAGTTTTGGCGCTTCATCTCCTAGGGTTAGGGTTTTGGCTGTTTAGGATTTCCCATTGTTTCTAAATGATAAATAGGCCCTTGAGCCTCATTTTAACACAGTTCAGAGGCCTGTAGCCGCCACATCTCTTCTCAGAGATAGCTACCAGCGCCCTAGCTAGTTTTATTTCCATTCTGTCTGTAAGCAAATTTCAGTTCTTTGATATTAATGAAATGAAGTGTTATTTCCGCTGCATCTCTGTCTTTATGTTTATATGTTTATTCTATTGCGTTCCTGCATAAATCCAGATCAGTGGTATCGGAGCGGTCTGCTTTTTCTCGATCCTTCTTTGCATGTCCCCAACGAGGTCGGGGTATAAGGAGCTAGGGCTCGATCTGGTGGAACCTTTGCAAGATCGGCCTCGCAAACCTCGACGGACGCCCATGGGGGACGAAAAGAAAGATGAGGGAGCAGGAGATCCTATCAAAATATTGCTCGAGGAGGCCCTCGAAAGACAAAGGAACGTGATGATGGATAACTTTGCTCAGATCCTTCAACGGCTACCCACCGGCAGCGCATCTGCATCCAGCAGCCACTCTGGAGGCGTGACTCCTTTTAAGGTACAAGTAAATTTTGACATTCCCATATTTGAGGGTCAAATAGACGCAGATGCTGTAGATAAATGGTTGAATCTGTTAGAAGGATATTTCTCGGTTCATGACTTTTCGGACCGGGAGAAGATTATTTTTGCACTCCTCAAAGCTACCCCCCATGTTAAGGACTGGTGGGAAACCTACTGTGAGAACAAGGACCAGACAGAACCCTCTCTGTTCTCGGCCGTACTAACTTGGAATTCTTTACGAGACGCCGTCAAGGAATAGTACTATCCCGTGGGGAGCTATGAGGACAAGTACATACAATGGACCACGCTGCGACAACAAAGGGATCAAGATGTGCATGAGATGACGAATCTGTTCCATACCCTACACACAAAGTTGGGTATCAAAGATTCAGAGAAACATCTGGTGCTAAAGTATTGCAGCTGCCTGCACAAATACATTCAGGAGGAAATGGAGTTCCTTGACATCTCCTCGCTTGGTACGGCATACCGGTATGCTGCCAAGATTGAGCAGAAATTCAAGCAGAAGAAGCGAGACTTTGGATCTGCGAATCAAAAGCAAGGGAAAGGTGCTTCCAAACCGTAGAACAAAGGACCGAGCCAAGGCATGGCGGCTAAAGACAACTCATTGAAGCCACAAGAAAATAATAGCACCGCAAAGCCAAAGAAGGACACGGGAAAGTGGTGTGAGTTCCATAAGAGCTCCACTCACAACACAAGTGAGTGTCGGGCCAAGCAGTCGCTAGTGGCCGAGATGAGGACTTCTGAGTCAGATGCATGCTCCGACTCCGAATCAGAACCTGAAAAGGGGAATGAAAAAGGGAAACAGATTATTGATGCGGAGCCCAACGCCACTGTTGCCACTACAAAGGTCCAGAAGGAGGAACCGGAAGATCCAGAGGAGGAGGAACGTCTCTTCCACTCCGAGATGTGGGTAAAGGGCTCCCCTGTACAGTTCATTGTCGACAATGGGAGCCAAAAGAACCTCATTTCAGCAGACGCCGTGAAGCGGTTGGGCTTGCCGACCACAGCTCACCCACATCCATACACCATCGGGTGGCTTCACCAAGGACGAGATCTCCGCGTCGGCCGGCAGTGTCGCCTTCCCTATAGCATCAAGCCCTTCACGGATGAGGTATTATGTGACGTTGCTCCTATTGATGTTTCTGATGTATTATTAGGACAACCATACTTGTGGAAGCGTCATGCTGTGTATGAGTCTCGGCCTCGTGTTGTTATTGTTACTTTGGGAAATAAGTTGTACAGGATACCAGAGGTACCACCTCCTACCGCTATCTCTTTGGTTACTGCAAAACAATGCAGTAAGCTCATTTCCCAAACCAGGAAATTCATTTTCCCGATGATCCGCCCCCAGGGCAAGAAGAAGACTGTGGCCACGACCTCCAGACAGGGCTCCTCTGCACAACAACAACAAATGGATAAGGTTGTGGAGGAGTACGGGGACATATTCACCTCACCAACAGGGGTTCCTCTGCACTGTCAGGTCAAGCACCCGATTGATCTGACCCCCGGTGCGTCTCTACCTAATGGACCGATCTATCGGCGCTCTATTCTGGAGAATGATGAAATCAAGAGGCAGATTCAGGAACTGTTGCAGAAAGGTGACATCAAACCAAGTTCATCGCCCTGTGGGAGCCCGATCATGTTAGTACAGAAGAAGGATGGGACGTGGAGACTCTGTATTGACTATCGGGCGCTGAACAAGATCACTGTCTGGAATAGGTACCCAATCCCACGGATTGATGACCTTCTGGACCAACTCAAAGGTGCAAAATATTTCAGCAAGATCGACCTAAAGTCTGGGTATCACCAGGTACCAATTGAACCCTCTGATGTGTGGAAGACTGCCTTCAAAGCCAAGGAAGGCCTTTTCGAATGGCTGGTCATGCCTTTTGGGTTGACGAATTCTCCCGCCACCTTCATGAGGATGATGGATGACATCTTGCGGCCATTCACCAACTCATTTGTAGTGGTGTACTTGGATGATATTCTGATCTTCAGCCAGACTTAGGAAGAGCACCTTCACCACATCCGACAAGTCCTCCAAACACTGCGGCAACACAAGTTGTGTGCCAATTTGGAGAAGTGCACTTTTGGCATGACCCAGGTTCAATATCTGGGATACATTATTGATGAAAGGGGGTGCATGTGGATCCAGCCAAGATCCAAGTCATTCGGGATTGGCCAGCCCCAACCACTATAACAGAGCTTCGTAGCTTTCTGGGTCTTGCTAATTTCTACCGGAGGTTCGTATTGGGATTCTCTCATATCACTTGGCCCTTGAGTCAAGTCACCAAGGGAGGAGCGAGAGCAAAATTTTTTTGGTCGGAACCTCAACAGAAGGCGTTCACAGAACTGAAAAACCTCCTCTGTTCTGCCCCAGTGCTCACTTTACCAGACTTGCAACAGCCATTTGAGATCGAGACAGATGCCTCTGACTATGCTATTGGGGCAGTTCTTACTCAACAGGGACATCCAGTGGCATTTCACAGTGAGACATTGTCTGACACAGTTCGCAAGTACCCCACATATGAAAAAGAAATGTACTCCATTGTGCAAACTTGTCGACAATGGAAGCATTACATTTTGGGGAAGGAAACAATCATCCATATAGACTACAGGCCCCTGCAGTTCATACAGACACAAGGGAAGTTGCAGAATGATCGCCATCAGAAGTGGTCTACATATCTGCAACAGTTTCATTTGAACATCAAGTATAAGAAGGGTAGCACCAATCATGTTGCAGACTGCCTCAGCCGGCCACCGATCGTGGCGCTCACCACTGTACTCAACGCTTGTGGGCACGAGACTTCTGATTGGCCGCTTCTCTATGAGAGTGACCCAGAATTCGGCCAAACTTACAAGGCACTCCTGGGGGGTACGCAAGTTCCAAATTTTCACCTTCAAGATGCACTTTTATGTCACATGGGACACCTTTGTGTTCCTTCAAGCGAGCGTGCCAAGATGATATGGGAAGCACACTACAGTCGAGTCGCTGGGCATTTCGGGGTCGAAAAAACAGTAGCAATCCTGCAGAAGTATTTCTATTGGCCGAACCTTCGAAAGGATGTCGAGAAGCACATCAGATCCTGCACTGCTTGTGCCATTGCCAAACCGACCATCAAGAAGCAAGACCTATATACTCCTCTACCTACCCCTAGTCGACCTTGGGAATCCATCTCCATGGATTAGATGTCGGGCCTGCCTTCTACTAAGCAGGGAAATGACTGTGTTTTTGTGGTCGTCGACAGATTCTCGAAGATGGCCATTATGGCGGCCTGCAAGAAGAATATCACAGCAGAAGCCACTGCTAAACTCTTCTTTGAACGAGTGTGGGTGGACTTTGGGATCCCATGATCATCATATCGAATCGGGATAGCGGATTCCTCAAAGCACATTTTGGTCCGACCTCTAGTCGATGTTGGATACCAAGCTCACCAAGTCCGCAGCTTCTCCATCCCCAAACGGATGGCGGAGCGGAGGTCGTCAATGAATCGATTGCACACATTCTGCGCATGTACAATTCAAAGCATCCACGCACATGGGACAAGAGCCTCACTTATGTACAACATAGTTATAATCGGGCTCTCCACAGTTCAATCGGCCATAGCTCCCTCTTTGGGTGGGCTTGGGATTCTAGCCACTATGTCCCATTGACGTAGCCATGCCATTTGTAGTCAAGCTCGCGATCTGTGCTCATGTCCGATCCCCGAAGTTGACAAAGCCGGTAGCTTCATCGTAGCGCCATTCAACACATCCGCCAACAGGTTCATGATATATTGGACAAAGCCAATGCCAAGTACAAGCAACGCCATGATCAACACCGGGTGCCACACAACTTCCAGGTGGGTGACAAAGTATGGCTACATTTGCAGAAGGAGCGCCTCATTGGACCCCACCGCAAGCTTCGCCCGCTCCGATACGGGCCGTACACCATCACCAAGGCTGTAGGGAACAATGCATTCGAGCTCAGTATTCCACCATTCCTTGGTCTGCACCCGGTCTTCAATGTGGATCACCTTCGTCCTTACTTCCCACCTCTACTGGACACCTTGAACATTGCAGAACAACTCACACCAACTGAGTTAAATCCAGACTGCATGGAACAGGCCACCACAGATTGCATCATGGACATGCAAATCAAGAACACTCGCCAGCAGAAGATCCAACTATATCGGGTTGTCAAAGCTGGCCAACTCCTGCACCAAGGAAAGTGGTTCACCGGGGACCAAGTTCAGCAGAAATTTCCTCATCTCATGGAGGAACTTAACGCAATGGGGACCATTGCTTCCTAAGGGGGGAGGAATGATCCAGGTGGATATTGGTGGTCACCCTCCTATTCCACTTGGGGCTCCACCATTGTCTATTTCAGTTTTTCAGTTTCGGCACAGTTTACTATTTTTAGCAGTTTTTCGGGTCCTAAACTTCCGGAGCCGTTTTGAGGCCCTAAACGACGTTTTTTGGGAAAACGGAGAGCAACATGGGTCTATGGACCGATGTTGCTCATTCCAAATTTGTAGTCCTCGGATAGATCTTTCTAACGAGGTATGGTACGCGTCAAACGGAGATCGTATGCCAAAGTTACGCCCCTGGGAAGTTGAAACACCAATTTACCCAAGCGGGGCCCATAGTTTTGGCGCTTCATCTCCTAGGGTTAGGGTTTTGGCTGTTTAGGATTTCCCATTGTTTCTAAATGATAAATAGGCCCTCGAGCCTCATTGTAACTCAATTCAGAGGCCTGTAGCCGCCACATCTCTTCTCAGAGATAGCTACCAGCGCCCTAGCTAGTTTTATTTCCATTCTGTCTGTAAGCAACTTTAAGTTCTTTGATATTAATGAAATGAAGTGTTATTTCCGCTGCATCTCTATATTTATGTTTATATGTTTATTCTGTTGCGTTCCTGCATAAATCCGGATCATTTTTCCCACCAAACAAAATCAAACCAAAACCAAATTGCATAATCATAACTAGCCTAATATTTTATAATAATAAAAAAAATTAAAACTTATATGGAGAGACCTCTCTGAACCCTAGGAAGGTTAGATCCTAGAGTTTAAAAGTTTGTCTGTAGTTACCTCTAGTTTTCTTAGACTTTAAACTAAAATCTCACAACTTTAGAATTACTAGAGTGATAACGTACTAGCGACCATACTGGGGAAATAACCAATCCTCAATCATAAAATAAGTCTTAAAGAAACCTTTTTCAATATCTCTTTTCCTTTGAGTCTGTTTTATAAGTTGTGAGTATCATTTTATTAGAAAATTGGTAATTCTGGCTTTTAGGAAAATTTATTATACTAGGTGTAACCAAATCCTAAACCTATTGTTATAGTGGACAACTCGGACAGAATTGGAAAAAAGAAAAAACAGATAGAAGATTTATATGTTAAAATTTCATTTAATAGAGTCAATTAATTACCACAGGAATTAGTGAGTTTACATGATATAGATTTTGATTTGAAATTTGAAAATTATTTGTTCAGAAGAAAATATGAAAGTAATTTAAGCACTGTTATTTTATTTTTGGAATCAAAACATAAAAGTATTGTAGAAAACTCTGAATTAAAGAAAATAAAAAATCAAGATAAACTTGAATAGATTAATGCCACTATTCTTAAAGAAATTGATGAGGAAATAGAATTAGCTCAGCTGTTAGCATATACATCTAAACCTTCCATTCCTCATTTAGATACCACTACATCATCTATAGTTTCTACTACCATCCAATCTACAGATCCATTTATCCCTAGATTACCCTTACAACCTAGAATATTATTTCCTTCATCCCCTAAATCCATTTCATCCACTAGTTTACCTTATACTTTTTCAAACGCATCATTCTCATTTCTCGCTAGTTCCTCATATAGTTTAGTTTCACTTCCTAGTACCTCCACCTCATCTTTTAGTTATTCCACTACTTTTTCTAGTTCAACATTTTATAATCCAGTTTCATCAGCCTCTTCCTCTAGTTCATCCCCAAGTACTTCCGCTTTACCTCATAGCCAAGCTATAATTCAAGCTATGGCTGCTAGATATGCTCCCCTAGTTCTTCCAGGACAACTTCATGACATGCCCCAAGATTACCAAAGTAAAATACCATAGTTTGATGCTACTACACATTATACTGCACAACAACATATAAACAAAATGACAGATTACTTTGAACTCCATGAGATAAATGAATCAGATGTACAAATGAGATCATTTTCACAAACATTAACAGGAGAAGTAAAGAAATGGTTTAAAGGTCTTACTGCAGGTAGTATAGCTAATTTAGTTGTTTTCCATAGATTATTTTTAAATAAATGGGAAAAGAAGAAAAACCCCCTACAAATAGTGTCTGAATTTGATGCAATCATTATGGGAATTTTGAGGTCTAAAATGGAACTTCTAAGGAAATTATAAAATAATAGTGAAAATAATAAAATAATATTTGATTACATCATCAAATTTTAGAGGGAAAAAAGAAAAACTATTTTTTTTCAACTCATATTTTGAACTTATCTCCCTAAGATTTTACTCAAATTTCGAGTGGGAATAATTGTTGGATGCACAATTAAATTCCTCATCCAAGGAGTACCCATGTTGCATACTTTTGATGGACTTTGCTATACGAAAAATGAGAAATACATAAAAAACGTGATTGCAATCACATGTTTTTATTTATTTCTCATTTTTCGTGTATCAGGGTCCATCAAAAGTATGCAACATCTGTACTCCTTGGATGAGGAAATAAATTTTGCATTCAATGAGTATTCCCACTCGAAATTTGGGTAAACCCTTAGGGATATAAGTTGAAAATACAAGTTGAAAAAATAGTTTAATTATTTTATTATTTTTTAATATTTTTACTTTTTTACTCCAAAAATGGTGAATCATCCCCCATGGTTGACATCATCATCTTGAATCCTATTAGTAATATTTTTACTTTTTTACTCCAAAAATGGTGAATCATCCCCCATGGTTGACATCATCATCTTGAATCCTATTAGTTATTATAAATTTTATTTTAGTTATGCATTTTTCTTAGGAGGCCCATTTTAGACCTCAAAATTCCCCTAATGGAAGAGAGCTCCCAATGAATCAGTACAAGACAACTGCACTAGATATAACAGTGTTTACAATTCAATTCCTGCAAATATAAAGCCCACTCTTGACTCTGTCTTGCTCAAATTCCCCAATGGTTTTGACACCGACATGGCATATCAGTTAAGATAAATAAATGTATAAATGTTAGAAACAATGCAAACAGATGTTGTAAATGTAGAAGTAAACATTTTAGCTAAGAAAGCTAGATTGAGAAATGAGAGGAAAGTAACCATGAAAGAAGAAGCCTCTAGTTCAGACACAAAAATAGATATGTTAGCTAAAACCTTATAGAGGATGATGGATAGGTTAGATAACATATAAAGAATATCTCAATGGGATAATCAACAAAAAATCAGAAATCCCAATTTTAGAAAAAACACAAATTTAGGAAAATCAAAAGACTCAGCCCCAGACCAAATAATAAGACCTCCATTTCAGGATAACTATGCTGAGAGTTCTCAAAATAATGTTGAGGATGAGGATACCATAAATTTAATGGGAATATATGATAATAACACTATCTTTCTCACACATGAAGATCAAGAGTTATTTGAACTTCAACAACTCCAATTAGATTCAGGGGAATCCTTCGATTATAAACAAGGTTATGATTTTTCCATAAATGAAGTTCACAAGCAATATAACCTTAGGAGTAAGAAAAATATTGAAAATTCTACTAAGAAAACTGCACAAACTGAAAATAAGAAAAAGTTAGAAGCCCCAACAACAAAAGTTCTACAAATTCTCCCTAGGTAAAATGGGCAAAACTCTAGTTCTTCCCAAAAAGTTTCTGATCCTAAAATTTCACCAAGCCCTAAGATTGTTAACATAACAGATGAAGTTTTTCAAGTTGCAAAAGCATCGGATTCTGCTAAAACAACAACTTAGATCCTAAAACATCCACTATTGATTCAAAATCAACAGATCCAAAAGCTGCTACTGCAAAAACAACTTCTAACAATTCTAAATCTGAAAAAACATCTACCGCTTCACAAACCATTCCTGAAATGAAAACAAAAAGAAGTAAAACATAAGAAAATCAAACTGAAAATGAAAACATAACTGTAGAAAAACAAGATAAACCAACATAAACTACAGTTACCAAAGAAGAGTTAATTCAAATAAGTAAATCTCAACCTTTTTTCAACATACAAACTGAGATTGCAAAGCTAAAAATACCAATTCCTTTAACAAAATTGGTAAAACAAGATTTGTAGAAATCAGCCATCACTAAAACATTGAACATTAATGATGGAGAAGACTCCATAAACTTAAATGATGATCAACCAGAGTTGATATTTGGCCCAAATGTAAATGGAAAGCAACAAGATTGATCAGTTCCTCCATTTTACATCAGTTTAACGATTCATAATCAAATCTTACACAACACAATGTTAGATTCAGGAGTTTCACATAATCTAATGCCCAAATCTATAATGGAAAACATGAACTTAGACATTACAAGGCCTTACAAGGATTTATTCTCATTTGACTCAAGCAAAGTAAAATTCTTAGGATTAATCAAAGATTGATGTGTAACACTAGTTCAATATCCCGGTAAGAGTATACTTATGGACATTGTAGTAGCTGATATCCCACCTAAATATTGAATGTTATTATCTCGCTCATGGGGAGCAAAGTTTCAGGGATCTCTACAATTGGACATGTCTTATGCTAATATATCAGTTTTTGTTCAACCTAAGAAGTTATATAGGGAAAATTTAATGAAATACATGGCAAGTAATGCAGCAAGATCAATAAATTACCCAATTTATGCTACACCTACAGACCTAGATTCATTTATCCTATGTAATGCTAAAACTGATAATGAAATCAAGACTCAACTAAAGGAAGAAAAGGAAACACAAAACAATGATAACATCTTTCATGAATCTTTATGGCATTTAGATTTTGATATCTCAGTAAACAAGTTAGGAGCAGGAGCAAGAGTATGGATAACCAATATAGAGAAAAATCATGCAGAAGGCCATTCTTTTAGATTGAATTTCAAATGCACAAACAATATGGCTGAGTATGAAGCCCTCATTTTAGGACTCCAAATAATCAAAAATTTAGGAGGAAAGAGAATAGCAATAATGGGAGACTCAGAGTTGATTTTAAAACAAATTAAAGTTGAATATTCTGTTTACAATCATAGTTTAGGCCACTATAGAGAGATTGTACTAGATTTGATTGATTATTTATTGGAATGTAATTTCTCTGCAATACCAAGAAGGCAAATTTTATAAGCACATTCTTTAGAAACATTTTCTGGCACTTGTAATTTACCTTTTCAGCCTAATCGTATATATACTACAGAAGTAAAACACAGACCAATAATCCCAGATAACCTCAAATATTGGTAGATTTTTTCACAAGATCAACAAATTTATAATTTTATGAATACTGAAGGTGAATTTCAGAACTGTAAGATAGACATTGATTGTACCATAGATCAAGATTTAGATAGTGAAATAGATTTGAATAATGTAGATGTAAATAAATTAAAGTTCATTAGACCAACTAAGTTCAATCAATCAGACATAGATAAATTATAGAGAGTAGAAATTGATGAGATAATTGATGAAGAATCTAACATGCTAAATCCCAAAGGAAATTTCTTACCAAAAGGTTTAACTCCATTAGAAGATTTATTTGACTCAAATGATGTTTCTAGAAAACCCAAAATGGAGCCACTTAGATCTGACATTGAGGAATGCAATATAGGCACAAAACTTAAACCCAAAATGATAAAACTTTCTAAAGCCTTACCTCAACAAGAAAAGGATAAATATATTTCTCTTTCTAAGGAATTCCAAGATGTTTTTACTTGGAATTATGAGGACCTTAAATCCTATGACACCAACATAATTCAACATAAAATTTCTGTAAAAGAAGATCAAAATCCCTTTAGACAAAAATTAAGGAGAATCAACCCTGTTTTGATGCCCTTAATAGAAAAATAAGTTAAAAGAATGTATGATTCACAGATCATTGCACCAATCAGATATTCTAATTGGGTTTCTAACCTAGTTCCAACCAGAAAGAAAACAGGTGAAATTAGATTATGTGTTGACTTTAGGAATCTAAATAAAGTATCCTTAAAAGATAATTATCCTTTACCAAAAATGGATCATATTTTACAAAGTGTAGTTGGATCTTCTAGGATATCTCTTTTAGATGGATTTTCAGGATACAACCAGATTTTAGTCCAACCAGAGGATCAAGCCAAAACAAATTTTACCATTCCTTGGGGTACTTTTATGTATGTAAAAATGCCCTTTGGTTTAATGAATGCAGGAGAAACCTTTCAAAGAGCTATGGATATAGACTTTGCAAAGTAAATTCATGAATTTTTGGTAATTTAATTAGATGACATAACTGTATTTTCTAAGACTGATTATGAACACTTAGATCATCTTAGACAAGTCTTTATAAAATGCATAAAGTTTGGCATCTCATTAAATCCTAAGAAAACCTTATTTGGATTAGAAGAAGGCAAGTTACTAGGACACATAATTTTTAAGGAAGGAATTAGAATAGATCTTGCAAGAATAGAAGAAATTCTTAACATCAATCCACCAAGAAACATAAAATAATTACAAGCCTTTCTAGTTAAGATTAATTTTTTAAGAAGATTCATATCCAATTTAGCTGAGATAATTAGAGAACTAAATAACATCCTAAAAAAGGATTTAGTTCTTAAATGGACTGTTGATGCCAAAAAATATTTTGAATCCATCAAAGAAGCTTTAACCAAAAATCCAGTCCTTATAAGTCATGATTTCACAAAGGATTTCATCATTTTTTCATTTGCTTCAGAACACACCATTGCTGCAGTTTTACTGTAGAAAAATGACCAGGGTTATGAACAGCCCATAGCTTTTTTTAGCAGAACACTTTGAGATGCATCTTTGAAGTACAATATCATGGAAAAACAAGTCTTAGCTTTGGTAAAGGCTATTAAAGACTTCAGAGTTTACATTCTCTATTCTCACATTATTGCCTATGTCCCAGATGTTGTTGTAAAAGACATTCTTACTCAAGATGTTCCCGATGGAAGAAGAGGTAAGTGGATTTCCACTATATTAGAATATGACATAGAGATAAAACCCATAAAGTTGATAAAAATTCAAGGTTTAGCCAAAATTATGGTTGAATCAAATTGTCATGCCCTAGACATAAATTTTATTGCCCAAATGGATGATCAGGAAGAGATGGCGACTCTAGAGATCAATGAAGCCTTTTTAGACTCACCATGGTATGAAGATATTATATTTGTATTACTAGACTTACAAGCTCCTCCTCGATTATCAAGAACAAATGCTAGATTTCTAAAGCTTAAAGCAGTAAGATTTTGTATGTTAGACAATGTACTTTTTTGAATGATCAATGTGGGATTTTATTAAATTGTTTGTTAAAAGAAGAAGTTGACAAAATACTACAAGAATTTCATGCAGGTGACTGTGGAGGACATCTATATTGGAAAACTACTGCAGATAAGATCCTAAGAGCTGGTTTTTACTAGCCTATCTTGTTTGTAGATATCAAAAAATATATGACCTCCTGTCATAAGTGCCAAATCTTTGAGGGTAAGAAAAATCTGTTACCCCTGCCCTTAAAGCCGATATCTACTGAAATTCCATTTCAACAATGGGGCCTTGACTTCATTGGAGAAATTCACCCCCCATCATCAGCCCAACATAAGTGGATTCTCACAGCCACTGACTATTTTACTAAGTGGATTGAATTCATACCCTCTAGGCAAGCCATAGATACTGTCATAATCTCATTCCTAGAAAGTAACATTCTTTCAAGATTTGGATGTCCCCAAAAGATAATTAGCGATAATGCAGCAACATTCAAATCTAAGAAAATAATTGACTTTTTCCATAAATACCATATTACCCTAGGTGACTCTACTGCATACTATCCTCAAGGTAATGGCCTAGTTGAATCTTCAAATAAGAGCCTTGTAAACATCATAAAAAATTTACTAGAAGATAACAAAAAGACTTGATTGTTTGTGTTTGGTTGGAGGGAATCAAGAAAAGAAGGACCAATATAAGGCAAGGATGAGCAAAGAGCAAGCTTAGGCAGAGAAAAATAACTCAGGGAACATCAAATCCATTGGGCTATGGAGTCAAGAAAGGATTTATTTGTAATCAATGTGCAAGCTTTTAGTTGGGCTAGTCATCTAGAGCATTTGGATCTTAAAGGATAATCGGTGGAATGGTACATTAAGGACAGAAAATGAAAGGAGGAGAACCAACGAACTCTGTCTATAGATCAGACCAGAGGTCATTTAACTCCAGACCTGCTTGGACAGAATTAGAGGTGAAACAGGGGATCTTAGAGAGGTTCAATTGGGATGGAAAGCTCCTAGAGAGACAGAGACCAGGTTCTAGACCTCCAGGATTCTCAACACATTCAACTAAATCCTAACAAGAACATCTAAATATACATTTCCTTAATTCATACATCAGAGAGCAGGAAATATCATCCACTACACTGGTTAAATCAATTGAAGGCTGGGAGAGCAGCAGCATAAGGTACCTATCAAGGGTAAATCTTATGCCAAAACTTCTGATGCGAGCCTGAAGAAATGTAATGAAAGCAAGTCAATCACAAATACAGAGAAAGGAAACATCACCAGCTGCTTTAGATCAGGATCCAAAGAAACATGCTTGTCATATTAAGAACAACACCAATCGGGTACATCATAGCCCATAACTTGAACATTCAGTATGAATACATCAAATCTCAGCCTATCTTACAATTTACACAGAGAACTTGTCTCAAGAGGAAACAATGCTGCATTTCACTAATATCTCATCAACAACCATTACAATGTTTCCTTCTGTGCTTTATAGCAAAGGATGAACCTAATATTGACTGAAGGAGTAGGTGAAAATTAAATGTATATTTAAACACAACAATGAATGCAGGGCCGAAACCCATTCTGCTTGACATACTGTATATTTAATCTCTGTCACCTTCCTTGTGAGAGAATGATCTGCTCCAGATTTGATCTTGACATCTTTTGG
The DNA here is from genome assembly GCA_034641835.2 of Pinus albicaulis. Classification (NCBI taxonomy): domain Eukaryota; kingdom Viridiplantae; phylum Streptophyta; class Pinopsida; order Pinales; family Pinaceae; genus Pinus; species Pinus albicaulis. The sequence continues at coordinate 1,325,962,919 of CM076572.1, forward strand.
CTGAAGTACTCTTGGTGATTTGAACAAAAATGAAGTAAACTGCTAGGAAGGTCTGTCTCATAAATGTCTGACTGTTTTGAGGTCTGTTGTCTGGTGGAAATCTTTTCAGGGACAAGGTGTGTAAATAAGACCGTATGGATGCCCTGTACCTGATAAAGAAAAACATTCTGCTGATGAAAACATTGATATTACCTTTTGCCTGCTCTCAGGATCCTTTGATCGATCCTCAGGGTCTGTGATCTACTGCTCTTCCTTTGAAAACGTAGATTTAAGGCTCTGGATCTTCGTTAGCGTGCCTTAATCTTCCTTTTGCTCTGTACTGAAACATCACACCGCTCCATTTGCCTCTGACAGGGTAGCTCGGGTTTTAATGGTGATGGGAGATTTTTGGAACTAGAAATCTTGATTTTCTTCAGTGTAAGTCTCATCAGCCGCTTTCCTTGACGATTCTCTAGCAGCGCCACCCCCCGGATTTAATTCTACCTGCAACCTCTCCATTTAAGATGGTACGACAGAAACATGGAGAGTTTTACTTCCAATAACCCTGCAGAACAACAACTGTGAAGAAATCCATGGACGTGGATGATGGAGGAGGCAAGGACACACTGTGGACGTGGAAAATAGCCATGCAGACGGAGAACTGGGGAGAAATCACGAAAAATGATGACATAATGCTCTGGTGGAGGAATAATGAAACATAGCGCGAATGCACGTAATAGACGAACGAAAAACATTAAAAACACGACAAAACCAAAGAAATAGGGACGGAGACGGAGAATGTACAGGGCGTACACGTGGCAATGACGTGGCGAGACAGGGTGAGGCAGGAGACCGTGGAATGGTCAATGGCAGAGTGATGGATCTGAACCATTGGTCATGGGAGATCGACGGCGGAACGCGATGCACAGTGGGCCATGGGGGCGAGGGACAGCAAGTTAAGCGGTGTGCAGCTTCGATGAATTACGACCGTAGGATGAAGTGCTCGAGATCGGACCGTGATCGTGAATTTCGCTGCCCGGCTTTCGTCCGAAGATTATTGCGCGAAATGGCGGTTTTCAGAATAGTACAGGGGGACGCGTGACAAGAGATGAATGGAATCGCTGGGGCTCCGGGGAAAACCGCCCCGCGCGCAACGGTGGTGCGGAGAAAATAAGTGGTTTCAGGGCGCATGACGCATGCAGGTGTGGGGGCCACCATTTCGGGTGGGCTCCACACCGTTCGATCGGATTTTTAATGGACGGTCGAGATTCGTTGATCAAACAAAATATATTAAAACCCACAAATGCGTGTTTTCAAAGGTTTTTTGATGATTTTTCGTACGGAGAAAGGTTTGGAGGGGATAAGCGCCTTGAGGGTTTAGCCTTGGGTTCTGGTGCCAGGTTTTATGGAAGAGAGGGGGCGCGGGCTATCAGAAAAAGGGCTCGGCCTGTCATATAGTCGGAAAGTGGGTTTTTAAACCTTTTTAGTGCATTCCAAGGCCTAAGGAGGGCAACGGTAGAAGGGTTAAGGGGAATTTTGAGAAAACAAAGGTAAAGGAATAATCCAAAGGGGATTTTGGGGAGATTAAGGGAGGAATTGGGGAGAAGGCAAAGGGGAAACAGAGGTGACAATGTGGTGTTTTGCAGGGGTATAAAGGGCAATAATGGGCTTTTTGAGAAATGAATCAGCAGAGGAACCATATGTTAGGCACAGCAACACAGAGGCTCCAAGGAGGATGAATTTTCAGGGAAAAGGCATTCCTTGGAGGCTCTAGAGCAAACTAGCCCCCAGCTTGCTTGTCAAGAATTTCATGGGGGGCTAACAGTGGCTCCACATGGGGATGGCTGCTCCTTGGAGGAGTCAAGAAACCATAGATGATATTTTGGTGTAGACCATATGCCTGCTATCATGAGCCATCTTCTTCTTTGATTTTAGCTGCCACAAACATGATATATCAACAGAAACATTTTCCAACCAACCTACCTACCCAAACTACAATCCTAGCATTTTCCCTTGGGTGCATTTTAGCTAGCAGACCCTTTACATTTATTTTGAAAAACAAAAACAAACCTATTCTAAATCTACCCTTATTGCTCCATGAGGCCAGATTAGACTGTTGACCTCATCTATTTCTCTACCTAATCTACTACCTGTTGGGATTAAACTGTCCAACAGGTTTCTTCACCTACATTCTAAGACAGGAAATTTAAACACAGCCAAGTCAAGATTAGGCTGTCTAACTTGCTGGGCAGAAACTTGTAGAAAACAAAACTGTGAAGGCATGGAATTCTACAACTGTGAAACATCCTTCTTTCTTTCTTGTGACTCAGGTTTTAAGCATATTTGAGTCACCTCTTTTCTTTGCTTCAGCTCTGGTTTTGGGCATATTAGATCTGGTTTCTCTTTCACTGCTGATCCAGATTTAGAGCATATTAGGATTAGCTATTCTACTTCCTATTGGCTCAGATTTTGATCAGGTTTGAGCCATGCCTTTTACTTCAGAGGTTCATGTTTTGAGCATGTCTGAACCTCTCTTTTATTCTGTTTTTTTTTGGAACATTTTCTTTTTCCTTGAAAACAAAAATAAAAGCTGCAATGGTATGTACAATGGAAATGAAACTGGAAATGAAATTCAATAAAAGTAGTGTTTGAGCATCCTGCCATTGACAGGACCCCCAAACAACTCTGTGCCATCAAGTTCTTGCAGAAAAAACGCATTCGGACCCACAGTGGCTTGTATGATATATGGACCTTGCCACAAACTGTCAAATTTGCCATGTTTGCCTTTGTCCTCTCTTCTCGAATCCCATCTCAGAAACTTATCTCCAACCTTGAAATCTGAAGCTTTGGTTCTTTTGTCAAACTGTCTCTTTATGCCTTCCTGTACTCTGACAGCTTTGCTATAAACCTGCTCTCTTGTTTGCTGCAAATGGATTGTTTCATTAATTCTCCTTATCATGCTGTCCTCTTCTGATTGGATCTCCTGAACAAGTTTAATCACTGGAACTCCAAGACAAGTAGGAAACATTGCTTCAGTCCCATAAACCAGCTAAAAGGGTGACATGCCAATAGATTTCTTTGTAGTGAGCCTGTCTGCCCACAAAGCATGTATCAACTTTTTATGCCATGATCTTTTGTTCTCTTCTAGCAGCTTCTTAATGATTGTAACCAGGCTTTTATTTGATGATTCAGCTAGGCCATTACCCTGGGGGTAATAGGCAGTTGAATGTCCAAGTGCTATTCCATACCTGTGACAGGAATCAATCATTCTTTTGGATCTGAAAGCAGCAGCATTGTCAGTGATTATTTTCCTTGGACAACCAAAACGAGATAAGATGAAGTCTTCTAGGAACCTAATGATGACAGAGTCAGTGGAATTCCTAGTGGGTATGGCTTCTATCCATTTAGTGAAGTAATCTGTAGCAGTTAGGATCCATTTATGTTGTCCAGAGGAGGCAGGATGAATTTCTCCTATAAAGTCTAGGCCCCATTGCATCAAGGGACCTTCTATGGTGATAGGTTGTAATGGGAGGGGAAGGAGCTTTCTTTTGCCCTCAAAGATTTGGCATTTATGACAGGCAAGTATCATTTTATGGACATCACTGAAGAGGGTAGGCCAGTAGTAACCAGCCCTGAGTATCTTATTTGCAATGGTTTTCCAACTCAGGTGGCCTCCACACTCCCTGGCATGGAATTCTTGTTTGATCCTTTCAGCTTTAGTTTCAGACAAACATTTCAGCAAAAGGCCATTCGGATTTTTCCAATATAGATTCTCATTCAAAATACAATAATTTCTAGCTTTGAGTTTTATGAATCTGGCCTTTTTTTTGGATAGTTCTGGAGGGGCATTGAGGTTAGTGAGCACGTAAAGGATATCAGTATACCAAGGAGAGTTCTGAAACTGCTCCTCAACAATTGGATGGGGCAATCCTTCCTGCTGATCTAAGGCATTTATCATGTTGATGTCAAGGGCCTGCAAGTTTGATTCAGCCATTAATTGGGCCAGGCCTTGACCTTTGATCAGCTTGGTGGGTTTTATTTCGATGTTATATTCCAAGATTGTAGCAATCCATTTGCCCCTTTTCCCATCAGGGTCTTGGGACAAGATATCCTTAACCACTATATTTGGAACGAAAGAAATGGTGTGAGAATGCAGAATGTACACCCTAAAGTCTTTTAAGGCCTTAATCAGGGCATAGGCCTGTTTTTCCATGATGTTGTACTTTAAGGGTGCATCTCTTAAGGCTTTACTGAAGAAGGCTATAGGCTGTTCATTACCTTCTGAATTTTTCTGCAGCAAAACTGCAGCTATTATGTGTTGGGAAGCAAACGAAAAGATCAGAAAATCTTTTGAGAAGTCAGGGCTGATAAGTACAGGGGCCTGAGTGAGTGCAAGTTTTACTGACTCAAAATATTTTTTGGCTTCAACAGTCCACTTAATTCCTGCATCTTTCTTTAGCATTTCAGTCATTTTTCTAAGGTGCTCAGCAAGATTGGGGATAAATCTTCTAAGGAAATTGATCTTCCCTATGAGGGACTGCAATTCCTTGATGTTCCTTGGATGTGTAATTTTAAGTATTCCCTCAACTCTATGTGGGTCTATCCTAATCCCTTTCTCAGATATAATGTGGCCCAGAAGTTTACCTTCTTGCAACCCAAAAATAGTCTTCTTAGGATTTAGGGACAGACCGTACCTTCTACATTTTTCAAAAACTTTTCTCAGATGTTTCAAGTGTTCTTCTTCAGTTTTAGAAAAAACAGTCAATTCATCCAAGTAGATAACTATGAAGTGTCCTATCTCCTCTGAGAAAGCTATGTCCATCGCTCTCTGGAAGGTAGCTCCAGCATTCATCAGTCCAAAGGGCATTTTCACATACATGAAGGTGCCCCATGGAGTGGTAAAAGCTGTCTTGAGTTGATCTTCTGGGAGTACCAGAACTTGGTTGTATCCTGAAAAACCATCAAGTAGGGAGATTCTCTTAGAGCCCACCACCTTTTGTAGGATATGTTCCATTCTAGGAAAACGGTAGTTGTCTTTCAAGGAGGCTCTGTTGAGGTTTCTAAGTCTATGCATAGTCTGATCTCTCCTATTTTCTTCCTTACAGCCACTAAGTTTGACACCCAATCAGAAAACCTCACAGGAACTATTATGCCTGCATCATACATTTTCCTGATCTCTTTCTCTACTACAGGCAATTGTTTTGGATTGATTCTTCGAAGTTTTTGTCTGAAAGGCCTCTGATTTTCCTTTAGTGGTATCCTATGTTGTATGATGTTGGTTCCATAGGCCTTTAAGTCTTCATAGCTCCATGCAAACACATCAATGAATTCCTTAAACAAGTCGATGTATTTCTTCTTCATGTTTGCAGGTATAGACTTAGCCAATTTTATCATTTTGGGCTTATCTTCAGTGCCTATGTTGCATTCTTCTACATCAGAATCAACATGTTCAATTGTGGGCTTCTTTGCTACATCATCGAAATCAAAAAATTCCTCTAAGGGTGCCAGGCCTCTGGGTATGTTCTTATCTTTGGCCTGCAGCACTTCGACCTCTTCATTTTTTGCGTTCTCACTATTTTCGTGGAAATTTCCAGTTTTCTCAGGAAAATAATTTATTTCTATGCTATAGGGTGTTTCTTGTTCATCTGGGGGATCCTTTCTTGGGCAGCTATCATCAGAAATCGAGTCCAAATCAGAAAATTCAAACTCATTCCTGCCCACTAGGAAATCTTCAATATGTTTGTCTCCTTCAAAAACTTGCCAGTATTTTTCATTGTCTGGCACTGCAGGTCTGAACTTGGTCTGAATGATAATTTGTTGGTCAACTGGGGCCTTAGGATATGAGCTAGCTATTTTAAGGTGTTGATAGTCATTACATTATTCGTGGTAGAAATGAAAGTCACGGTTCCCTCTTAGAAGATTTGGAAGAATCACTGATATAAAGAAACAACCATTTTTCAATAACACTATATTCATCTACACTTATATTGACATGTCTTTACACCTTTTAATACAAATGCTGGTTAATTTACAAAACTTATTTGACATAAAATAAAAATAAAATACATCCAAGTAACTCACTCATGGCCCATCATGGGATTATGACATCATTGATATGATAGTTTAGATCAGTGTTACTCCCTCAAAGTAAGATGTAATATTCAAAAATTTTGAATTTGAATAATTCAATTTACAGGAATTTGAATGTTAAATATAATTTTAAAAATATTTTATTTAAAAAATATTAAAATATGTTTTATATTTAAATTGCTTGGTAATATAAAACTAATTATTATTTTTTGTATTTTTTCAGAATTTTAGCTTCACCAAATTCTAAACCAAATTCTAGAAGAACTTTGACGTTTTCGAAGCGGTTTTGAACAACCACTCATCTCATTTTGTCACTTCCAAATGTCGTCATCAATCATAGGTGTCTAGAGTTGAATTGCCTAATGAAGATGGGAGGTCCAAAACCCCACCTTCCCCATCATCCCAAATGTAAGCCCAAATGTAAGGTTATTTTACGTTATTTTTCTTAGTTTTTGAAAATGGTGTTGTTTGCGATTTTTTGGAATTTCTGATGTTGATAGAAAAAAATTAGATGAAATTTGATTTGTGTTATTGAAACTGGTTTTTTTAATATATAGATTTAGCACTTTGAAAAACTCCTAGATACTTGGATGGAACTGGGGTTACTCATCAAACTTGTGATTTCAATAAATTTCTCTTAGAGAAATTTAATCAGAGAAATTTATTTAGAAAAATCTTCAAAAAATGAACTAAAACTTCGAAATTAATAGCTACTATCTCAAACTTAAATAATTTTAAAATATCTACAAAAATTTTGATTTTAAAATATCGCTAGAGAACTCCATTGACAAAGAAATTTTCATTTTGAAATTTGTGAATATTCAGAGATACTCCTTGTGGTTGTTTTTGTTGTAAATATTGTCATTGATGGCAAAGGAGACAACATAGAAGCAGAGAGATAGCAAAAGAAAACTGACAAGGAGAACATTAGACATGAAGAAAGGAAAAGAGAGATAGCAAAAGAGGTAGAAAAGATGTAGAGAGGTAGCAGAGAGGCAAAAGAGACCTGAACAAAGCTAGAGAGATCTAAAGAGTTGCAGAGGGTTGAGCAGCTGTGAAAAGGGTCATTTGAAGAAGCAGCTCAGAGGAGACAGGGCCATTTGAAGAAGCAGGGTAACAAAAAGAAGTAGCCTAGGCAGCAGAATATATAGTGAATACAGAGAAACAGTCCTACACTGACATGCACTGCCTGTGCAATGTCATGCAGAGAAACAGTCATGTCGAATAGGATTGGAATGGTAATGTGGGAGTCTACATGGTAAAAGAATTTGATACACACATGACTGTGCACATGCATAAACAAAGAGGATTTACACATCCAACTGTGTAAATATGATACTGCAATATCAAGGGTTGGTTGGAGCAATGACTTGAACATCAGCGAGATGGAGTGCATGGTGAGAAGGAGAATCAAAAATTGGGGTGAAAGCCTGATTGAGGAGTAGGTTCTAGTGAAAATTGGAGCAATTTGAAAGGGCGAGAGCCAAATCTTGAATGCGTAGTGAAAACCTAATGGAGCTAGGCGTTAAACATATTGAAGTTCCGTGTTAAAATGTGGATGAAACAAAGCTTAACAAATGAAAAGGCGGGATTGTGAGTTGGGCAAAACCTTAAGCCAAGGAGCAAAGCGGGACCGTGAGAAGGAATAGTAGAAGCGGTTTCAGAGGGAATTACCAGCAGTATCGTGTTTTTTAAAAGTGGTAAGTTGTAAGTCGAGAAAAAATTCAATATCGGTTATCGATTGCCACGTGCCCTAAAGTGGTATTCTATTACCACTTATATCGTGCAAATTTTGAGATTTAACCCTCGAGCATTTTAATTGCGCGATATTGCGCGAGATCCATCGGATTTGGGCTTGGAGCACGATAAATTGTGGACCGTCAGATCCATTCAACAATTAGTTGAGGTAAGCTGTTGTGGGCCCGATGTTTAATATATGTTAGTCTTTGGCATTTTAATTAAGTTATAATGCTATGACCGAAGGTGTGTAAACTGTGGGTCCCGAGGATATATCTATATATATATATATATATATATATATATATATATATACATATATATATATATATATATATATATATATATATATATATATATATATATATATATGTTATCTCGTGGGGTTTGAGTCCGAGTTATGGTTTAAGCTAAGGTCGAAGACCTTATGATATTTGATGCTTAATGTTGAAACGTGGAAAGTTAAGTATGGCGAAGATTTCAATTGGTAAATGAAATTAAAATGTTGTGGGCTAGATATGAAGTTTGGGCGTAACATAAAGTCTTGAAACACATTAATATATGTGGAAATGCATGTTATAATTCAAGTTCTACACACAAAGTCTTAACTTTACTAGGTCGGAGATATGGTGGGCCCGAACATTCATTCATACTCTGGTGGGTTGGTTTTAAATCAAGTCAGATATTTGCGAGTTTGGGTTTGTTATCAAAGTCTAAGTTATACATATAAGAATATTCTGTGAAGTGACCAATATATAACGCATTTTATTATAAAGGCAAACGTTGAATGGAAATTCACACAGAAAGTGAGAGCGAAGACTTAATGATATATGTTGCTGGAATATAAGATGAAAAGGGTTATAGTGGTCCAGCTGTTAGTATGTTGAGTTTTATATGTATTTGTGGGTTGCACTATTATTCAGAAGTAAAATAAATGTTTGCTGGGTTTATTAGAAGAGAATATTATATGCTTTATGGGTTTTATAACCTTGAGTATAAGAAGCTTCCACATTTATTTAATTTGCCAGCAGATAATAAGAAGAAGCTACATTCTTATATACAATGAGAGTTTGAGAGTTATTGGGGAGCTAAACTTGTAAAACAGGTATATATGCAGCAGAAACACAACTGCAGTGAACAGGAGAATATGCAGAAACTAAAAAAGACACAAGGCATTTTACATGCATGGAAAATAGAAGTATGCAGAACAGTTACATGACAGCAGTAGAAAATACAAAATCACAGCAAGCCAAGAGCCGAAAAAGGGTTGAGTAAACTTGTTTTATGTAACTGAAATTGTGAATGTAAATGATTTAAAATTATTTTTATATTGTTTGTGATTCAAAGGCAAGTCTCCATAGGCAAACAAAATTCCACTGTAATATTGAAATTTGTACATATTGTTATATTTTCTGAATGAGCTGGACAAAGAAATGAGAAGGCAGAAGTCAAAGAGTCATGGTTGTTCACTCCAAATTCTCTGTAGAATGCAAACATTCATGAGGTGAATCTATAAATGATATCAAATTGATATGCTTAAGGAGGTTAGAGAATGCAGAATTGAGGCAGAGAGGATAATAAGAAGGAGGAGAAGATAGAGATGTTGTGAAGAATCAGAGAAGATATAAAATAAATTAGAAAGCTAGAGGACAACAGTGAAGAAGGAAAAAAACAGCGCTGATATCCAAGGTAAATCAACATATGATTTTTTGAAAGAGTGAGGAAGTTGGAGCTTCCATATCAAGTTGTAGCTTGATAGATGTCAGTTGTAGCTGACTGAGGTTGGAGCCTCCCGTAGGTTGGAGCCTGTAGAAAATAGTTGGAAGTTGGAGCTTCCTTGCAAGTTGTAGCTTGCAGAATTGAGGTAGGAACCTCCTGTAGGTTGGAGCCTACAGAAAATCAGTGGTGAGAGGGAGTTGGAGCTTGCATTTACATCACAACAATAATAAGATGTGGTTTTCTCCCTTTATGGATTTCCACTTATATATTTTGTCTATATGCATGATGATTATGTGTTGATACTCTGTATTTACTCTGCTTAATACCTGCTGCTCATTTATTAATATTGTTGTTCCATTGTATATTAACTTGATTTCATAATGATGATGTGAATGAGTATAAAAGGAAGTTTAATAAGAACATGACTGCATTAAATTGATTCAACCCCCCTCTCAGTTTAACCAAGGGTCCAACAATTGGTATCAGAGCTAGGTTCTTCTGTATCAACTTAACAACTGGAAGGAGATCCTAGGACCCCATGATGGCTAGTGTAGAAGGTTTCTCAACAAATAAAGCCCCTTTTTTCACTGGTACAAATTATGCCTTCTGGAAAATAAGAATGGCGACATAAATAATGTCTCTAGGAATAGAGGTTTGGGCTATTGTGGAACTAAGATATGCCCCAAAGGAGATTGACTCAGAGAAAGAGGCCAAACAAGACTTTGTAGCAAATGCAAAAGCCATGAATGCACTCTTAAGTGGACTGTGTGAGGTAGAATTTATCAAATTAATGCACTGATCCAGGTGGATATTGGTGGTCACCCACCTATTCCACTTGGGGACCCACCATTGTCTCTTTCAGTTTTTCAGTTTTGGCACAACTTACTATTTTTAGCAGTTTTTCGGGTCCTGAACTTTTGGAGCCATTTTGAGGCCCTAAACAACGTTTTTTGGGAAAATGAAGAGCAACATGGGTCCATGGACCGATGTTGCTCATTAAAAATTTGTATTCCTTGGATAGATCTTTCTAACGAGGTATGGTACGCATCAAACAGAGATCGTATGCCAAAGTTACGCCCCTGGGAAGTTGAAACACCAATTTACCCAAACGGGGCCCATAGTTTTGGCGCTTCATCTCTTAGGGTTAGGGTTTTGGATGTTTCAGATTTCCCATTGTTTCTAAATAATAAATAGGCCCTTGAGCCTCATTGTAACTCAATTCAGAGGCCTGTAGCCGCCACATCTCTTCTCAAAGATAGCTACCAGTGCCCTAGCTAGTTTTATTTCCATTATGTCTGTAAGCAACTTTTAGTTCTTTGATATTAATAAAATGAAGTGTTATTTCCACTGCATCTTTGTATTTATGGTTATATGTTTATTCTATTGTGTTCCTGCATAAATCTAGATCAGTGGTATTAGAGCGGTCTTCTTTTTTCTCGATCTTTCTTTGCATGTCCCCAACGAGGTTGGGGTATAAGGAGTTAGGGCTCGATCTAGTGGAACCTTTGCAAGATCAGCCTTGCAAACCTCGACGGACACCCATGGGGGATGAAAAGAAAGATGAGGGAGCAGGAGATCCTATCAAAATATTGCTCGAGGAGTTCCTCAAAAAACAAAGGAACGCGATGATGGATAACTTTGCCCAGATCCTTCAACGACTGCCCACCGGCAGTGCATCTGCATCCAGTAGCCACTTTGGAGGTGTGACTCCTTTTAAGGTACAAGTAAATTTTTACATTCCCATATTTGAGGGTCAAATAGATGCAGATGTCGTACATAGATGGTTGAATCTATTAGAAGGATATTTCTCGGTTCATGACTTTTTCGACAGGGAGAGGATTATTTTTACACTCCTGAAAGTTGCCCCCCATGTCAAGGACTGGTGGGAAACCCACTGTGAGAAAAATAACGAGATAGAACCCTCTCTGTTCTTGACTGTACCCACTTGGAATTCTTTCCGAGACACCATCAAGGAACAATACTATCCCGTGGGGAGCTATGAGGACAAGTACATATAATGGATCACACTGCGACAACAAAGGGATCAAGATGTGCATGAGCTGATGAATCTATTCCATACCCTATGCACCAAGTTGGGTATCAAAGATTCAGAGAAGCATCTGGTACTAAAGTATCGCATTTTTCTGCACATATACATTCAGGAGGAAATGGAGTTCCTCGACATCTCCTCGCTTGGTACGGCATACCGGTATGCTGCCAAGATTGAGCATAAATTCAAGCAGAAGAAGCGAGACTTTGGATCTGCGAATCAATAGCAAGGGAAGGGTGCTCCCAAACTAGATAACAAAGGATAGAGCTAAGGCATGGTGACTCAAGACAACCTATCGAATCCACAAGCAAAGAACAACACCGCAAAGCCAAATAAGGACACGAAAAAGTGGTGTGAGTTCCATAAGAGCTCCACTCACAACACAAGTGAGTGTCAGGCCAAGCAGTCGCTGGAGGCCGAGATGAGGGCTTCTGAGTCAGATGCATGCTCTGACTTTGAATTAGAACCTGACAAGGGGAATGAAAAATGGAAACAGATTATTGATGTGGAGCCCAACGCCACTGTTGCCACTACAAAGATCCAAAAGGAGGAACCAGAAGATCCAGAGGAGGAGGAACGTCTCTTCCACTCCCAGATGTGGGTAAAGGGCTCCCCAGTACGGTTCATTGTCGACAATGGGAGCCAAAAGAACCTCATTTCAGCAGACGCCATGAAGCAGTTGGGCTTGTCGACCACAGCTCACCCACATCCATACACCATCGGGTGGCTTCACCAAGGACGAGATCTCCGCATCAGCCAGCAGTGTCGCCTTCCCTACAGCATCAAGCCCTTCACGGATGAGGTATTATGTGACATTGCTCCTATTGATGTTTCTGATGTATTATTAGGACAACCATACTTGTGGAAGTGTCATGCTGTGTATGAGTCTCGGCCTCGCGGTGTTATTGTTACTTTGGGAAATAAGTTGTACAGGATACCAGAGGTACCACCTCCTACCGCTATCTCTTTGCTTACTGCAAAACAATGCAATAAGCTCATTTCCCAAACTAGGAAATTCATTTTCCTTATGATCCGCCCCCAGGGCAAGAAGAAGACTATGGCCACGACCTCTAGATAGGGCTCCTGTGCACGACAACAACAAATGGATAAGTTTGTGGAGGAATATGGGGACATCTTCACCTCACCCATAGGGGTTCCTTTGCACTGTCAGGTCAAGCACTCGATTGATCTAACCCCAGGTGCACTGCTACCCAATGGACCAATCTATCGATGCTCTGTTCTGGAGAACGATGAAATCAAGAGGTAGATTCAAGAGCTGCTGCAGAAAGGTCACATCCGACCGAGTTCATCACCATGTGGGAGCCCGATCGTGTTGGTACAGAAGAAGGATGGGATGTGGAGACTCTGTATTGACTATCGAGCGCTGAACAAGATCACTGTCCAGAATAGGTACTCAATCCCATGGATTTATGACCTTCTGGACCAACTCAAAGGTGAAAAATATTTCAGCAAGATTGACTTGAAGTCTGGGTATCACCAGGTACCAATTGAACCCTCCGATGTGTGGAAGACTACCTTCAAAGCCAAGGAAGGCCTTTTCGAATGGCTGGTCATGCCTTTCGGGTTGACGAATGCTCTCGCAACCTTCATGAGGATGATGGACGACATCTTATGGCAATTCACCAACTCATTTGTAGTGGTGTACCTGGATGACATTCTGATCTTCAGCCAGACTTGGGAAGAGGACCTTCACCACATCCGACAAGTCCTCCAAACACTGCGGCAACACAAGTTGTGTGCCAATTTGGAGAAGTGCACTTTTGGCATGACCCAGGTTCAATATCTGGGATACATTATCGATGAAAGGGGGGTGCATGTGGATCCAGCCAAGATCCAAGTCATTCGGGATTGGCCAGCCCCAACCACTATAACAGAGCTTCGCAGCTTTCTGGGTCTTGCTAATTTCTACCGTAGGTTCGTGTTGGGATTCTCTCATATCACTTGGCCCTTGAGTCAAGTCACCAAGGGAGGAGCGAGAGCAAAATTCTTTTGGTCGGAACCTCAACAGAAGGCGTTCACAAAATTGAAAAATCGCCTCTGTTCTGCCCCAGTGCTCACATTACCAGACTTGCAACAACCATTTGAGATCGAGAAAAATGCCTCTGACTATGCTATTGGGGCAGTTCTTACTCAACAAGGACATCCAGTGGCATATCACAGTGAGACATTGTCTGACACAGTTCGCAAGTATCCTACTTATGACAAAGAAATGTATTCCATTGTGAAAGATTGTCGACAATGGAAGCATTACATTTTGGGGAAGGAAACAATCATCCACACAGACCACCAACCCCTGCAGTTCATACAGACACAAGGAAAGTTGCAGAATGATCGCCATCAGAAGTGGTCCACATATCTGCAAAAATTTCATTTGAACATCAAGTACAAGAAGGGTAGCACCAATAATGTTGCAGACTGCCTCAGCCAACCACCGATCGTGGCGCTCACCACCATTCTCAACTCTTGTGGGCACAAGACTTCTGGTTGGTCACTTCTCTATGAGAGTGACCCAGAATTCGACCACACTTACAAGGCACTCTTGGGGGGTACGCAAGTTCCAAATTTTCACCTCCAAGATGCACTTTTATGTCACCTGGGACACCTTTTTGTTCCTTCAAGCGAGCGTGCCAAGGTGATATGGGAAGCACATTACAATCAAGTTGTTGGGCATTTCGGGGTCAAGAAATAGTAACTGTACTGCAGAAGTATTTCTATTGGCCAAACCTTCGAAAGGATGTCAAGAAGCACATCAGATCTTGCATTGCCTGTGCCATTGCCAAACCGACCATCAAGAAGCAAGGCCTATATACTCCGCTACCTACCCCTAGTCGACCTTGGGAATCCATCTCCATGGATTACATGTCAGGCTTGCCTTCTACTAAGCATGGAAATGATTGTGTTTTCGTGGTCATCGACAGATTCTCGAAGATGGCGATTATGGCAGCCTGCAAGAAGAATATCATAGCAAAAGCCACTGCTAAAATCTTCTTTGAATGAGTGTGGGTGAAATTCGGGATCCCATAGTATATCATATCAGATCGGTATAGCAGGTTCCTTAGCACATTTTGGTCCAGCCTCTAGTCAATGCTGGACACCAAGCTCACCAAGTCCACAACTTTCCATCCCCAAACAGATGGCCAGACAGAGGTCATCAACAGAATGATTGTACACATTCTGTGCATGTACAATTCAAAGAATCCACGCACATGGGATGAGAGCCTCCCCTATGTACAACATAGTTATAATCGGGCTCTCCACAGTTCAATCGACCATAGCCCCTTTCAGGTGGGCTTGGGATTCCAGCCACTATGTCCCATTGACGTAGCCATGCCATTTGCGGCTACTCAGGCCGATTTGGCTCATGTCCAGTCTGAAGTTGACAAAGAAAATAGCTTCATCGAGCGCATTCAACACATCCGCCAATAGGTTCATGACATATTGGACAGAGCCAATGATAAGTACAAGCAACGCGATGATCAACATCGGGTGCCACACAACTTCTAGGTGGGCGACAAAGTATGGCTACATTTGCAGAAGGAGCACTTCACTAGACCCCACCACAAGATTCGCCTGCTCTGATACGAGCCGTAATTCATCACCAAGGCTATAGGGAACAATGCCTTCAATCTCAGTATTCCATCATTCCTTGGTCTACACCCAGTATTCAATGTGGACCGCCTTCGTCCTTACTTCCCACCTCTACTAGACACCTCTGACATTGCAGAACAACTCACACCAATAGAGTTAAACCCATACTGCATGGAACAGGCCACCACAGATTGTATCATGGACATGAAAAATAAGAACACTCGCCAACAGAAGATCCAACTGTATCGGGTTGTCAAAGCTGGCCAACTCCTGCACCAAGGAAAGCGGTTCACCAGGGACCAAGTTCAGCAGAAATTTCCTCATCTCATGGAGGAACTTAACGCAATGGGGACCATTGCTTCCTAAGGGGGGAGGAATGATCTAGGTGGATATTGGTGGTCACCCACCTATTCCACTTGGGGCCCCACCATTGTCTCTTTCGGTTTTTCAGTTTCAGCACAACTTACTATTTTTAGCAGTTTTTCGAGTCTTGAACTTCCAGAGCTGTTTGGAGGCCCTAAAAGACGTTTTTTGGGAAAATGGAGAGAAACATGGGTCCATGGACTGATTTTTCTTGTTCAAAATTTGTAGTCCTCGGATAGATCTTTCTAACGAGGTATGGTACACATCAAATGGAGATCGTATGCCAAAGTTACGCCCCTGGGAAGTTGAAACACAAATTTACCCAAACGAGGCCCATAGTTTTGGCGCGTCATCTCCTAGGGTTAGGGTTTTGGCTTTTTAGGATTTTACATTGTTTATAAATAATAAATAGGCCCTCTAGCCTCATTGTAACTCAGTTCTGAGGCTTATAGATGCCACATCTCTTCTCAGAGATAGCTACCAGCCCCCTAGCTAGTTTTATTTCCATTATGTCTGTAAGCAACTTTCAGTTCTTTGATATTAATGAGATGAAGTGTTATTTCCATTGCATCTTTGTATTTATGGTTATATGTTTATTCTGTTGCGTTCCTGCATAAATCTAGATCATGCACAACAAGAATGCCAAAGAAATATGGGATACACTAGAAAACATTCATGAGGGAGACAAAAAGGTGAAGATAGCCAAACTTCAAGTCTATAGAGCTTAGTTTGAAAATTTAAAAATGACCGATGATGAAGACACTGCCAAATTATTTTTAAGGGTTGTAGAAATTGTAAATAACATGAAAGCTCTAGGAGAAACCATAAAATAATGTGTAATTGTTCAAAAGATTCTAAGATCTTTACCATCCAACTTTAATCCCAAGGTTTCTGCCATAGAAGAAACAGCTGATTGGGAAAATTTGACCATGAACCAATTACTTGGAAATCTAACAGCCTATGAGATGAGACTACCACAGAGGAAGTCAAATGCGAGGGAGGTAGCCTTTAAGACAGAGAGGAAGAAAGAAGAAAAAGAAGATATATGTTCTTGCTATGATGAAGTAGAGGCCAAATTTATCAGAAAATTGGATAGAGGCTCAGGGAAATATAAAGGTAAAGGAAATATAAAGGTAAAATTCCATTTAAACGATTTAACTGTGGAAGAGTTGGACACTATTCTTCTAAGTGTCCTCATAAGAAAACAAAGAATCAGACTCAAGAATCAAATAAAACCATATCAAAGAACTGGCAGAAAGGGAAGAGATTCAATAGAAAATATTTTTATGCTCAGCAAGACAGCAGTGCATCTGAAGACTCAGATGAATCCTCAAGTGAAGAAGGAACCTCTGAATTTGTATTGATGGCTAAGGAAGAACTTGAAGGATTCCTTCTAGAAGATGAGGAAGAAGGTGAAGTTGATCTTGAGGGGTAGCTAAGAAGTGCCCTAGAGGAAATATACAGACTTAAACTAAAGTGCATAAAATAGAAAGACATTCCCCTCAAATATGTAAGAGAAGATGAAAACTCAGAAGACCTCATTCAGTTGAAAGTAGAGCTTGAAGAAGCCAAGAAGTTAGAAGACACTCTACTTAAGAAAATTAAAAATAAAATTCATAAGCAAGAGAAATTGGAAGAAGTAGTGTGCCTGAGAAAGAAATTAGAAAAATCCAAAGAGAATTATTAATGAATACTCCTAAAATGAGAAGCTCTGATAAGTTGAATGAAATTCTAGATGCTCAAAGGTCTTCTTTGATAAAAAAATTGGATAGGATATGAAGGAGAATCAAGAAAAGGCAAAGAAAAGGAAAACAAAAATATCATTTTTGTAAAAGATGATAAGGATAATGAAGCAGCTCAGAAGGTTCCTACAGAAGAAGAAACCTACAATGAAGTAAACAGAAACAAGAAGGAACCTCAAATGACAAAGAATTAAATAAATAAACAGTCAACTGAAAAAGGCTCATATACTCCTGAATATATCAAATTTGGAAGCTATCAAAGGAGATTCTTCCCCCCTATGAAAAATGTCACTTGTTATGTCTGCCACAAACTGGACATATTGCTGCATACTGTCATACAAGGAGAATCGATTCAAACCAGCAAAGGATGCAAATATTGAAAAGACTACCTCAAGCAAACAAATGGAGAAGACAACCCTTCATCAGGTATGCAAATTGTTTTTATGGATATTGTTTTTACTGTAAGGAATTTGGCCATAAAGTCTTATAGTGCAGAACATATGGACAAAGACTAATGTTCAAAACCTCAAGGAGGTTTATGAATCATGGAGAGATTACTCGTACTCATTATTATGCCAAAAAATATGATCAAATGTTGTGTATGCCATAAAATTGGACATATGTCTTCCAAATGTCCTCTCTGATAATGTGGCCCATCATCTCAGAAAAGGTACCAAACAAAAGGATTCATTCAGTGGAAAAAGAAGGTGAATAAATGTGACCTGGCTCTAATAGCTCAAGACTTGAAAAACCAATGGTATTTGGATAGTGGATGCTCAAAGCATATGACTGGAGATAGAAGCAAGTTTATAACCTTTGATGAAAAGAAATCTGGAAATGTTACTTTTGGCAATGATAAAGCTAGGAAAATCAAAGGAAAAGGCTCATTCAGTCTGGATAATGGTAGAGGAAAGGCCCAAGATGTACTATTTGTGGATGGGCTGAAAGAAAATATGTTGAGTGTCAGTCAAATATGTGATAAAGGCTGTGAAGTTCTTTTTAGAGCACAAGACTGTGAAGTAAGATCAAGCACCACATGAAAGACCCTGATCAAAGGTGTTCAAATAGAAAGTAATGTCTACATAGTGAAAGAAGAGAATGAAGCATGTCACATTAGCAAACTTGAGGAGTCATGGTTATGGCATAGAAGATTGGGACACCTAAACTT
This sequence comes from Pinus albicaulis, assembly GCA_034641835.2. Classification (NCBI taxonomy): domain Eukaryota; kingdom Viridiplantae; phylum Streptophyta; class Pinopsida; order Pinales; family Pinaceae; genus Pinus; species Pinus albicaulis. The sequence continues at coordinate 1,325,981,376 of CM076572.1, forward strand.
CGTCCATGTTATAAGTCTAAGCAAGAAGAATGTAGTCAAAGATATGCCAGTCATAAAGAATCCTTCAAATACGATATGTAAATCTTGTCAACTAGGTAAGAAGACCCGCACATCCTTCAAGACCAAAGAGAAACTATCTACAAGTAAACTTCTTCAGCTTGTTCACATGGACCTATGTGGACCTTCAAGGACTAAAGCACCAAGTGGAGAATCTTATTTCATGCTGATAATAGATGAATTTTCAAGAATGACATGGGTTGCATTACTCAAATATAAATCTGAAGCACTTGAGAAATTCAAGATATTCAAGGCATTGGCAAAAAAATCAAACAGGATGTAATCTAAAGTGCATTAGATCAGACAGAGGAGGTGAATTCACAGACTATGATTTTGCAGACCTATGCAATGAGCATGGGATTAAACAATAGTTTACAATTGCAGGTACACCTCAACAGATTGGTGTGGCAGAGAGACAAAATAGGTCAGTACAATATATTTCCAGAGCAATGATGCAAGAAAACAACATTCCCCAAACCTTCTAGGCAGAAGCAGTACACACAACTATGCACATTCTTAACAAAGCACATTTGAGACCAAACACTGAAAAGACTCCTTACGAATTATGGCATGGTAAACCAACATCAATCAAGCACTTTAGAGTCTTTTGAAGCAGGTGCTTCATAAAAAATAATGATGAACAACTAGGGAAGTTTGATGAAAGAGCAGATGAAGGAATATTTCTAGGATATGCATCTAAGAGCAAGGGGTGCAGGTGCTACAACAAAACACTACATAAAATTGTGGAAAGAATTGATGTAAAATTTGATGAAGATCTACCAAACAGAACAAGAAGTACAAAATGCAGCAATCCTACAGAAGATAATGAAGAAGAAAACCAAGAGATTGATGAACTTAGCCAAACAACAGAAGACACTGAATTAAACTCAAAAGGTCCCTTAAGGCACACTCAACAGAATCATCCAGAATATCAAATCATTGGGGACAAAAGTGTGGGAGTCCAGACTAGGAGATAGCTTGCTGAACAGACAGAAGAAGTATACCTAGCTATGTTATCACAAATAGAGCCAAAGAAGTTTGAAGAAGCCAACAAAGATAAATATTGGGTGAGTGCTATGAATGAAGAATTGGACCAAATTGAGAAGAAAAATACCTGGGAATTAGTTCCAATACCCACTGGAAAAAATGTCATAGGCTCAAAATGGGTATTCAAGAATAAGGTGAATGAACAAGGACAGGTAATTAAAAATAAGCCAGACTTGTACGTAAGGGATATTCACAAATTGAAGGTCTTGATTATGATGAAAATTTTTCCCCTATAGCCAGAATGGAAGCTATCAAAATGTTTTTGGCCTTTGCATGCTACCATGACTTCAAGGTATATCAAATGGATGTGAAGTTTGCCTTCCTGAATGGAGATTTAGAGGAAGAAGTCTACATGGAACAACTAGAAGGATTCTCCTTAACAGATAAACCAGACTATGTGTGCAGATTAAAGAAAACCTTATATGGGCTGAAACAAGCTCCTCGAGCATGGTATTCAAGGCTGGACAAATAATTGCAAAAACAAGGGTTCAAGAAAGGAGGAGTAGACAACAATTTGTACATAAAGGCTAATGAAAATGAACTCTTAATTGTAGTAGTGTATGTAGATGACATCATGTTTGAAAGCAAAAAAGATGAGTTAGCAAAAGGATTTGCTAAAGAAATGAAATCAGAATTTGAAATGTCTATGATTGGAGAGCTCACCTTCTATTTAGGAATTCAAATTCAACAAAAGAACACAGGAACATTCATCTCACAAGAAAAATACTTAAGAGAGATGTTGAAAGGGTTCAAAATGGAAGACTGCAAACCTGTGTCAACTCCCATGATCACTAGATGAAAACTTTGTCCATATGATGGATCAACAGATGTAGATCAAAAGCTTTACAAATCCATGGTAGGAAGTATGCTATACCTAACATCTTCTAGACCAGACATTGTGCTGGCTGTAGGACTTGTGGCAAGATATCAAGCAACACCAAAACAAAATCACTTACTGGCAATTAAGATAATATTCAAATATCTACAAGGAAATGCATGCAGATTGGGCCAGTTGTGTAGATGACATGAAAATCACAAGTGGAGGAGCATTCTATTTGGGAAAAAATCTGGTGGCATGGATAAGCAAGAAGCAAACTTCCATCTCTCTATCTACAGTAGAAGTAGAATACAAAGTAGTAGCAGCATGTTGCACACAAGTAATGTGGATGAAAAAAACTCTCCAAGACATGAAATTAAGCATTGATGAACCTATTTCTATCAAATGTGACATTACAAGTGCAATAAGTATATCAAAAAATCCTGTACTTCACTCAAAAACAAAGCACATCCCAATAAAGTACCACTTCCTCAGAGAAAAAGTAGCACAGAAAGTAGTAAAGCTGGAATATGTACCAACAAAGGAACAAACAACATACATATTCACAAAACCTCTTACTAAAGAGCCATTCGAATATCTAAGAGAAAAACTAGGGGTAGTATCTGCAGATGTTACTCTCTGACATGAAAAGAAAGCATCATTCCAGGGGGAGAGAAGAAAAGAAAGCATCATTCCAGGGGGAGATCAGTCAACAAATTGTCACAAAAGAGCCAGAGCTAGTGAGCAGTGCATGGAACAGGTCCTCAAGATCAAATTTTTATGGAAAACAGTTGAAAACCACACCAAGAAATGGGCAACCCTTTGCCATTGATGTCAAAGGGGGAGGAAAAACAAGCATCAGAAGAAAGGGTATTCTAAAAATCAAGTAGAGGAAGTGTATTGCCATCAATGCCAAAGGGGGAGACTATTGGAAATATTGTCATTGATGGCAAAGGAGACAGCATAGAAGTAGAGAGATAGAAAAAGAAAAATGATAAGGAGAACATTAGAAATGAAGAAAGGCAAAGAGAGATAGCAAAAGAGGAAACAAAGATGTAGAGAGGTAGCAGAGAGGCAGCAGAGACCTGCATAGAGCTAGAGAGATCTGAAGAGCTGCAGAGGGTCGAGCAGCTGTGAAAAGGGTCATTTGAAGAAGCAGCTTAGTAGAGACAGGGCCATTTGAAGAAGCAGGGCAGCAAAAAGAAGCATTCCAGGTAACAGAATATATAGTGAATATAGAGAAATAGTCCTGCATTGACATGCACTACCTATGCACTATCATGCACAGTAACTGAATGCAGAGAAATGGTCATGCCGAATAGGATTGGAATGGTAATGTGGGAGTCTACATGGTAAAAGCATTTGATACACATATGACTGTGCACACGCATAAAGAAAGAGGATTTACACATCCAACTGTGTAAATATGATACTGCAATATCAAGGGCTGGTTGGAGCGATTACTTGAACAGCAGTGAGATGGAGTGCATGGTGAGAAGGAGAATTGAAAATTGGGGTGAAAGCCTGATTGAGGAGCAGGTTCTAGTGAAAATTGGAGCAATTTGAAAGGGCGAGAGCCGAAGCTTGAATGCGCAGTGAAAACATGATGGAGTTGGGTATTAAACATATGGAAGTGCCTTGTTAAAATGTGGATGAAACAAAGGTTAACAAATGAAAAGGCGGGACTGTGAGTTGGGCGGAACCTTAAGCCAAGGAGCAAAGCGGAACCGTGAGAAGGAATAGTAGAAGCATGAGGGAACACGCACGTATTTTTAAAAAGTAAGTTGTAAGTCAAGAAAAAACGCGATACAAAAACGCGATATCGATTATCAATTGCCACGTGTCCTAAAGTGGTATTCGATTACCACTTATATCGCGCAAATTTTGAGATTTAACCCTCGAGCATTTTAAATGCACGATATTGCGCGAGATCCGTCGGATTTGGTCTTGGAGCGCAATAAATTGTGGACTGTTAGATCTTTTTAGCAATTAGTCGAGGTAAGCTGTTGTGCGCCCAATGTTTAATATATGTTAGTCTTCGGAATTTTAATTAAGTCGGAATGCTATGACCGAAGGTGTGTAAACTGTGGGGCCTGAGGATATATATATATATATATATATATATATATATATATATATATATGTATGTATGTATGTATGTATGTATGTATGTATGTATGTATGTATGTATGTATGTATGTATGTATGTATATATGTTATCTCCTGGGGTTTGAGTCTGAGTTATGGTTTAAGCCAAGGTCGAAGACCTTATGATATTTGATGCTTAATGTTGAAACGTGGAAAGTTAAGTATGGCGAAGATTTCAATTGGTAAATGAAATTAAAATGTCGTGGGCCAGATATGAAGTTTGGGCGTAATATAAAATCTTGACACACGTTAATATATGTGGAAATGCATGTTATAATTCAAGTTCTACACACAAAGTCTTAACTTTATCAAGTCGGAGATATGGTGGGCTCGAAAATTCATTCATGCTTTGCTGGGTGGGTTTTAAATCAATTCAGAGATTTGTGAGTTTGGGTTTGTTATCAAAGTTTGAGTTATACATATAAGAATATTCCTTGAAGTGACCAATATATAACGCATTTTATTATAAAGGCAAACGTTGAATGGAAATTCACACAGAAAGTGAGAGCGAAGACTTAATGATATATGTTGCCAGAATATAAGATGAAAAGGGTTATAGTGGTCCAGTTGTTAGTATGTTGAGTTTTATATGTATTTGTGGGTTGCACTATTATTCCGAAGTAAAATAAAACGTTTGTTGGGTTTATTAAAAGAGAATATTATATGCTTTATGGGTTTTATAACCTTGAGTATAAGAAGCCTCCACATTTATTTAATTTGCCAACAAATAATAAGAAGAAGTTGCATTCTTATATACATTGAGCGTTTGAGAGTTATTGGGGAGCTAAACTTGTAAAACAAGTATATATGCAGCAGAAACACAACTGCAGTGAACAGGAGAATATGCAGAAACTAAAAAAGACACAAGGCATTTTACATGCATGGAAAACAGAAGTATGCAGAACAGTTACATGACAGTAGCAAAAAAGACAAAAGCACAGCAAGCCAAGAGCCGAAAAAGGGCTGAGTAAACTTGTTTTATGTAATTGAAATTGTGAATGTAAATGATTTAAAATTATTTTTATATTGTTTGTGATGCAAAGGCAAGTCTCCATAGGCAAACAAAATTCCACTGTAATATTGAAATTTGTACATATTTTTATATTTTCTGAATGAGCTGGACAAAGGAATGAGAAGGCAGAAGTCAAAGAGTCATGGTTGTTCACTCCAAATTCTCTGTAGAATGCAAACAGTCATGAGGTGAACTCTATAAATGATATCAAATTGATATGCTTAAGGAGGTTAGAGAATGCAGAATTGAGGCAGAGAGGGTAAGAAGAAGGAGGAGCAGATAGAGATTCTGTGAAGAATCAGAGAAGATATAAGACAGATAAGAAAGCTGGAGGACAATATTGAAGAAGGAACAGAACAAAGTTGATATCCAAGGTAAATCAGCATATGATTTTTTGAAAGAGTGAGGAAGTTGGAGCTTCCATATAAAGTTGTTGCTTGATAGATGTCAGTTGTAGCTGACTGAGGTTGGAGCCTGCAGAAAAGAGTTGGAAGTTGGAGCTTCCTTGCAAGTTGTAGCTTGCAGAATTGAGGTAGGAGCCTTCTGTAGGTTGGAGCCTACAGAAAATCAGTGGTGAGAGGGAGTTGGAGCTTGCCTTTGCATCACAACAATAATACGATGTGGTTTTCTCCCTTTATGGGTTTCCACTTATATCTATTGTCTATATGCATGATGATTATGTGTTGATACTCTGTATTTACTCTGCTTAATACCTGCTGCTCATTTATTAAGATTGTTGTTCCATTGTATATTAAGCTTATTTCATAATGATGATGTGAATGAGTATAAAATGAAGTTTAATAAGAACATGACTGCATTAAACTAATTCACCCCCCCTCTCAGTTTAACCAAGGGTCCAACAGTTTTTGTCTTTGAGAAAATTACATTATATCTGAATCTATTGTCATCTCCAGATTGGTTGGTGTGAGCATAGAAAAAGTATTCTACTCAGACTACTTTGGATTTCCAAATTGGGGAGAGTCATGGATAATTGAATATAAGGTGTATCTTACTTGAATACGATTTAAAATTGTAAATACTCATTTTATTTCAAAATATAAAATATAATTTTTTTTTTAACATAAAAAAATGATATATATATCAACTCTAAAACCTCTCCCAATTGTTAACCCCCATTCAACCTAGGAATACTCTCCCATATTTAAGATACATAATTTGTGTTCCATCATTTTAATGGTAATGATTTTGAGTAAAATTTATAAATTAAAGTTTGAGAAATCATAATTAAATTTCAAGCATTGTTTATTATTGGTTAGAAAGGTATTTTAGGAGTAGACAGTAGGTGTAATGTAAGAAATATTGTGTATCGATATTTTTAAAAATTATACGTAGAATATTTTTTTAATGTTGTTTTTATATGTTTTTATTACATCAAGAACTCAACAAGAAATTGGAGAGTTTTGCTTTCAAAAGAGCTAATAAATTGAGATTTGAAGTTGATAAATTAATTGATTGTTGAGGCACAAGGATTTGCATAAATTTGGGTGGGTAGTAACCACTAATAAATCTACACATTTATAATTTTACTTTTATAGAAGTGTCGAGGAAAATATAAATAATGGTGGGAAGTTATTTTGATAAGTATATGGGTTGTTTACTTATGGGGAGCACATCTACAATTATGATACGCTAGGGTTTATGCTTCGAACCTGTTAGCACTCCGTAATTCTGAGGTTGAAGATTGAATCCCGGAGGCAACATCAAACCACTTCAAGCCTAGGATCTAGCTCTCCTAGACTCAGAGAGGGATCTCTCTGTATGTTGTAGCTTTGTTTTATATTTCTAATATTAGGCTAGTTATGAAGGCAGAAAGGTTTGTTAAGATTTATGGTTGAGACAACAGAAGAGGACCATTGGGCTAATGGATTCAAGAGGTCAAAGAAGATTTAAATGAATGAATGAATGAGATCGTGTGTGACCAGGAAAGACAGTCATGTCAGTGGATCTTTACAATTTGTGAGTTACAGAGAAGAAAATATTAGGATTCCATTTAAATGCAAAGCAGACCTTATCTGAATTCTACATTCAAACTTCAGAGGAAAAATGGAATATTGTTTAAAGCATGAGTAGGGTGTCCAATGAAAAATCCTGAACAAAATTTTCTTATAAACAATAACGAAATAAAGCAATGTATGAAACAAGTAAATGACATATAACAACAAGAATCACTTCACCATTTAAACATGACACAAGAATCTAAAAACATAAGGTCCTTTCATTCATTCAAGAAAATTCACTTACAACCAGTTGAACATGTTCACAACATCCTTCCCTTAAGGTCTAACCCTTATCCCATATGACATCCTATCTTTTATAATTTCCTCAGATCCTATAAACTAGGATGGTCAAATCGGTTACTTAACTATTTTCAGATACTTCTGGAAAATATCTATCTATGTTCTACCCAAAATAGAGATTTGATCTCTTTTACAATCATGCCCTATATCCTAAATCTATTACAAAATATTCGATCTCTAACAATGAAAAAGGCAAAAATAGCCAAAAATACTTGCTGATTACAACCCTCGAATCTGGAAAATATAACAAAATTCCAACAAAAACAGATTTGTTGTTGATCTTCTTTAAAACCCAATATGATCACATATGAGGTGAATAGCAGCATGTTGAGGACGAACTATAATTAGAAGATAGCTCTGGAGGCTTTGGATATCACTGAAGGAATCAATTTGCCTTGATTTTAGGAGATTTGATAATTTTCGTCCATAACAGAACTTTCGGCAGCTAAGGAGGTCAGACAGAGCACACTTAGCTGCCGATTATCTGGGCATGATTTTCAATAGATAACTAGAGATTCTGAAATGGTCCTTAGCTAGAAAAAGTGTAATTGCTCCTGAATTTAACCAAAAATTGCTGAGTTGTCCTCCGACCCTACTTTCATTTATTACAACCACTTCAACTGAACTTAAGGGCAGCTTGAGCTAGGGTATCAAGTGTGAGGTGAGCTTGAGGTCTTAGCTTTTTGTGAATAAGTTTGAAACTCAAAACCTTGTTCATATTTTGAAACTTGATATTATGTTGGCGAATCCTCTTATTCTTGTGTTTTAATGTTTCATATTTGATGGCCAATTGATCGAGTGCAGAACTGAATTTACTAAATAATTTTTTAAGGGTTTCATTCTCCTTCTTCAAAAGTCTTTCCAATACTTTTAACTCATCATTTTCCTTTTGCATCTTATGTATCTTAGGTTTTATGATAACCTTATTTTGTGATGTTGTTGCAGCTTCTTCAGGGGTTTGTGTTTCTACCACTGATGGTTCTGCTTCCCTTTCTATATCTAATAGTTTTGGTTATGTTCCTACAACTAATGGTTATTGTTCTGTTCCTGCAGCTAAAGGCTCAGAATATAAATATGCATATGGTAGGTTGAGAACATTTGTTGTTGCATTTCCACCTTGAACCTCTTCCTCCGTCCCAAACTCTAGCCTTTTCTTTGAATTTTTAGATTTTGAGGGAGAATCTTTGCTGATAGCTTGCACAGGAGACAGTGCCCTTCTCTTTCTCTTACTGATTTTTGGGGAAGACAACTCCTGTGAGGGAGTTCCTCCTTTCTTTGGCTGGATTTATTGCTCAAACTCTCCACAAAACAGTAAATAATTCCAAGTTTTTCTTCTTCTATTGAGTTTTTCTAACACTACAAAATTGATTATCCCATGGTGGAAAAGGCTATTGCTAGCTATCTGGGGTTTAGCCTGGACTTTAGAATCCATTTTAGTGAGACTTTTGAGGAGATAAAATGGCATGTTTATAGGTTGCTTACCTGTGAAGTGGAGGAGCAACCTGAAATGATAGAGCATGGCCCTCCCATGTCTCCCTTCACAAGTGATGTAGACTTGGATCATCTTCAACAATGTTTGCCACTTCTCTTGCAAATAACTCTTGGGGATATCCTTCTTCCATTTCATGCTTTGGTGTTCTTCTTTGAGGAAAAACCTAAAATCCATTTCTTTGATGGAGTTGGTCTTAAACCACCTTTCTCCTTCACCTGGCATCTATGTGGCTGCTGCCACACTAGCCTCATCAATCTGCATTGTCATGTGTCCAAGTTGCACCTTATAACCATCAAAAGTCTTTACAAAGGCTTCTGTGATACCCTGATGGTATCCTTGGAACTTCTTGTAGAGCTTGTAACATCCCACCTGCTTGAAAAATTCACATGCTTGAGGGTGTGCATAAAGTATGTTGTGTCTTGTAATTCCTTCCTCAACAAAGCACCTCCAGTTGACATATTCTTCAGTTGGACCTAAAAACGTTCTAAATAAACTATAGAGGTTACAAGGTGGCAAGGGTATGTGGTGGTGAGTGATGAAATTACCTGAGCGTGAAAGTGAGGGCAAAACAGAAATTCCTAGGACATAGAAAAACAATAAATGACCGTGGATTCAAATATTTCAGGAATTTGTGGGTGAATTTTAAAACAAACAGAACGAACTTTCCACCATTTTAAAACGTTGGAGGGCATCATGACTGTTATTCGGGGATTAATCAAAATGAATGAGCATGTTTTAACTCATGATTGCATGATATGGAGATATGAACGAGTTATGATGTTTGTGAAAATCAGATGAAATGATAGCTTGGCGAGGTTCTGGTAGCTTACTTTCACATGATGACATGTGTACCACCACTGATACGAAGGTGACACGACACTGAAAACCCTAAATATTTTCAGTACTTTTGGAAGCTAGCAATAGATGCAGGTAAGTTGTTTTAGCTATCGAAAGCTTTAACTTTCGGTAGCTAACAGTTATGAAATTTCGACTCTTTAGCTACTGAAAGCCAAATTTTTTGATAAAATTAAAACATAGCCAAATTCATTAAAAAAACTTAATCCAGCCACTTTAAGGTGCTACACAAATTTATGTGAATGCATTATAATTCCAATCCCTTATGTGACAAGACTAGAAATAGATGACTATCTGATTTGAGGCGTTTGGCACACCATTAGACCCTTGCTCTTGAGCACCTTATAATGAAAACATTTTCAACCTGATTAGAACAATTCCCAAATTGATAACTGGAGAACATATACCTATATTATAGGGTCCTAACAGTGGCTCCAATTGGGGATGGCAGCTCCGGAGGAGGTGTCAAGAATCCCAGATATCCGGTTTCGTATTCATTTCCTTATCCATTGGGATGATCCCACAACATGTTTCTTGCTCTATCCTGCAATTCAGTGACTAAAAACCACATGTTTTCCCAGAAAGTTTATTTGCATACTATAAATTTGAATTGAAACTACAATTGCACTAACAATTGCACTATGCACTGCAAACTATCTAAAAATCACAACTTCATCTTGAAAACCTGAATGTAGAAATAGAATCTAAAAAATAAAAATATGCTTGCCCAAAAAAATTATTACCACCATCTACCTACTCCAATCTGACATAAGGATTACCATATTAAGTAATAATCATACTTCCAATGCAACTAGTCAAGAAAATGAGTACTTAACTGAAATTGGCATTCTATTTCTGTAGGTAGAAAAATGTGTTTAAAACATGGCAACTTAACTCGTCCACTGGATTCAATAACTCTATTGATCAACCTGGTGAATTCTTCCTTTATTGATGAATGAAATACACTGCTCAAAGGATCGAGGTAAACATGCAACATGAGATATTTTAGATGCTTTGTAACATAAAAAAAAACCTCATCCTAGACTGTTGCTTTGCTTTTGTGTTGCCACTAATTATCTTCAAACAACAAGGAAGAAAATTGTTTTTCCTCATTTTCCATTATAATCAAGTGCTCTATGTGCTCTTCATCATTCCCTTTTTCATACAGAAACTTGCAAGGGAGTTGTAAACTCTCAATCATCTCGGGCAAAGGATCATGACTTATAACAATATGTTGTTCTAATACGTTAACATCCCAAGAAGAACTTAATGATGGAGAAATTCTAGAGCTTTTTTCGAGGTTAGTAAACTTAGAAAGAGAATTTGATTGGTATTCATTTGGAAAACCTGATTGGTCTTTAATCTCTAAATAAAACACTTCTTGTTGAAGATGCTCTTGTGGAGTCAAGACAATTGAGCTCTGCTACCTCTTTTTCCGAATCACCATACTGTTGTTGATTTTCACTATTGTCCTCTACTGGATTAGGTTCAGGAAGCTAAATTTCTTCCTTAACCTTTGGCTAATCAGTTTGTCCTCCTGCTACAAGAACTGTCTCCTGTGGTAAACCTTTATGAACCTCTAGACAACATACATCATTTATTTTTTCCTGATGGGAAGACAATTCAAGCAAGACTTCTACTTTCTGAGAAGGTCTTTCTTCTAAAGCTTCCAGTATTTCATCATTCATAAATTGATCATCTTCATAATAATCTTCCAGATATTCAATAAAAATATCAAAATTATCACAACATTCTTGGGCTAGCGACAAAGAAGGATAATATTCTTTGTACTTTTCAAAAAATATAGCATGAAAAACTTTAAAGAACATATACTAGCAGTTGGTAAATATTCATACCAAAATATAGCCTTCTCCTCCAAAATTTCCACAAACATTTTCATAAGACAGTCTTTAGGAAATTGGATTTTAAACCTACGGATGTGCATATGAAACCTTAACAAATTTATAACAACATCGTCTCCTTTTTTATCTTTAAATACTGGAAGTTATTTAACCAATCAATGTTTGGCATAGGGTTTGGAAAACCTGGAATATTTGATCTGTCCAAAGGAGCATACCTGTGTTGTATTCTTGAATTCATTTTGAAAACCAATCAACCAGAGAATGAAATTGCCATAATTTCACAACAATTCTGGATTCTTTTACCAGTGGAGTCTTTCGATTAACTGAAATCATTGGAGTCGCCATGTGGATGATTTCACCCTCCTTGTGTCTAGTTGCTTGTCCACCATCAAAAACAAGATCTGAACTTGATAATTGTTACCGAGGAACCTGAAACTATGTTCGAGGTCCCCAGTATGGTCGCCACTATGTTAGTGCTCCATAATTCCTAGGTTGAAGATAGAATTCCGAAGGCAGCATCAAACTGCTCTGAGCCTAAGATCTAGCCCTCCTAGACTCAGAGAGGGATCTCTCTATGTGTTTTAGCTTTGTTTTATATTTATGATATTAGGCTAGTTATGAAGGTAGAAAGGTTTGTTGAGATTTATGGTTGAGACAACAGAAGAGGTTCATTGTGCTAATGGAGTCAAGAGGTGATGGCAGTGTGTATGCAGACATTAAGGAGAGCCTCTCAAATTTGTTTACAATTGTTTCCAACTCCGGAGGAGTTTGATCTTGTTCCTTATGATTGGTTTCATTCATCAAATTTGTAAAATTTGATTAATGAAATCCACAATAGTCCAAGGTTGTATAAAACTTCAAATGATATGATCCTTGATGTTAAATAAGTGCTTCTAAAGCTACATTCAATCTTTAAAGCACTTAAATCATTTCTTGAAACCCTTTTGGAATATTGCATTAAAATGTATTTGAAACAACATTTCAAATCTCTTGGAACAAATATCCAAGTCTTAAACTTATGATATTAAAACCCATTTAAACTTCTGGCATAAGACATTTTAATCAAAGTTTACTCTTTCCCTCGGGCCCACATATTCGGTCTCAATTATAATAAACATTTACCAATGAAATAAACGTTGTCCATACCTCCTTTAACTCCTTCGCAGCTTTAAATGTGAATGCGCTTGGATCTCTTGCTTTCATGATCGAACCATAGTCACATTAGATAAAAATCTGTGGTTTATCACTCTAATAGCACGCGATATTAGTGGTTTTACTAATATGACGTGTTGAAAAACTATTGGATCACACTCCAAATCAATCAAACCAGTGTCGGCCCAATTTTCATGTGATACCAGTGGTAATATTTCACAAAACCGCTCGCATGAAAAATTTAACGACTGTTATTGAAGTTGGACTCCACCAGATTTCTGACTAATATCAAAACAGAGTTCAATCAACATGTTAGAGTTCGGATTCCAACTATATGGTAGTCAAAATTAGAATTGGATCTCACCCGATATCAATTTAAGCAACAGAGTTTCGATACAAGACTTAAACCTGCTCAATAAACAGAGTTAACATCGGTTGTGTCCTTCATCAAAAGGATCAAAACCTCATCGACTTCTATCGAACCCTTCACACAGAATTAAATTCTCCACTGATTTACTGTATTGTGGTTTTGACAAAATCGATATCGTTTATGCAAATCGAATCCAACAATCCTTTGCATAGATTCATATCAATATCAGAATGGATTTATGAAATGATTAGAACCTCTCCACATAGAGACTAGTATCTTAAGTGAAATCAATTTCCAGACACAGAAATAATAATTCAATTGAATTTATGAAAATATAAACCTTTTGGGATCACCAGTATAAACAATAATTCAGAAATATTGTAATTTTATTAAATCAAGTCCTCACAAACAATTCTTCTTCGGCCAACTCCAAATTCATCACTCACAGAGGTTACAATTTATAGTTCTTATTACATAACAGAGACCTCCTCAATTAGGATTGAATTTCCTAAATTGAGACAGAATCCCACTTGCCAAGTATCCTCCTAAAATCTATCAACTAAAGCTGTATATGCTCAACAATCTCACACCTGTTCAAACAACTTATCTCTAAATCTATTTAAATATAATCTCCTAATTTATTACAGAAATAAATAATAATAATTTTTTTGAGGGAAACAACCCTCTCAGTAAAAATTTGACTTTCACCCATCAGTGAATGAATTTTAAATGCATTTAGCCACAATATGTGAACAATCTTTCACATTGCTGGCTAGACTCTAATGCCCCTGCATCAGACTCCGGAGGACAAAATTCTTCATGGGATCCTATCCATGAGCTCCTCCACAGATCTTCCTAGTTTCTGCAACATAGCTTCTGTCATCCAAGTAGCATCCTCAATTGGCTGATCTTTCCATTTGATCAAGTATTGGAAATACTCTTGTCCTCTAGTTTTCTTGAACACTTTCTTGTCTAAGATCATCTCTGGCTGTAATGTCTGTGTTGTAGGTAACTGTTTTAGCCAGTCAATCTGCTCTCTATCTTTTGGTCTTTCATTTGTGCCACCATCTTCATACCTATACAAATCAACAACATTGAATATTGGAGATATTCTAATGTCAGATGGTAATTCAATTTCATAGGCATTAGCAGAAAATTTCCTCAGTATTCTACATGGTCCTATCCTTTTAAACTTCAGTTTGTTATATTGCCTCTTTGGAAATATGTCTTTCCTCAAGTGAGCCAAAACTAAATCACCAACTTCAAAATTAACGTCTCTTCTACTCAAATCTGCCCTGATTTTGTACTTGATATTGTTGTCTTGTAGCTGATGTTTTAACTGCTCATGTATTTCTTGAATCTCTGAAGCAAAATCTTCTCCTTTAGCACTTATCATTTCTGCTTTCCCCAAGTTCCTCAATTCAGATACTCCTCTTGGGTGCATCCCATAAACAAAATGGAATGGACTCTGTCCTGTACTTCTGTTTGGTGAATCATTGTATGCATATTCTTCCTGTGGTAAGATATGATCCCACTACTTAGGATGTTCTCCTGCAAGACTTCTCAAAATATTACCCAAACTTCTGTTCACTACTTCAGTCTGTCCATCAGTTTGAGGGTGATAAGCTGAGCTGAAACTTAGATTAGTACCAAGCTTCTTCCACAATGTCCTCTAAAAATGACCAACAAACCTGGTATCTCTATCAGAAACAATACTTTTAGGCAAACCATGTAATCTAACATTTTCTTTGAAAAACAAATTGGAAACATGAGTAGCATCACTGGTTTTATAACATAGAATAAAATGTGCCATCTTTGAAAATCTATCAACAACAACAAAAATTGTGTGATTCCCTCTCTGTGTCTTAGGCAATCCTAAGAAAAAAATCCATACTTACCATATCCCAAGGTCTGTCTGGAATAGGAAATGGAATGTACAAACCTGCATTCTAGCTTCTTCCCTTTGCATACTGACAAATTTTACAATTTTTCACAAATTGTTCCACTTCAGATCTCATCTTTGGCCAATAATAAAAATGACTCAGCTTCTCATAAGTTTTATTAGTACCAAAATTTCCAGCAAGTCCACCACTATGCTTCTCTTTGATTAAATTCTCTCTCATGGAACAATTTGGTATACACAATTGATTTCTTCTGAACAATAAACCCTCTTGCAAGAAATAATCCAACCACTAACTTCTATCTATCAAAACAGGATTACAACACGCTTCAAATTCTTCCTTGAAATCCAAATCTGTTTTATATAGTTCTTTAAGAAAATCAAACCCTACCACTTCAATTTGACTTTCTTGAACAAGAATGTTCTTTCTACTCAAGGCATGAGCTACCTTATTTGCTTGGCCACTTATGTGCTTCAAAAGAAAGTTAAAACTTTGAATATATTCAACCCATTTAGCATGTTTTTGATTCAATTTAGGTTGCTGCATAATATACTGTAAAGCATGATTATCTGAATATAGTAAAAATTCTTTAGACATTAAATAATGTCTCCACTTCTTCAATGATTGTACTATTGCATAAAAATATTTGTCATAAGAAGAGTAATTTATTCTTGTCTCATTCAGCTTCTCACTAAAATATGCTACAAGCCTATCTTCTTGACTTAAGACAGCTCCAATGGCTTCTCCACTGACATCACACTTCACTTGAAATGGTTTATTAAAATCAGGCAAAACTAAAACAGGTTTCTCAGTTATTTTCTGTTTCAAAAACTAAAAATTATTTTCAGCTTTAGCAGTCCACTTGAATGGTTGTTTTTCCTTTTTTATGGTTTCAATGATAGGTGCATTAATCTTGCTAAAATTCCTTATGAATTTTCTATAAAAACTAGCAAGTCCATGGAAACTTCTTACCTCAAAAACACTTTTTGGTGAAGGCCACTCCACAATTGCCCTTACCTTTTCTGGATCCATCTTTAACCCTTCAGCAGAAACAACAAAACCCAAATATACCAGTTCTTCCTTCATGAATGAACATTTCTTCATATTTATCAGCAACTTCTCTTGATGTAATTTCTTCAAGACATAATTAAGATGCCTTAAATGTTCTTCCTTTGTTTTGCTGTAAATTAATATATCATCGAGATATACTATTGCAAATTTACCAATAAATTCCTTTAATACTTCATTCATGAGCCTCATAAAAGTACTAGGTGCATTTGATAAACCAAAGGGCATTACCATCCACTCATACAATCCCTCTTTTGTTTTAAAGATTGTTTTCCATTCATCACCTTCCCTTATCCTAATCTGATGATACCCACTTTTCAAATCTAATTTTGAAAAATATCTTGCTCCACTCAAACAGTCCATTAAATCTTCAATTTTGGGTAAAAGAAATCTATACCTGATTGTTATATTGTTGATTTCTCTTGAATCAATGCACATTCTCCAACCTCCATATTTCTTCAGTCTCAACACTATAGGTACTGCACAAGGACTCAAACTTTCTTTGACCAAACCTTTGTCAACCAATTCCTGCACTTGCTCTCTGATATCCTCATTTTCTGTAGGAGTCATTTTGTAAGCTTCTTTTTTTTGCATATTTTATCCTAGGATCAAATATATCTAATGGTTGATTATTCTTATAGGTGGTAATTCATCAGGAAAATCATCCACAATAATATCACAATAATTTTCCAACATTTCTTGAATTTCAATTGGCAAATTATAAATTTTTGTAGAAGTAAATACTACCTTAGGTTTGCAAACTAAAGAAAAATTTACCTCTTCATCTTCAATCTACTGCAAGTATTCTTTCTCACTCAGCAATAAAGCCTTTGGATCAAAATTTTTTCTTGATGCATCTCCTTCTTCCATAGGTAACAATGTTTGATACATACCATCCTTGAAAAACTTGTAGGTGTTCCTTTTACCATCATGCACTACTGCTCTGTCATACTTCCAAGGTCTACCCAGTAGTATGTGACACATGTCCATAGGCATCACATCACACATTATTTTATCTTTGTAGCTTCCCATATGCAACTCTATTTCATACTATTCTTTCACAATAAGTTGATGACCCTTCTGAAGCCATGACACCTTGTAGGGTGTTGGATGTTCTCTTGTCTTCAATTTCAACTTCTCTATCACCTCTGTAGAAACCAAATTGTTTGTGTTGCCACTATCAATGACCAATTGAAAACATTTCCCTTGAACTTTGTAGACACTTCTGAACAAAGTTTTCCTTTGTGCTAGCTCAACAACTTCCTTTGTTTGTTTCAACAAAACTTTTTTAACAACCAAAGATTCCCCCATCTTTGGCAAAATTTCTCTCTCTGTTTCAGGCAAATTTGTTGTTTCTTCTCCAGTCTGAGCAACAATTTCATTTCTCTGACTTGTACCCAAATTCTCTTTCTCTGGGCACTCATAGGCTCTATGTCCTAATTTGTTACATCAATAACATCTTAGTTCTCTTCCTCTGCTTCTGCCTGCTCTTCCTCTCTAGGATTTTCTTCTTCCACTTGCATCACCTTCTATGTGTGCATGCTAAGGTGAGCTGTTGCTAGCTCCAGCTCTTGGTGTTTTAGATCTCCCTCTACCACCTTGACTTCTCTTTCCTCGGAAAATACCTCTTCCTTTAGCAGACTGCTTTCTCAGCAATTTTTCTTCATCTTTTAAGGCCATTTTATAAGCCTCTTCTACTGTATTAGGAGATAATATACTTATTTCATCTTGGATCTCTAATCTGAGACCATTTACATACCTGGAAATTTTCTCTACTGTGTCCTAGATGTGTCCAGCTCTTATGCTCACTTTGTAGAATTCTTCTGTGTATTCTTTTACTATCATTAATCTTTGTCTAAGATTCTGTATTTTTCTAAATAATGTAAGCTAATAATCACTAGGCAAAAACTTACCTCTTAGCTTTGCCACCATTCTGATCCAATTCTTGATTGATTTTTTACCGGCTCTCCTTCTCTCTGCTTGCACTCCATCCCACCAAAGTGTTGCATGTCCCTTTAACCTTGTGACTGCAAATTTAACTCTCTTATCTTCACCCATATCTTCATAATCAAAGCATTTATTCATCTCATTGATCCAGTCTATCAACTCTTCTAGATTCAATCCTCCTGCAAAAGTTGATACTTCAAGTCTAGGCTTGGATGTAGATCCTAAAACTATTTTAAATAATCTCATCTCAGGAGTAAGCTCAACATTTCCTCCTTCTTCTTCTTCAACTTTAGGCTCACTGACATCTTTAGGATCCCTTGGTTGTCCTACTTCAATTTCTTCCAATCTGGCTTGGATTTGCTACATAGTCTCCAATACTTCTGCATTTGCAACTGGCCTACCTCTTCTTCTACCAGCAGCATCTCTACCAATTCGGACAACCATGCTGGATTTCTTCTTCTGACTCTTGGAAGTCTATTCAATCTCTGGTAAATGATCTGAAGTTTTCTCTGATACCACAAATGATGGTAGTATGGGTGCAAGCATTAAGGAGAGCCTCTCGAATTTGTTTACAATTGTTTCCAACTCTGGAGGAGTTTGATCTTGTTCCTTATGATTGGTTTCATTCATCAAATTTGTAAAATTTGATTAATGAAATCCACAATAGTCCATGGTTGTATAAAACTTCAAATGATATGATCCTTGATTTTAAATAAGTGCTTCTAAAGCTATATTCAATCTTTAAAGCACTTAAATCATTTCTTGAAACCCTTTTGGAATATTTCATTAAAATGTTTTTGAAACAACATTTCAAATCTCTTGGAACAAATATCCAAGTCTTAAACTTATGATATTAAAACCCATTTAAACTTCTGGAATAAGACATTTTAATCAACGTTTACTCTTTACCTCGGGCCCACATATTCGGTATCAATTATAATAAACATTTACTAATGAAATAAACATTTTCCATACCTCCTTTAACTCCCTCGCAGCTTTAAATGCGAATGCGCTTGGATCTCTTGCTTTCATGATCGAACCATAGTCGCATTGGATAAACATCCATGGTTTATCACTCTAATAGCACGTGATATTAGTCGTTTTACTAAAATGACATGTTTCAAAACTATTGGATCGCACTCCAAATTGATCAAACCACTCTCGGCCCAATTGTCATGCGATACGAGTGGTAATCTTTCACAAAATTGCTTGCATGAAAACTTTAAATTCTAACTGTTATTGAAGTTGGACTCCACCATATTTCCAATTAATATAAAAACAGATTTGAATTGACATGTTAGAGTTCAAATTCCAACTATATGGTAGTCAGAATTAGAATTGGATCTCACCCAATATCAATTCAAGCAATAGAGTTTTGATAAAAGTCTTAAACCTGCTCAATAAACAGAGTTAACATCGGTTGCATCCTTCATCAAAAGGATCAAAACCTCATCGAATTCTATCAAACCCTTCACACAGAATTAAATTCTCCACTGATTTACTGTATTGTGGTTTTGACAAAATCGGTATCGATTATGCAAATCGAATCCAACAATCCTTTACACAGATTCATATCAATATCAGAATGGATTTCTGAAATTATTATAACCTATCCACACAGAGAATAGTATCTTAAGTGCAATCAATTTCCAGATATAGAGATAATAATTCAATTGAATTTACGAAAGTATAAACTTCCGGGGATTTCCAGTATAAACAATAATTCAGAAATATTGCAATTTTATTAAATCAAGTCCTCACAAACAATTCTTCTTTGGCCAACTCCAAGTTCGTCACTCACAGAGGTTACAATTTATAGTTCTTATTACATAACAGAGACCTCCTCAATTAGGATCGAATTTCTTAAATTGAGACAAAATCCTACTTGCCAAAAATCCTCCTAAAATCTATCAACTGAAGCTAGATATGCTCAACAATCTCACACCTATTCAAACAAATTATCTATAAATCTATTTAAATATACTCTCCTAATTTATTATAGAAATAAATAATAACAATTTGTTTGAGGGACTCAACCCTCTCAGTAAAAATTTTACTTTCACCCATCAGTGAATGAATTTTAAACTCATTTAGCCACAACATGTGAACACTCTTTCACATTGCTGGCTAGACTCTAATGCCCCTGCATCAAGAGGTCAAATCAGATTTAAGTGAATGAATGAATGAGATCGTGTGTGACCAGGAAAGAAAATCATGTCAGTGGATATTTATAATTTGTCAGTGGAAAAGAATAAAAGATTAGGATTCCATCTAAATTCAGAGCAGACCTTATCCGAATTCCACATTCAAACTTCAGAGGAAAACATGAATATTTTTTAAAGCCTGAGCAGGGTGTCCAATGACAAATCTTGAACAAAATTTTCTTATAAACAATAATGAAATAAAGCAATGTATGGAACAAGTAAATGATAGATAACATCAAGAATCACTTCACCATTTAAACATCACACAAGAATCTGAAAACAGAAGGTCCTTTCATTCATTCAAGAAAATTCACTTACAACCAATTGAACATCTTCACAACATCCTTCCCTTCAAGTCTAACCCTTATCCCATATGACATCCTATCTTTTATAATTTACCATTACATTTCAGATCCTAAAAACTAGGATGATCAAATCTGTTACTTAAATATTTTCAGATATTTCTAGAAAATATCTATCTATGTTCTACCCAAAATAGAGATTTGATCTCTTTTACAATCATGCCCTATCTCCTAAATCTATTACCAAATATGCCATATCTAACACTAAAAAAGGAAAAAACAGCCAAAACTACTTGTTGATTACAACCCTTGAATCTGGAAAATATAACAAAATTCCCATAAAAAAAGATTTGTTGTTATCTTCTTTAAAACCCAATCTGATCACATTTGAGGTGAACAACAACATGTTGAGGATGAGTTATAATTATAATATAGATCTGGTGGCTTTGGAGATCACTGAAGGAATCAATTTTCCTTGACTTAGGAAATTTTATGTTTTTTTTCCAAAACAGAACTTTCAACAGCTAAGGAAGTAAGACAGAACGCGCTTAGCTGTCGATTATCTGGGCATGATTTTTAGCAGATAACTAGATATTCTTAAACGGTCCTTAGCTGGGAAAAGTGTAATTTTTCCTGAATTTAACCAAATATTGTTGAGTTGTCCTTCGACCCTGCTTTCATTTATTACAACCACTTCAACTAAAATGAAGGGTAGTCTGAGCTATCAAGTATGAGGTGAGCTTCAGGTTTTATATTTTTGTGAATAAGTTTGAACCTAAAAACCTTGTTCATATTTTTCAACTTGATATTATGCTGATGAAACCTCTTATTATTGTGTTTTACTGTTTCATATTTGATGGCCAATTGATCGAGTGAAAAACTGACTTTACTAGATGAATGTTTAAGGATTTCATTCTCCTTCTTCAGAAGTCTTTCCAATACTTTTAACTCATCATTTTCCTCTTGCAACTTCTGTATCTTAGGTTTTATGCTAACCTTCTTTTGTGATGATGTTGCATCTTCTTCAGGGGTTTGTGTTTCTACAACTGGTGGTTCTGCTTCCCTTTCTACAACTAATAGTTCTGGTTCTGTTCCTGCAGCTAATGGTTCTAGTTCTGTTCCTGCAGATAATGGCTCAGAATCTGAATCTTAATATGGTAGGTTGAGAACATTCATTGTTGCAGTTCCATCTTGAACCTCTGCCTCCTTTCGAAACTCTAACCTTTTCTTTGAATTCTTGTACTTTGAGGGAGAAGCTTTTGTGACAGCTTGAACAGGAGACAATGCCCTTCTCTTTCTCTTGTTGGTTTTTGGGGAAGACAACATCTGTGAGGGAGTTCCTCCTTTATTTGGCTATATTTCTTGCTCAAACTCTCCCCAAAACAGTAAATAATTTCAAGTTTTTCTTCTTCTATTGCGTTCTTCTAACACTATTAACTTGATTAGCCCATGGTGGAAAAGGATTTTGCTAGCTATCGAGGGTTTAGCCTGGACTTTAGAAGCCATTTTAGTGAGACTTTTGTGGATATAAAATGGCATGTTTAGAGGCTTCTTACCTGTGAAGTGGAGGAGCAACCTGAAATGATAGAGCATGTTCCTCCCATATCTCCCTTCACAAGTGATGTATACTTGGATCATCTTCAACAATCTTTTCCACTTCTCTTGCAAATAAATCCTGGGGGTATCCTTCTGCCACTTCATGTTTTGGTGTTCTTCTTTGAGGAAAAACCAAAAATCCACTTCTTTGATGGAGGTGTTCTAAACCACCTTTCTCCTTCACCTAGCATCCCTGTGGCTGCTGCCACACTGGCCTCATCAATATGCATTGTCATAGGTCCAAGCTACACCTTATAACCATCAAAAATATTTGCAAAGGCTTCTGTGATACCCTGATGGTATCCTTGGAACTTCTGGCAAATCCCATAACATCCCACCTACTTGAAAAATTCACATGCCTGAGGGTGTGCATCAGGATAAGCTGTGTCTTGTAATTCCTTCCTCAACAAAGCACCTCCAGTTGAAATCTTCTTTACCTGGACCTGAAAACGTTCTCAAATAAACTACGGAGGTTACGGGGTGGCTAGGGTATGTGGTGGTGAGTGATGAAATTACTTGAGCGTGAAAGTGACGGCAGAACAGAAAAAGGTCGAGAACATAGAACAACAAGAAATGACTATGGATTCAAAGATTTCGGGCATTTGTGGGTGACTTTTAAAACAGACAGAACTGACTGTCGACCAATTTAAAATGTGGGAGGGCATCATGACCGATATTCAGGGATTAATCAAAATGAATGGACATGTCTTAAGTCATGATTACGTGATATGGAGATATGAACGAGTTATGATCTTTGTGAAGATCGGATGAAATGATAGCATGGCGTGGTTCTAGAAGCTTACTTTCACATGATGACATGTGTACCACCACTGATATGTAGGTGATACGACACTCAAATCCCTAAATATTTTTGGTACTTTTGGTAGCTAGCAATTGTTTCAGGTAAGTTGTTTTAGCTACCACAAGCTTTAACTTTCGATAGCTAACAGTTACAAAATTTCGACTCTTTAGCTACCGAAAGGAAACTTTTTTTCTAAAATTAAAACATAGCCAAATTCATTAAAATCACTTAATTCAGCTAGTTTAGGGGACTACACAAATACATGTGACTGCATTATAATTCCAACCCCCCA
Source organism: Pinus albicaulis (assembly GCA_034641835.2). Classification (NCBI taxonomy): domain Eukaryota; kingdom Viridiplantae; phylum Streptophyta; class Pinopsida; order Pinales; family Pinaceae; genus Pinus; species Pinus albicaulis. The sequence goes on from CM076572.1 coordinate 1,326,004,618, forward strand.
TGTGACAAGACTAGAAATGGATGACTATCTGATTTGTGGCGTTTAGCACACCATTAGACCCTTGATCCTGCGCACCTTATAATGAAAAAAATTTCAACTTGATTAGAACAACTCCCAAATTTATAACTGGAGAATAGATACCTATATTATAGGGTCCTAATAGAACCCAGAATCAAACTGGGCTAGCTCGCGGTAGCCAGCTGAATCGAGCCCTCTAACCTTTGGATAGTCGCAATCTAACCTAGATTTGTTGACCCACGAGGTTCCCATGAGTGGCCCCTCGCTTGGGCTGGGGGGACCTCCATCTTACAAAGATGCAACAAATTAGACATCGTTCATCTAGGGCATCAGACCGGGGCCTGAAGGCCCCTCTTTTGCCCTAGTGGCCACAGAAACACTAGTAATGGGGGCACAGTGGCAAGCCCGGGGCAAGTCTTGTTGCCTCCTGAATGCTAGAAAGAACCCAAAGTTCGTCATCCAAAATAATCACTTATAAAAGTAAAGGAAACACATGAAGGACCATACCATGATCTGCAAATTATTGGGCATCTAGCCTAGAGAGAAAGACATCCTTCAATGGATTCAAAATAAGTGCGCACCTCGAGGCCATATAAAACTTAGAATGAGGACAAAGGGCTTCCTCATGGTGATATTTGAATATCTGGAAAGTCGCAAACATATATTTGAGAACGGTCCATACTTCATGAGCAGCATTGGCCTCTTCCTCTGCCACTAGGAGGAATGTTACAACCCTGAAAAAGAATAATTCCAGGCAGCTCCAGTATGGGTCAAGTTGTACTCCCTACCAGAAAAATTCTTAGAACTAGATATCCTAGAAGGAATAGGTGATTAAATATGGAAATTCATGAAAATATCAAAAATAACAAAGCGGTGAAGACGTGCAACATATGCTCGCATTTTCTTCCATATGAATATCTCCCGACCCTTACCAGAATCCTTAGATTTGGGCTACCATAATTCAATCTAGACTCAACCCTTGGACCATGAGCATGTTGATCAGGGGCTCAGTTTTATGCTCAAAAATCAAAGTTCTCAGAATGGCTCAAAACCTGAACGAACGCATAGTTCTCATCGTTCTAAATCTGGCGCACTTCGTCTCGCACAAAATGGACTCTATATGCTCCTGGAAATGGGTTTTGTTTGTTTGCAAAAATAGGAAAAATTAAAAAAAAAAAAGGATAGACAGGTTGTCCAGTCAGCAGTCCGTACTACTGGCATGGCATGCTGAATGGGTTGGGTCAAAATTTTGTCTTTTTCCTCTGGAGAGTAAGGGATTTCCAAGTGGCAGCATCACATTGGTTGAATTGTTGGGTGATATGACATGTTTTGTATGGTTGAAAGAGCGTAATAATGGGGAGAGAACACATTGTGTAGCCTACGGCCACCACATATCCTCCCAATGGTTGAAAAAAAATATGGTTGAAGACCGGAAGGTTCGAAGGTGGTTGGACACAGGACCTCCGCCTGGTCCTCGCTAATGCCACATGCCACCACCACACCAAGCTTTGGTTCTTATTATATATACAAACCCACATATATTTATGATTTGTAATATTAGTCGACAGGGGGAGAGGGGGCCAAACCCCAACACATAGTATTGAGGCCCAAAGACCATTGGCGAAGCTAACTCTAAAAAGTGGAGTTAACACTAATCCATCATTAAATTAGTGCTAATCTGAATTACTTAACACTAATATGGAGTTATCCACTAAGCGTGGGTTAAGCGCTAACCACACTTAATTAATTTAATGTGGATTAATTTGGCAGTCTGCTAATTTTGGATGAATTTCCAGTTTAGTGCCAAATAACCAGATTTAGCTCTAGTTAGCTAAATTTAGGCCAGAAATTGTGGATAAACTAGAAATGTTCATAACTTTTGGAGTTTTCGACCAAATCACGTGCAGAAAGAGGCTAGATGACCATTTTTTGGCATCCTGGACTCATTGGTGTAGGTTTCAGGAGCATAAAATAATTTTAAACACATAATTTTGAAAATTTGAGCATAATATAGAGGCCCAAGCCATGGAAGCTGGACCAAGGAGATGTAGCCCAGGAGGGGTGAAATCCTTCATCAAATTCCTATGTTGATGTGTTGTATGGTGATGTACTGTACTTTTATTTTTTTTTGTTTAGACTTTATTTTATGTTAATTTTTTCATAAAATTAACATGAAAAACACTCATGAGACTCAATAATTTGCAAGAGAACTTGAACCCTTAAGCACACATAAGACATTGTTTACATAATCTGAAAGAGTAATTAGCACAAAAAAATTAACATACTTCATTCAGATCATTTTGGTATCATAGCTTTAGGTTTTTTTGTGAAATAAGAGATCTAATTGATTGTAATTTTGTGTCATTCTTACAAGGTTAAAACTCAAAAGAGGAGAAGGGAAGCTGGTTGAGAGCCCTGCAGTTGGGTCAAGAGGAAGAAGGGAAGGGTTGCCAAAGTCTTCAACACCAACACATCCTCAAGTTGAACTTGAGTCTTCAATGAGCATTCCTCATGAAGGAGAACCTACCATGACAGAAGATGAGAGAGAGCATCCAGAAAGGAATTCTTTGATATGACTGAGATGGTTAAGGTCCTCTATGAGGAGAGTGATTTAAGGATTCAAGGAGAAAGTTCTAGGCCTCCAAGAGGAGAGCGTTCTCCAGGATGAGGAGGCCATGGAGATGGTAATAAGCCATCATCCTCACCACCATATTCACCTTCATCTTTATCTTCTTCCACTACCACAACCCTTCCATCTGTTCATACACATACTTCAAAAGGAGTTGGTAAATCACCCTTACTTAAACTTGATGTTAAATTTGAGCTTCCGATGTATAATGGTGAAGTGAGTGCAAAGAAGCTGGATAATTGTATTCTTCAATTGGAGGTTTATTGCAGAATTCAAAACCTTCAAGAAGATGACATAAATATTCAATTGGCTTCCTTGAGAATGGAGAGTGCAACACTTGTATGGTGGGAAGCAAATACACAAGATGAGATTAAGAAAAATGATAAGATCTCAATGTCATGGTCAAATTTTATTACTTCCATTAAAAGAAATTTATATCCTCTATATTACATGCAAAAAGCTATTATGAGTTGGCAAAACTTTAGATAATTGAAAGGTCAAAGTGTGCAAGATTACACCCATGAATTTAGGAGAAGAGCTCTTATGTTAGGTGTTGATTTTCATAGTCAAGAAACTTTGTTGAAGTACATAGGGGGTTTGCATAGTTACCTGAAACATACCATCCTCATGTTTAATCCCACTAGTCTAGATGAGGTATGTTTGCAAGCTACACACCTTAAGGAAAGAGGGAAAATGTACAAGAAGAGGATAAAAAGAAACCATTCAAGGGTGGTGAAAAATGAAACGGTTTCAAGGGTAAACAAAATAAAAATGCATCCATTAAAAAATAAGGGGAAAAAACCAAACAAATAGGGTCACGATGAAGCCCATTGTTGGAAGATTCATCCATAATTGAGGCCTAAGGATCTCAACAACAAGGGGAAACAAAAGACAACCGCTACTACACAACAAGATCTTGGATCTCACTCAGGAGATGACACTAAAATTGCAACGATGGTCACAAAGGGAAAAGAAGCCATAGAAAGTACTAGTTCATCAAATTGTCAAAATAACACTCCAAGTGAATAAACAAGAATAGAGTTGTTTCATGTAATATTGATCTCAAAACATACAAAAATTGACACACTATTTGATAGTGGGTCTCAATCGAACTTAATATTTGAAGACTTAGTCAAGAGGCTTAACCTTTAACTATTACCTCATCATAAGCCATACCCTTTGGGTTGAATAACCAAGGATACAAATTTATAGTTTACAAGAAAATGTATTTTCTGGTTTGCAATTACCACAAACTTCATTGATGAAGTTGAGTTAGATGTTGTACCATTTGAGATATCAGGAATTGGTCTGGGTAGTCCATATCTCTATGACAGGAAAGCAGTCTTCTATCGCCATGAGAAAAATTACCACTTGTTCAAATATGGAGTGGAATATATTGTGAGATATCATCACAAAAAGCTAAACCTCTCTTTAGTTAATGCTGGGAAAATGAAGAGACTAGTAAATTTAAGCAAAAAATTTGTGCTTCTTATGATCAAAAAAAATAATGACAAGGATTATGGATCTTTTGAAGGTTATGATGATAAATTAAAATCTTGTTGGGGCCCTTGTTTTTAAATTAAACATTTTTGAGTTGTGTATAACACGTGGCAGAACGCAACCACAGTAGACAGAGAGTTGTCACGGTTGCGAAGAACTGAAGAACAGGTGGCACGACTATTGCGAAAGAAAGTAAATATGGTAGAAGGAAGCAACAGAAGACAATCAGTGGAAATTTCAATGATCAGGGAGAAGCAGCAAATAGCCGAGCAGAAAGGAATGAAGAATCATCAGTCGTGTTGGCAACAGAACAAATAGGTAGCCAGCCAGTGGAGAAAGAAGGTTGGCATAGTAGGGATCAGAGAACGGGAGCCATAGGAGAGCTCTGTTCATGCTATTCATTCTATTCTTTCTCTCTCTTTTCATTATGTTCTGTCTTATCTGACACTATTGTAATCAGTTCTGCCAAGATCGCTCTAAGGAGAATTGTAATTTTCTTTTTTTGTTAATGCAATACATCATGATCTGAGGTTTTTGTTCTGAGTTCTGTATTATGTTATAGTTTAGTTGAATGTGCAAGTTATTTTAAAATTTTGGTTATCATTCTGAATATGTTCATAAGTATCGTCATCTGTGAAGTAATTACACTTATTCGGAGTACTTAGTTCTGTCTGGTTTATGCATCTGTTATGCTTGATCGATACTTGATCTTACCCTAATCTTAATAAGGTCATGGCACGCCTTGGGTGAGACTCTCTTCTCTTAGGAGCAAGGTGAAAATGTCAGCGTTGTGCTAGACTACTGCGGAAAACCTTGTTGGCCTCCATCCTAAACCTTGGTCTTGCCCAAGAGACCTTCTCCCTCGCCAACAAATGGTTTCGTTGCCAAGACCTGAAATTCCATTTTGGAGTTATATCATGGTATGGCGGATATTTGAAAAATAAATATGAAACTGGTGAGATAATCACCTAGATCCATTCATCGCTCAACAAGCGGAGTTGAGACAACAAAGGGAGAAATCTGTTAAGAATCGGGTTCTATTCTCTGAATCCGCCAGTGATATTTACGGGATCTTCTAGGGAAAATTCCCAAAGGAGCTCTACAACTGGTTGCAGAGACCACAGGCCAAGACAGTCCAAAGAAGCCCGTGGAAGGTCTGTCACAAGTGGTTACACATTGATCTGGTAGCGCTCCATCTGTTAGATACCTATTTGATCCTAGCTGTAGATTTCTGGGTGCAATCTACCTTGGAAGAATACATTGTGGCATTTGTAGCTGAATGCTACCAATCTTTCTCAAAAGCGGAGGACATATTCAGATCAGGGTTGTGCAGAGAGCTGTTGAAGGAGATCCCCTTGTGGATAAAATCTTTGATGGTAGATGAAGGATTAATGGAGTTCCAAAAATCTGAGATGGAGACCTAAACCTTCAGTACTAGGGGAAGGAGATGAGAGAAATATGCTACAAGTACGTTGAAAATGGGAATAGGGATATGGATGTCGAGACCCCCAGTAGGTTGAGAGAATTGCAAGCACATCAGAGGGCACAAATTGCTAAGAAGTGACGAGAAAGGGTGATGAAAGGGTTGGAAAGATAGGAAAGGAATATAAAATACAAGGAGAAGGTGCCTCAGATGACGAAGGAGATGGAAGGTCATACATGTTCCCAAGATATAGGGGGGACCATCAAGGAAGTGTGGTAGGTGTATAGGAGCCCAACCCAAGCAGAGAATGGAAAGAAGTACGACATACATGATGCATGCCCCGAGGAGACACCCGGTGTGGAGTTGCATGTTGCGATGGAGAATCTATTCCAAGAGGGGTGACACCCATAATCCCAGGTAACTCTATTCCCCAAAGTTCAAGTAGCTCTAGTCCCGACCTTCCCCTGGTACTCTATTAGCCACTAGGTGAAATCTTTGTTAAGTTACGAGAATTGAAGTTATGAGAATTGAGTATGTTGAATAGTGTTCAGTCCATAGCAGTAATACACACTAGTAGCAGTGCTAGTAATACCATTTCACAATCGGGAGTCAGGGGTTTTGTTCTAGTAACCCCCACACAAGGAAGCATGGTGGGATCATTTACCCAGTACCTAGAGTTATCTAGGAGGGGTAATGATGATTTGGAACAACACTGGTACCTCTGTGAGGCCATATGGAGGGCTCGGCAGACCCCAGAGGCAGGTAAGTTGATAGAATTTCAAACTAATCTCAGGGAGAGATCTCTACGCTGGTTTGGTCTGAGGCTCATCAGAACCCAATGATAGCCGACGTAAAGAGGAATTTCGTTAAGGAATTAAAACTAACCCAAACAAACCAACAAGGTTTGTTAGAGATGTGGGAGATCAAGCAACGATAAGGGTAAACTGCAAGGGATCTAATGAGGAGATTCAAGGATGCGATTGGAAAACTTAGCTATCCAATCAATCCAAACCATCAGAGAGATTGGTTAATCAAGGCCCTTCTTCCATTAACAAGAACTCCATTAACACAACATAAGATTGAGACATTACAAGATGCATTGGAGCAAGCTATGAAGATAGATGCCATGGCACGATATCCGCAAGAATTTAAAGGAGGATCATCAGCTCAGGACCCTTCCATACTTGGGTTACAGCATCAAATAGCTAGCCTGACAGAGAAACTGAAAGAAATTCAACCAATGCGGCTAGAGAGGCCAAATGTATGGTGTACGCACTGTCTAATGGAAGGACATGTGGTAACCAAATGCCCTAGGTTGTGGGGCCAGAATGTGGGGACATCAGAAATAGGGGCACAAGGAGCTCTGCTAGTAGGAGTTTCCAAGATAAACACCCAAGGATTATATCCGCCGCAACACTAGTACACGGGGTTCCCATTGCAACAGAATCAAGCCGCAACTAAATATTGTGAGATATGCAAAAGGATGGGTCATCCACCCCACCTATGCCTAATCTTACATAAATACTCCAACATTTCGAACAACATATACTGTGAGTTATGTGCTTCTACGACACACAACATAGAGTAGTGTAGGGCTATAGATGCATTAGCTGAACGATTGGACATGCCTTCATATAGAGTGAATGAGGCTCCCAGAGGACGGGGGGGAGGCATGCGAGGAGGCCGAGCTGGAGGGAGAGGGCCAGTACGATGTTACAACTATGACCAAGAAGGTCATGTGGCTAGGGAATTTCCACTTCCTAGAAGACTCTGGTGCTCTCAGTGTAGAGTTAACTTGCAAGCAACAGAAGACTACTCAGAGCTCATTAAAATATGGGAAGAAAGAGCTAGACAAAGAGGAATGAAATCTGGTAAACGCAGAGCCAAGAATAATAAAGGCTCAAGATATGCAGAATGTGGCCATAGTGACACGAGGAGGGAAAATAATCGGGGAGGATGCACAAATGATGGACCCGATAAAATTGATAAGGCCATCATCTCCAAAGCCATTGTTCAAACCAGAAAGACAACAAAAAATTCTTTAAAGAGGCAGTGGAAACATTTTCCCAGCTTGGGGGAAGCAAAGGCATTGAATTGCCATAGACCGAGGAAGATAACGAGAACCAAGATAGTTCAAGTTCTACGATTTAAGAATGATTCCATCTATTTCTAAAAATTTTTAACAATGTGCCAATGTTAGAACAGTTAAAGAAGAACCTGGAGAGAGTAGTGCAGGAGGCCACAGGACCAGGGCAGTCAACTGACGCAACACAGAAATACATACGAAGGGTGAAAAGAAATAAGAGAAGGACAGGAAAAGAGTTCTTGGTGAACACTCAAGTTGTGGGATTCCAAATAAGGACACCATGCTTGACCTAGGGTTCGATGTCAATATTTTTCCAAGAAAGACATGGGAAGCATTGGGAAGGCCGAGGCTAACATACTAACCAATTCAACTCTGTATGTTGAACCAGTACTACATTATGCCCATAGGCAGACTGGAGGAGGTCGAAGTTAAGGTTGCGAGAGTAAATACATACACAGACTTTGAGTTCATTGAAATTATGGGGGAAAAAGATCCCTATCCAGCATTACTGGGGATTGAATGGGCTTTTGAAAATTACGCAGTAATAGATTTAAAGAAGGAAATGATGATCTTTGAGGGACAGAGAGGTTAGAGTCACTTAGCCACTTGACCCGTATCAAGGTCCCCGATGCACAGAGTTTGTTGACAACAGAGAAGATGCTCAGCTTCTTGACCATGTTTAAAAAATGACTGCAGGAAAAAGGGAAGATTACATCAACCCAACAACGGGGGGATCTGTGAGTTGGAGAAGCATTCAAAGCTCAGACTTAGGCTCAGAGATAGCTTGGGATGTGTTGTAGCTCCTAGAGACAACCTTGAGTTGTATAAATACCAGTGCCTAGGAAATCTTAAATGCAAGGAGCATATGACTCAACTGATTGCAATTGACAACATTATGCTCTCATGCTACTATCAACTAATGAATTTATTTGATAAAGATGGGACTGAGACTCTAAATATAATCACAGCAAAGAAGGAAACTGCAGAGACTGAATATAAAACTCAATAAGTAATGCATCAGATATCTTTAAAAACATAATGCTATAAAAGGGGGCCAACTGTGAAGTGAACGTACAGTGGTCAATTTATAAGTGAGCAAATACTATGACAAAAAATGAGAGAAGATATTAACTATAACTAGGCTTATTCTAGGATAAGAATCTGAATAGTTATTATCAGTAGAACAACGGAAGAGATATGGAAATGAACATAGTGTTATGCCTGAGCAATATTTAAAGCGCTATAGATGAGTAAATATGAGTATTTTCTATGATAAATTCACATTTAAACATGGGAGCACTCGCATTCCAGAAAATAAGACACTAGAAGTATGGAGAGATACAAAATGAACATTTATATTAAGAACAAGGAGAAGGTTTACAAACTGTAAATCATCTCATGTGGAATCCCCAATTCTAGCAAAATCTTCTATTACTGAATCCCAATGGGATCTTCAACATCAACTATCGAATTCATACAAAATACACATACAGAGTCTTTGAGCTAGTGAGTCTTTCAGAAAATCTTGAATCTTTTGTTAGTGTTTTCTTCCTGTTTATATAACCTCTGATTCCTATGCGCGAGAAGATATTTTGGGAAAATATCTTCCCCGCGTGGTTGTATGTTGTTTCAGGTCTAAATAAATAAAAAAGAAATGATGATGAGGTAAAACTACCTCTCATCATCTTACAACGCAGGCCTAAAGCCGTTTCTAACTGAAATGTAAACAATTTACTCATCTGAAATTAAAAACTGCAGGAGTGAACTAAATATTTCACTCGAAATGACAAAGTGAAAAGAACATAAGGTAAAAGGCCATGTGGGCCCAGTCATGAATGATCATTGTGTTTGATGAGGTGAAGCCCCTGCTGCTACTGGTGAAGGCGATACCGTTAATAGTAGAAGAGTTGGCCTTCTGTGCTAGAGGGTCTTATAGAATGGCCAATGGTCATGATCCATTGACTGAGACGTGAAACTGACCCTTATTATCACTTTTTCTTTACTTTCTTGGGCATGGAGGATCGTCATCCTCGGCCTCCAGCCACTGTGATTAGCTATGAGATGGCCTACATACTTAAAATGCCATGAAAACCTTCATAAACAGCAAACCAATTAAATAAATCTTGCGATGAGGAGTGGATTGCTTCAGAAGGCTCGGGTGAAGGTGGAGGCGCAGTGCGGAGGTAGGGAATGCAGCGAAAGCGTTTCCATGGCTAAAGCAGAGTTTAAATCTGATTTGGCACAAAGTTATGCAAAAGGTGATTTTGTGGAAAACCGAAGTGGTTTTCACACAGGAAAAAGGTGGTAAGCGGTAAGGATTGGAATGAATGCGATACAGTCAGGTGGGTGATGCGTGTCCTCACAAAACCGCTAGTTTCACATTGGAGTTGCACGTTGGGGAGTTTTAGCAAATTGGGTGCGAAAACGAATGAGAGTCGTCCGATCTGGGCAAATCAGATCAACGGCGGTGGTTGAAAGTGACAGACACACCTGCATGGCAGGGTGGGACCGGCAATGACATCAGCAATCTTGTCATGTAGCAAGATGATCAGTTGCGAGGTTATAAAAGTTAGAGTGATGTGGGCCATTGGATGAGGGAGATCAACGATCCAGATCAGAGCAGGGGAGTGCAATATTGGATGAGTGCTCGAGAAAGTAGCGAAGGAGCGATGGAGTGAGGACCGTTGGATCATGAGGATCGATGGTTGAAATCTCATCAGGGAATGGTAGGCAGAAGGGGTTTGAATGGGAGGATGGAGACAGTGCAAAGGCATGATGACCATCGGATCTAGAGGACCGATGGTCTAGATCATATCACAGCTTCGCATAAAAGAATGACTTAGACGTAGGACAGCGAAACAACAAGACAGCACCGACCGTTGGATCAGGAGGATCCATAGTCAGGATTCCATCACGGGGGACGACAAATGGAGCTGAGGGAGGCCCGATAGCCGTTGAATCAATTGTGATCAATGGATCAGATTATATCGACGGATCGGCATATCAGCAGAAAAGAGTTTGGGAACAAGAAATTTGGATGAAGCGAAGTGCAATGTGCGATGGATAGGTGACACACGTTGAGCGATGACCGTTGGTTCTGCGGAGATCAATGGTCGGGATTTTGTCAGGGTTTCACACATCGACGGAAAAATATAAAAGGAAGGGGATGGAAACAGGAAGGAGTGATGAGCAATGTGCGATGCATAGGTGAAGCACGATGAGCGATAACCATTGGATCTGTGGAGATCAACAGTCGGGATTGCATCGAGGTTTCACACATCTGCGGAAAAGGAGTTTAATGAATAAGGAATGTAGGGTGGCGATGAGCGATGTGCAATAGATGAAGAGGGCTTAAGGACTTTTAGCCGTTGGTCATACAGTGGGGTCATATGAGAAATGGGGGCTAAGACCTTAAGCTGAAAGGCACTTAGAGGCCTGATATGTTAGAATGAGCGCTTTTAAAGCATAAAAGGTGGATTTTTAGCCCTTCAGCGTAGGCTTAAAAAGGGGTTTTGACACCATGCAAATTCTGTTGCATTTGCTTAAGATAAGGCACCTTATCATTAGACATCCTGGCTCGATGAGGGATGTCATAACAACATTGGCTCCACTTCGGGATGACCCGTTTGTCCTCGAATGCATCGAGAACTCTGCAGAACATCTGTTAGCCTTCTTCTTGCGAATATAGTCTCCTTGATGCCTTCTCTTCTTCCTTCATGACAACTCAAAACAACAATCATCATCATAATAAAAGTAACTGAATAATGTACAATATCATACAGTAGACCTTTTGGCCTGAATCAATACTGGAAAAAGGGTTTTAATAATTTCCCATTTACAGGGGCTTCGAGTAGATCACCCTACAAATTTTCTAGTCTAAAATTGTTGTTTACTCCCTCTTCAGCAATTTTGAAAGGTCTAAACCATAAAGGATCGAAATTTCCATGCTTTCCTTTTTCAGCCCTTCTTATATCCCATCTTGGCACCAAATCTTCGACTCGCATCTCTTTACCTTTATCATGCTGATCGAACAGGTATTTCATTTTCTCTTTGTACTCAGTCAACCTCTGATTTACTTGAATTCGAGTCTCCTCCAGCTCTACTAACTAATTCATCCTTCTGGTAAGATCGTTTGGTTCCTCTTGACAATCCTACATGAACCTAGCCACAGGTAAGGCCAATTGTATCGGGAAAACCGTTGCTCTACCATAGACCAATTCGTATGGGATTTTCCTATTGACCTCTTACTAGTGATTTTGTTGGCCTATAGCGCGAACTTGAGCTGAGAATCCCAGTTCTTCTGGTTTTCATTTATGGCCTTTTTCAACACCCTCACCAAGGTTTTGTTTGAGGATTCTGCCAATCCATTCCCCTGTGGATAATATGTAGTAGAGTGCCCTAATACAATATTATATTGTTGGAAAAAATTGATAAATTTGACAGAATTAAAATCTTGAACATTATCTGTGACAATCTTAGCAGGGCAGCCAAACCTTGAGATGATGTTATCTTCCAGAAACTTGATCACCACTATGTCTGTCGCATTCCTTGTTGGCATGGCCTCTACCCATTTAGTGAAGTAATCAGTGGCTGTTAGTATCCACTTTTGTTGCCCATTTGAGGCAAGATGAATTTCGTCGATGAAATCAATTCCCCACTATTGGAAAGGTTCCTCTATGTGCACCGGGATCATAGGAAAAGGTGTGAACTTCTGCCTTTCAGCAAATTTCTGACATTTTTCACAGGCCCTTAATCGAGCATGAACATCTCTGAAAAATCTAGGCCAAAAAAAGCCTGCTTTCAGAATCTTGTGTGTTGTGGCCCTCCAGCTGTAACGGCCCCCACAGATGCCATCGTGGAATTTCGTCATCACTTCTTCTATTTCATTTTCTGTGAGACATAAAAGTAGTATGCCCGATGGGTCTCTCCAGTACAAATAGCCATTTGCTATGATGAACTTCTGAGATTTTAATCTCAACGTCTGGTACTTCGTCTTGTAGTAGCTTGGAGGACATCTAAGATTCAAGAGGTACTCTACAATTTCTTTGTACCATGGACTGAGAAGGCACTTCATATGGGTCTTTTATGTAGTGGTTTCTATTCCACGCTGGTCTTCTGCTCTTTCAGGATCTTCATTGACCACCATAGACAAATTTATCCCCAAATCCTGACAATTTGATTCGGAAAGGATCTTGGATAATCCCTGTCCCTTTATTAGCTTAGTGGGGCATATTTCCAACTCATACTCCTGTATCTTGGCTATCCATTTGCCTCTCTTTCCTTCACTATCTCCCTGAATCAATATGTCTTTTACATTCGTTATGGTTATGAATGCAGTTATAGCTGACTGCAATACATACATCTGAAAAGCCTTCAGGGATTTGACCAAGGCATAAGCCTGTTTCTCCACAATGTTATATTTTAGCTCAGTGTCGTGAAGCACTTGGTTGAAGAAGGCGATAGGTTGCTCATTACCTTCCTCATTTTTTTGCAATAATACAGCTGCGACGGTGTGGGAGGATGCAAACGAAAATATCATGAAAGTTTTTTCATAATCAGGTCCTGCCAATACTGGGGCTTCTGTGAAAGAATTTTTTATTCTGTTAAAGGCTTCCCGTGACTGAGGAGTCCATTTTACTTCATTATCCTTCTTTAGCATCTCAGTTATGTGCCGGACTATCTCTGCATAATTCGGTATGAATCTTCTCAAGAAGTTGATATGCCCCAGAAAAACTTGGACCTCTTTCTTGTTTCTAGGCAAGGATATACCATTTATGTCTTCTACCCTTTTCGGGTCAATCTTTACCCCTGCCTTTGTTACAATGTGCCCCAACAATTTACCCTCTTCTAAAGCAAACATATTTTTTTGTGGGTTTAAAGACAATTCATACCTACGACACTTGTCAAAGGTTCTGTGCAAATGTTCCATATTTTCAGCATCATCCTTTGAGAAGACTATGATATCGTCCAGGTACACCACCACAAATTTGTCTTGTTCCCCCACAAAAGCAATGTCCATGGCCCTTTGAAATGTAGCCCCCGCATTGATCAACTCGAATGGCATTCGAGCGTACATGAACATTCCCCAAGGAGTAGTGAATGCGGTTTTATTTTGGTCCTTCGGAAGCACTGCTACTTGATTATACCCAGAAAATCCATCCATCATAGACATTTGTGAAGCTCTTACCACCTTTTGCAATATATGTCCCATCTTTGGCAGCGGATAATTGTCCTTCAGAGATGCTCTGTTCAAGTTCCAAAAGTCGACACACAGTCTTATCTCTCTGTTCTTCTTTCGGACTAAGACCAAGTTGGCTACCAATTCAGAATATCTTAATGGCACAATGATATTAGCCTTTAACAATTTTTTGATTTCCTTTTCTATGGAATGAAGGAGTAAAGGGTTAATCTATCTTAATTTATGTTTGTGTGGCTTAGCATCTCCTTTTAATGGAATCTTGTGCTGGATAATGTTAATATCAAAGGTATTCAAATCTTGATAGGACCAAGCAAAAACTTTTTTATATGTCTCCTTGTATTCTTTGGGTACCTTATTAGACAATTTCACAATCTTGGGATCGACCTCCGTGCCGAGGTTCAGGTCATCTACCTGATTTTCTTCCACAACCTTACTTGGTTGGATTGGGACATAATTCTTATCAAATAGTCTCTCTAAAGGGACCAGTCCTCTGGGTATTACATTCCCTTTGAGCTGCAGAACCTTGTGCCCAATGATGGTATCCTGCCATTTATTCTGAGGAAGGTCCTCAGTCTCCTCCTCGCCAACATCTATGACCAAATTGGAAAATTCCCCAACGGTCTCCATGAATATTTTCACTTGCTCTTCATCTTCAAACACCTGCCAGTGTTTGACATTGTCAGGGATGCAAGGATGGTAATGGACCTCTATCTCGTACCTTAGGAGGGGATTCTGAGGTGGCCGAAAAGTGCTTGCGGCCACTGCAAGAGAGTCTGCTATTCTGTTTTGGTCTCTTGGCATGAATTGAATATTAAATGCTGAGAAGAAATTCTCTACCAAGTCCCATACCTCATTTCTGTAATCCCTTAGTCATGGGTGCTTAGCTTGACATTGATTTCTTACTTGTCTCACCACCAGTTCTGAATCTCCCAGAACCTTCAATCTCTGAATATTCATATTATTTGATTTTTGTAGACCCATGAGCAATGCTTCATATTCAGCCACATTGTTCGTGGCTTCGTATTCCAATTTGAAAGATAAGGGGACCAGTTGTCCAATAGGGGAGATCAGGAGAACCCCATCTCCATTCCCATTCTTTGAGTTGGCTCCATCAAAGTGTAAGGTCCAAACCCCACCTTCTTCATTAATTGAGGACTGCTCGATATTTACTTGACAGAAAGATGGCTCCTGTAATTAATCTTGGTCTTCTTCAAGCATTAGACAAGAAAACTCACCCTCTTTGTTGTACACCGGTGAATTTATTGAATTATTAGCTTTAGTGACCATCTTCACAAACCTTTTTTCCTAGTATAATTTCCTCTCTTGGCCTCCAAAAATAGGGATGGTTGCATAGATTAGGTCCAGCTTTATAGATCCTCCAATTTTTGTACCCCATGATCTTGATAACAACATCCCAAACCAAGCTGGGATATCAACCACTACTATGTCCATTACCACGCTCTTAGCTGGGATTTGGGCTAGATTTACCACCAAATCCTTGATCATCCCCAAACATTTAAATCTTTTAGAATCAAATAAGTAGAGATATTTATATGGGTGAGTGATCCACAGCCCCAATTTCTCCATCACCAACAGAGGTAACAGGTTATGGGATGCCCCGGAATCTAGTATACAGTTGTGCAACAGCAAATCATGAATTACTAAAGAGACATAGAAAGGAGGAGTTGAAGCATCTAACTCCTCAACATGAGGACCAAACATTACCATAGGCCTTTCTTCCTGGAGGTTTAAACTATCTGGGATTGGGGCTGCTCCTTGAGGAAGCATGAGAGAAGACACCTGAGATTGATAGACTGGCTGTTTCAGGAGTTCAGTTAGGGGGACTGGGATTTTAAATTTTTTCCAGTTCTTTTTGAAGATTAAAAGCAGAGGGAGACTTCTCTACGGTATTTTCCTTTGGTTCATTTATCTTGGCTAGAGGGTTTTATTCCCTTGGAATAGGTTTAACATTTGTATTTGGATTAGAGGCCAACTTAGAAGAGGAAGGAATGGAGTCATTAGAATGTAAAGGTTGAGTTATAGGTCTCTTACCTTTATCTCTGACTTTCTGAACAACTGTCTCTTTCTAAGGAATCTCTTCTTCTTGTTCTTGTGTGTGCGTCCTCTTCCTAGAGGACCTGAGATCGTATTTTCGGTTAAACTGTGCCTGCATGAAGTCCACGAATTGCTTGCAGTATTCATCAATATTCGGGTCTTCAGCAGCGCTTGTTTTTTCTTCTTCTTCTTGAAATGGGAGTTAGACTCGTTCATCTTCTTACAAGGAAAGCTCAACTTCATCACCTTCCGAGTAAGCAAGATATTGGTTGTCTTGCCCATCGGGGGTATCTTCTGCAGGGCTATCCATCTGCCCTTCTAGGTATAGCGGGGGCTGTATGTGGTCTTGCTGCTCCTTCCTCTCTCTCTGCAATATTTGAAGAGGAGGCTTTCTATATTGTGTGTTAAATCCCTTGTTTGGAGTAGTTTTGAATGGCTTCGAGGATGATTTCTTTGCCTCGAGCTCAAGCTTCACCAGCTTGCTTGAAAGGTTCTTGATCATTTTACTCATCTCCTTTATTTTTTAATCTGCTACCTCTCTATCTTGACTTGAGGTAGATGCTTCTTCTTTCCCTCTACGTCTAGCATCATGGTCTAGGCTCCCTCTGGATTTTCCTGTAGAATCGAAGTTAGCTTCGACTTCTAGTGCATCGATCTAAGCCTGGTCCAAAGTAGCATACTTCCTTTTGCTTAGGGTGAATCCGAATTCTGACTCAAATGTTGCTATAAAGACAACCTTAGCAGCGATCCAGTGTGGATTCATTTCTATAGGCATGTTGGTATATAGTTTATTAAATCTCTTAATAAACTCAGACACGTCTTCGTTATGTCTCTTCTTTAAAGCATTGAATTCCGTAAGACAGTATCCATGATCCTTCTTTTCTCCCCACTTCCTTGTGAATGCATTTTCCATTTCTTCCTAAGTGTTGATGGAGTGGTCCCCCAGAGTTTTAAACCATTTACGAGCTTCCCCATCTAGGGATTGGACGAACAATCTCAACGCCACATCCAAATGTTCAATGTTGAAATTTTTTGCGAAGGCACAGAAAAATTTTAGGTGCTTTTGAGCTGTAGTATCATCCTCTCCATTGAAACGAGGAAGGATCTTTAAGTAATCCTGAGGCATGTCATTTAAGATCTGTGGTAGTGCCAGAGGGGCATATTTGTTCAATAGGAAGCCAGGAATAGCCATCAGAGGTTGTGGGGGTGGCGAGAGATTTTGATGTGTAATAGGAGGTGGTGGAAAAGAAGTATGTATGACAATGGGGATATATTGAACAGAGGCTTGAGGGGTTGATTGAAATGCTGGAATATGAGAAGTGGAAACCTCTGTGACTTCTTTAACTTCTTCAGCTTCAGGAGTGGGATGCAGAAAGAAGCTCGTGGTGTCTACAGACTCAGCCTCATCTTTGACTTCAATATTTTCTAGGGAGGGGTTAGCTGAAGTATAGTCAGGGGTTCCTGGAGTAGAATTAGTTCCTTGATCTTGAGCTAATTGAGAGGAGGATGGAGAGTCTTCCAGGGAGAATATGGGAATATCTGTATAAGCTGATTTTCTTTCTCTCCAACTTCTCTTGTGCAAAATATTTTCTGGATCAGACACTAAAGGTGTTCTTAACTGGGATGTATCTAACCTCAAGTGTGGCTTTCAGGAAGCCAGGACTGCAAATAAAAGTATCCTTTGAATAACAGTGGAGTCGCCAAGGTGAGGGATCTACAACTCCCAACCCTTCCTGCTCACCTATTCTGAAGGGTGGATGAATATTTGTCGAGGCCCAGGGATTTATTTCTTTAAATTATTTCCCTAGCAACGGCGCCAGAAAGATGTTGTAGCTCCTAGAGACAGCCTTGAGTTGTATAAAGAATAGTGCCTAGGACATCTTAAATGCAAGGAGCATATGACTCAACTGATTGCAATTGACAATATTACGCTCTCATGCTACTATCAACCAATGAATTTCTTTGATAAAGATGGGACCGAGACTCTAAATGTAATCACAACAAAGAAGGAAATTGCAAAGACTCAATATGAAACTCAATAAGTAAATGCATTAGAAGCTTTAAAAAAATAATGTTGTAAAAGGGGGCCAACTGTGAAGTGAACATATAGTGGTCAAGTTATAAGTGAGCGAAGACTATGACAGAAAATGAGAGAAGATATTAACTATAACTAGGCTTACTCTAGGATAAGAATCTGAATAGTTATTATCAGTAGAACAATGGAAGAGATATGGAAATGAACATAGTTTTATGCCTGAGCTATATTTAAAGCGCTATAGATGATTAAATATGAGTATCTGCTATGATAAATTCACATTTAAACATGAGAGCACTCGCATTCCAGAACATAAGACACCAGAAGTATGGAGAGATACAAAATGAACATTTATATTAAGAACAAGGAGAAGGGTTACAAACTGTAAATCATCTCAAATGGAACCCCCAATTCCAGCAAAATATTCTATTACTGAATCCCAACAGGATCTCCAACATCAACTATCGAATTCATACAAAATACACATACAGAGTCTTTGAGCTAGTGAGTCTTTCAAAAAATCTCGAACCTTTTGTTAGTGTTTTCTTCCTGCTTATATAACCTCTGATTCCTATGCGTGAGAAGATATTTTGGGAAAATATCTTCCCCGCATGGTTGTATGCTGTTTCAAGTCTAAATCAAAAAAAAAATTGATGATGAGGTAAAACTGCCTCCCATCATCTTACAACACAGGCCTAAAGTTGTTTCTAACTGAAATGTAAACAATTTACTAATCTGAAAGTAAAAACTGCAGGAGAGAGCTAAAGATTTCACCTGAAATGACAAAATGAAAATAACATAAGGTAAAAGGCCATGCGGGCCCAGTTATGAATGATCATTTCTGTTTGATGAGGCAGAGCCCCTACTGCTGCTGGCGAAGGCGATACTGTTAGTAGTGGAAGAGCTGGCCTTCTGTGCTGGAGGGTCTTATAGAATGGCCAATGGTCATGTTCCATTGACTAAGACGTGAAATTGACCTTATTATCACTTTTTCTTTACTTTCTTAGGTGTGGAGGATCGTCATCCTCGGACTCGAGCCATTGTTATTGGCTATGAGATGGCCCGCATACTTAAAATTCCATGAAAACCTGCACAGATAGAAAACCAATTAAATAAATCCTGTGATGAGGGGTGGAATACTTCAGAAGGCTTGGGTGAAGGTGGAGGAGTAGTGCAGAGGTAGGGAATGTAGTGAAAACGTTTCCATGGCGAAAGCAGAGTTTAAATCCAATTTGGTGCAAAGTTATGCAAAAGGTGGTTTTGCGGAAAACTGGAGTGGTTTTCATGCAGGCGGAAGGTGGTAAGCGGTAAGGAGCAGAATGAACGCAATACAATCAGGTGGGCGACGTGTGTCCTCACAAAACCATCTATTTCGCGTCGGAGTTGCTCGTTGGGGAGTTGTTGCGAATTGGGTGCGAAAATGAATGAGAGCCGTCCGATCTGGGGCAAATCAGATCAACGGCGGTGGTTGAAAGCAACAGATGTACTTGCGCGGTCAGGTGGGACCGACGATGACATCAGAAATCCTGTCATGTAGCGGGATGATCAATTGCGGGGTTATAAAATCGAGAGTTATGTGGGCCATTGGATGAGGGAGATCAATGGTCCAAATCACAGTGGGGGAGAGCAATATTGGATGAGTGCTCAGGAAAGTAGCAAAGGAGCGATGGATTAAGGACTGTTGGATCATGAGGATTGACAGTTGAAATATCATCGGGGAATGGTAGGCAGAAGGGGTTTGAATGGGAGGATGGAGACAATGTGAAGGCGCGATGACCGTCGGATCAACGGTTCAGATAATATTGTGGCTTTGCATAAAAGAATGAATGAGGCAAAGGACAGCAAAACAACGAGACAGTGCCAACCTTTGGATTAGGAGGATCCATGGTCGGGATTCCATCATGGGGGACAACAAATGGAGCTGAGGGAGGCCCAATAGCCGTTGAATCTATTGCGATCAATTGCTCAGATTATATCGGTGGATCGGCATATCGACAGAAAAGAGTTTGGGAATGAGAAATTTGGATGAAGCAAAGTGCGATGTCCGATGGATAGGTGACGCGCGATGAGCGATGACTGTTGGATCTGCGGAGATCAACGGTCGCGATTGTGTCGGGGTTTCGCACATCGGTGGAAAAATATAAAAGGAAGGGGATGGAAACAGGAAGGAGGGATGAGCGATGTGCAATGCATAGGTGAAGTGCGACGAGTGATGATCGTTGGATCTACGGAGATCAACGGTCGGGATTGCGTCAGGGTTTCACACATCAATAGAAAAGGAGTTCAATGAACAAGGAATGTAGGGTGGCGATGAGCGATGTCTGATAACTAAAGAGGGCTTAAGGACTTTTAGCCGTTGGTCATAGAGCGGGGTCGTATGAGAAATGGGGGCTAAGAGCTTAAGCCAAAAGGCACTTAGAGGCTTGATATGTTAGAATGAGCACTTTTAAAGCATAAAAGGTGGATTTCTAGCCCTTTCAAAGGTTCTAGTAGGCGAAAAAGGGGTTTTGACAGTCCATGAAGTCCTTGTTGTATTTTATTTGTAGTATAAGGCACCTTATCATTATACATCCCAGCTCGATGAGGGATGTCATAACAATAGGATGATTGGCAGCAAGGGGGATATGAGACCAATACAAGAAGATGTGCCAACATCAGAAGAATAAATTGGATCAGGACTGAGGTAAGAGGTTACCCAATTTTGTTCGATATGAATGCTGTAAATACTTTCATTACAAAAATAGAAGATAAAGTACTAGAGGACCATAGGGTCCCACTCATGGACATGGCTTTACAATCCACATCTGCAAGATGGTGGAGTAACCACTGCAACTCACTGTCGCGATGGGAAAAATTTGTGGCAGCATTGAAATCCAGTTTCAAGGAAGAAGAAGGACCACGCTTCGATGGAAAATACCAAGGGGACTCAAACCCCAAAGAACATCTGAAGGAATGTGAGGGTCAATGGAAAACCGTAGGATACCCAGAAGATCTATGGGTATAGAATTTTATACATTCACTATATTTGATTTCACAAGCTTGGTACCTAACTGACGAAAGGAAGAGGGGAACCAGTACTTGGCAAGTAGTTGCGGAGAAATTGACACATTTCTTCTTGTTTGAAGGAAAAACAGAACCAGTTACACAAGCATTGCAGGCTATTAAAAAGGTACTATTCTTCTCAGAGATTCAGGAGGAGGACGAGAAAATTCTCCCAAACCAAAGCATAAGATAGTCAGTAGCATGTAAAAAGATAAATAGCGAGATGGATGATGATGACCTAGAAGGTCTCAAACACCTGTATTTCGAAGAAAAGGAGGGGAGCAGAATAACAGATAAGCCTCGATGACAGAAGGAATTCATCTGCTACCACTAAAGACCAAAAAAGTGAACATTAGGACAGAAGAGAAGCCAAAACTTGCGTCGATCGATGATTATTTGGACGCCGAAACGACTAAGGATATATTCAGTCTGCTCCAGGAATATGAAGATTTTTTCCCATCATCAGTAGTAGAGTTGAAAGGAATAAAAGGAGACATGGGGGAGATGTGTATAATATTTAATCCTGAGGCAAGACCAATAAAGCACAGACCCTATCGGTTAAATCTAAGGTTGAAAGAAAAGGTTAAGGCAAAGATTGAAAAAATGCGAAAAGCAGGTTTAATATTCCCAGTGGAAGAAGCAGAATGGGTAAGTCCCATAGTCATACAAAGAAAAAAGGATAAATCTGAAATCTGAGTCTGTGTTAACTATAGGAGCTTGAATAACACCTATATACATGATCCATTCCCCACCCCGTTCAGTGACAAAGTCCTCGACAATGTTGCGGGGAATGAGGCTTATTCCTTTACAGATGGATTCTCAGGGTACCATCAGGTAAGGATAGCCGAAGAAGATAATAAAAAGAAAATTTTCACCACCAAATGGGGCTCCTTTGCATATCATGTGATGCCATTCGGATTGAAAAATGTGCCAGCAATATTTTCACGCATTGTGATAGCAACATTCTGCGACTACATCCAAAAATTCCTCGAAGTCTATATGGATGACTGGATGGTCTACAGCCTATTAAAAGACCATGCAAAGTTAATGAGGAGAATTTTTGATAGGTGTAGGCAACTCCAAATTTCGTTAAACCTCAAGAAGTGCATCTTTGCAGTGCCTTTTGGAACACTTCTAGGACATATTGTATGTAACCAAGGAGTTTGCGTGGATCCAGAAAAGGTAGTAGTGATAATTAACATGGAGGAACCAGAAAATGTAAAGCAGTTGAGGTCACTGCTAGGCCACACAGGTTATTACAGGCGATTCATTTGCAACTACGCAAAGATAACAGCCCCATTGGAGAAGCTGTTGTGGAAATAGAAGCAGTTTAGCTGAACAGAGGGTTGCATGACAACCCTAAATACTTTGAAGGAAAAATTGGCAAGTGCACCAATATTGGTTCACCCGGATTGGGAAAAACCATTTCATATCCACATTGATGCTTCTAGCATCGCACTTGGAGCAGTTCTAGCTCAACCAGGGGACACTTCAGTTGATCACCCTGTATACTTTGCAAGTTAAAAATTTTCCACAGTGGAATGGAACTACACTACAACAAAGCGGGAGGCATTGCTGCATTAGAATTGGTGTATTCCCTTCAAAAGTTCCTCAACTACCTACTAGGAGGTATGTTTAATTTTTTCACAGACCATTCAGCTTTAAAGTACCTAGTAAACAAACTGGTCTTAGAAGGAAGATTGTGCAGATGGCTCCTACTCTTTCAGGAGTTCACCTCTGAGGTGATAGTAAAACCTGGGAGACTGAATGTGGGCCCTGACCACCTGTCAAGGCTAGAAAATGGAGAAAATGGAGGGTCTTTGGAGGATCAATTGCCGGATGTTGATATTTTCAGAGTAGAAGCCATCCCATAATACTTAGACCAGATAGCAACCTACCTAACAACAGGACAGTGCCCAAAAGAATATACAGTAGCCCAGAAAAAACACCTAGTCATTCGAGCAGTAGAGTATCAACTCATAGCAGTACACTTGTATAATATGGGGCTAGACCAGATTTTATGAAGATGTGTCCTAGACCATGAGAGGGAAGCTATACTATGGGAATGCCATTGTGGTGTTGCGGGAGGGCATGTCGGAGCAAAACTAAGGGCGAGGAAAGTACTGCAAGCAGGTTTTTGGTGGCCGATGGTACATATGGATAGTAAAGCATTTGTAAAAAAATGCGATGTATGTCAGCAGAAGGGACATCCATCCCACAGAGATGAGCTCCCACTTCACCCGATAAAGGCACTGCAGCCATTTTAGAAATGGGCAGTTGATTTTATAGGTCCAATTGCACCAGTTGCAAGACATTCACAGGCCAGGTACATAATAACGGCAACAGACTATTTGAAAAGGTGGGTAGAGGAAATGCCAGTAAATAATTGCACGACTGAAACAACAACTCGATTCATATTTGAAAATATCATCAGCAGGTTTTGTTGCCCAAAAAGTCTGACAAGTGATGAAGGTACGCACTTCATCAATGCGACCATTAAGCCCCTACTGAAAATATTCATGGTAAAACATCATAAAAGCAGCCCTTACCACCCACAAGCCAATGGTACAGTGGAAGCATTCAATAAGATCCAGGAGAAGGGCTTAACGAATATCTTCAATGCTTAATGAGATGACTGGGACAAACGAATACCAACAAAATTGTGGGCGTACAAAACAACTGTCAAGAGACTAAACAACCAGACACCATTCCAACTGGTGTATGGGAGAGAAGCAGTAGTGCCAATAGAATTTGTAATACCCAGCCTTCGAATCGCAACATCACTCAAACTATCAGAAGAAGACTCGTTGAAGGAGTGATTACAAGAACTACAAGAGCTCGAAGAAGACATATTTCTAGAAGAATTCAACCAAACTATCTATAAAGAGAAACAAAAATCTTGGCACGACCGCCATATCAAGCGCAAGACTTTCAAGGTCAGCGAAATTTTTTTACTTTATGACAGTAAGTACCAAAAGTTCCCAGGGAAACTGCAAATGCATTGGCTAGGACCATACCACGTAATAGAAATCAAGAGTTCAGGAGCAGTTCGGTTAGCACAACTGGAAGACCAAGTTCTACCAGGATGGGTGAATTGCGCACGCCTAAAACCCTATCACGAGTAAGTTCTACATTTCATTTTCAATAACTCTCGCAACCAAGAGGATTTAGTACGGTAGATTAGATTAGATAGATTCAATAACTCTCTCGCACCCGAGAAGAGCTTGAATAGGATTCCCAATAAAGAATTTTTAGAGCATAAGAAAAATTCAAAGTTACGATGCGGAGACTGCAATGCAACTGATTGTGGTCGGGGGGAGGGTAATGTCCAGTGTTTCATCCACGTCAGAAGAAAAAGTGTGTCGAACATCATTCCATCATAATTACTCATAATACCCATGTCAGCCCTTAGGATTATCGAGAGTTGAGAAATAATTTCCATAATTAGCATCGTCCATACCGCAATAAATTTTCCATAATAAGCCATAATCATCACCCATCACGTTTGCCCAAATCCCAAAGCCACAGTTAGTTTTGTCATAACCCACCTTAGCCTGGTAACTAATCACACGATTATAGCCGCGGGGAAGGCAGGGAAAATTAATTAGTTATGGGGTCTTATCAACCTCATGCATGTCAGTTACTTACATAACTTGCATGAAAGAAAGTGCGAGAATTCCGGAAAAGTCCGAGTTAGAACCAGAAATAGCATAGGTAGCAAGAGAAACATCACCAAAATAAGATCAGGGGAGGTATACAGAAGCAGGAATTCATAAGGAAAGAGAATCAGTAGCTCTACAAGTGTACCAAAGAAGAGCTAAAATGACTAGACTAGCGCCAGCAGTTGTTGATCAGGAGCTCAGTGAAATAATTCAGAAGATGGAGTCCCTGGTAGGCAAATATGATAGCGCGTCGCTGATTGATACTGACCTAACAAACTCCTTCCAATATCCAGTGATGAAGAAACATGTCTACATGGAGAATTATGCCACAGAAGTGGCACAGGAAGCAGCAAGGGTACTTCTAGAGTTCAGAAGGGTTAAAAAATCCACTATACTGAACCTAAGAAATCTTCTGGTATTCGGCACTATAGGGGCTACAATGTAGTGCACAAAGTTTCTGCTGAGTAGAATCCACAATGGATCACTATGGCTAGGAAGAGAGATACCAATTCATGTGGAATACATTCACAGATTAACCTAACTGTCACAAGAAGGGACATATGTCTCCACAGCATTCCAAAACGTCTCCAAGAGAGCGAAGAAAGCAGGAGATGGTGACTACTACAGGAAGTATGATACCAAGAGAGGGGGGAAATGAGCTAAGATAGACTTGATCAACAAGCGAGCGATAAATTTTTCCTGCTGTCTAATTACAAGCAAAACGATGAGACACTACACAAAAGGGGACTGCACGTTGGATACCATCTCGGTTGCAGAGAGTTGTATCTAGGGGGCACAAATAAACTGGTGTTCGTTTCTACCCAATGAGTTATTCGAAGCCTATGAGGACAACTATAAGAGGGCCATTGGGTTCATCTACGGTTATCTTGTAATGGTGTTGGCAATGTGGAAATGGACATTTCCAAGAATCAGGCAACCTCTAGAAGTGGCAACAGGCCAACCATTAGTAATGAAGTTCACACCCTGAAAATCATCAGGGGACCCCAACACTAAGGAGGTTAACTAGGAAGCATTCAAGTTCTCGTATAGCCAGATGGTTGATGTCGCGATGAGTCATTAGAGAATTCCAAGGAACTTGCTGGACGACTATTCAGCACAAGTATGGTGTGGAGTTAGCCATAAGAAAACCTACATCAGGTTGGCATGTGTGCCGGAATCGACCTTCAAGATGAAGCTGCTGAAGTTTCAAATCGATGAAAAAACTTTCCACACAGAAGTATTTTCGTGGCCAGGGGTAGCAATGGAGGTCAGAAGTGGAGCCTACGTCTATTCATTTGATGGCATGTTGTTGGATCGACTGCCAGGAGAAACATCGGAGGAAGCGATGGCTAGAATGTCGCAACTACAGCTGACCCCAATCATCGAGCAGCTGAATACAAAGGTACAGAGCTTTAACTGGGTAGTCCAAACTCTAATAAGTGATTCCTCTTTGTTTCCGACATTTACGGAATTTCAGGCCTCAAATTCTGCATCCTCTTCCATTGCAGTCCCCTTAGTCATGACCATACCACTTAATTTATTTAAATCACCACCAGCAACAACCACAACTCTTGTCAAAAAGAGTAAAGCCTCAAAGCCACCCATAGCTACACCAAAGGCCAAGAAGGTAAAAATCACAGTGTCCAGCCAAGTCGTTGATCTCACGGGGGAAGATCAAACACAACTCATGGATACGGGGGCACCAATTAGAGAAGAGCCAGTGACAGAGCCCTAAGTAACTCAGGAGCTACCTCTAATAAAATCATATTCTTTTATAAATATCTGTGTATCTCCACCTCGCACTCACCACTCATCATCCCACACCTCATTCACCTGTAAAGACCATCCAACTCACACACCCTCCACATCAGCCACCATATTTGACCCAGTCAGACTAAAAATTAAAACAAACGGGGACACCGAGGTGGAAGTTAACTCTGGTACAGAAGTGCTACCTGAGGTTAACCAAACCCTGGTTGAACAGATTGATTTCCAAGAACTTTTAAGTCGAGGGGGATCCTTTACTGCAGATACAATACCCTCTCTTACTGAGCTGAACCTATATCAGCAAGCCAATTTGATATTTCAACAGATGCAGCCCACTTAAACATGGGAAACCCTAGTAATCCACTGCCACAACCAACATCACCGCAATCACCACAGAAGCACTCAGCAAAGTCCATTGCAAGCGGTCAGCCGCTCCAAGAGAGACAACCAAATAAAGATATCTCCGGAGCTGAAAGCATGCAGACCTAGGGAACGATGCAGTTGTACAATTTCATTCAGAGGGTAGCACAACAGGCCGAAGGGCTTCACACAGAACTCCAACAAAGATTCGAGTAGCAACAGGTACAAATAATTACACTTACTGAAGAGTGTGAACAACTAAAGATAGAGAAAACTACCTTATAGGACCAACTCAATACAGTGGAAATGGTTTTCCAGGATCTTTGGCCCACGGTAATGGCCCAGAACACTCAGATACCAGATGACATATCAGATAGTGACATAATCAGATGGTCCATTCACATTTGAGTGGCTTGTTTGAACCTCAGCCAGGAAAACAAGGAACTAAAAGTAGCATCGGCAACCAGGCCCGCGCTACCAAACCCAACCGTCATCTACATGGAGAAGATAACTGAAAGACATAACCAGGTAGCCGGGATGCAGGAAATTATAAGTACCACGGCAAAGGAAGTGTTATCACAAAATCAGATCTGATAGGCTGCTCATTAAACCAATCTTGTGCAACTATTTCAAACCAATCTTTTGGTTGAGGCTTAGCCTCTTCAACCTGAGAGGGCTCTCTCAAGGGTTTATGATTTTTGATAAATATGTAGATGGCTAACTATATATGAGATAAAAACAAATAAATGGTATAAAATAGTTGTAAATCACATTAGAAAGTTTACATTGGGCTTATGGAGTCATGATAGCTTTAGCAAAACCAAGATAATCTACCTAGCATGGAAGTCAAGGCATATCAGAGTTCAAGTCAAGGAATAAACATGTAGCACAATGAAACACTGTCAGTTTGTCTATGAAGGAAGTCAGAGCATCATTGATGAATTTTGAGTAACATAAGCAAACACCACTACAATAGAATATTGAATAGATGCCATAAGAACAAAAACATACAAGAACTCCTTATGAATCTTGAGTTTTCAAAGTAGAATTTCTGTATTATACTGAAAACAGTCACTTACATAAAACAGAGTCTTTTTGCTAACAAATATCCAACCCTCTGTATTTCGACCTCATACTCTTTATAGATAATTTAAAATATAGGATTCTCTTATCCTCCACTAAAGACATCGAATTCATAGTGTTTGACACCTTTCCTAATCATGAAACATGATATTTATTACAAATTGACAACTAGAACCCTAATGAGCAGTCCTATTCCAAATAGGACTAAAACCCTTTAATTTCCTTCCTAACAATCTTCCCTAGTCTTCATTACATCTTATGCCACTTTATTTTCCATGAATTCGAATTTGGATGATGATTCTCAATCGCGAACATGCTGTCGATGATGTTGTTCTCCTATGTTCTAGGAAATTGTCTCCTTCCTTTTAGGCTTTTGATACACTTTGACTGTCTGATACATTTTTACCCTTTATACACCATAATTTGGATGCCATCTGTTGTCTAAAATTAGAACATGTGCATATATCCTCTTCTTGTGCCATTTATTCAAAACTTTAGTTTCAAATTGTGTAAAAAACTAAAAACAGACCTGTGCTACGAAAGCAGCACAGTTGCGTAGCGCTTTTCATAGTGCAGGGTTTTAGCTCCTTTCTTCAACAATTTTCAATCTTTTTCTTTCATGATAGCCTTTATATTCAATTGACACATTCCCACAAGAAGTTTCAAAACCAAACTCACAAAAATTCCTTCAAAATTTTCTATGAAAAATGATGAAATGACTCCTTCAGCAGTTTCGTAGTGCATTTCATCAAATTTGCACTATCTGCGCTACGAAACTAGTATGTAAGTAGTTTTTTTGAAGTTTTTTTTTTTTAGTTTTTGATAAGGGGATACTCAAACTTAAGGATAGTGATATTGTTTCAAAGCCTACAGCAAAATAACCCTAAAAATATATTATTCATCAAATTTAACCTTGATTTTTCATCTTATTTTGTCTTACATATTTGTTACTCTATTTCACTTCTTTTACAATTCTTCTTGACACTCTTTCAACTGTATCTGCAGATCTTCCACCAAGCTCTTTAGGTTTCTGTTGCAAGTTCTTAAATGAGTGTTGATCAGTCTCATAAACTTTGCTTCCTTAATAGTTGGGACTGTCGATGTGAAGAATTGTTCTTCATTGCTTGGGATTTCTGATCTAGAGGCTATTTGACCTTCCCAAATAGCTTTCATTCTTTTGAATTTTTCTTTCTCAATGATATGTTTTTTGGTTCTTTTCTTCAACCTAGAAATCTCATAGTTTGCTGATATCAACTTCTCCTCCAGGTTTTGATGCTTTTTCATTTCTTCTTGTGCTGTGACTACTCTGTTTTCTGCTTGCAATGCTACTGGTGAGGAGAGATCAATTACCTCTTCAGGAACTTTGGTTATTTCATAGGTTTTTTCAACTTCTATGTTAAGTTCCTTGAGCCTTTTTGAATGTCTAGTCACAGGCTTCCTGGATTGGAAAACAAATGCTGTGTTTTCACCTTTAAACTCCGGCTTCTTTACTAATTTTATCTTTTTCTGTTTGCTTTCATTTATTCCTATGAAATCAGCTTGTACTATGGGTGATTCTTCTATGTCTATAGCATGCAATATATCATCCAAGTTTCCTTTCAACCTTAGGCTGTCACTTGACCCTAAAACTGTTGATTTTCCCTTTGTTGTTGTAGCTTGGATCCTTGTTATTCTCTAAACTTCTTGCTTATTTGCTGCTTGTTTTTGTTTAGTTTCTTTGCTACCATGTAACCTTTGTTTTGCAGGTGAGGGAGTTTTTAGTGCCTTCTCTGCTCGGTTCTTCACTTTTTTTCTGGGTTTCAATTTCACAAAACTCTTTGCCTTTGTAGCCACTGGTTGACTTGATTCTGCTAGTGGTGAGAGATTTCCCTTTGTCTTAGTGTTTTTAGCTGGTGTTAGAGATTCGATATCAAAACTACTCATAAAAAAAAGGGAGGAACAATCCCTATTTATTTTCTGGAGCTCATTCAAAACTAACAATTTAATCAACCTATGGTGAAACAGGGATGTCGATACCTATCGCATTTTCATCTTAGAACTTTGTCACCATTTTGGATTGAATAATTTGAAGTGATAAGTGTAGAATTTGTGGTACCTGCCTTCGCATGTGAAGTATCTTTGGATATTGAATAGCATTTTGGCATAGTTATCTTTGATACAAATTCTAGGAATTGCATTGTTCAAGTCCATGTTTGCATATTCTGTTTTCATAAATATATTGCATGCTTCCATATCAAACCTGAAGCCCTTAAACCAAGATTCCTGACCTCTTGGTATTTTTGTTACTATAGCTATGATCTCAGGTGTGACTGCTATGTATAACATTCCGACCTTTGTGCTTGCTCCACTGAAATGAAGTGCAAATTCTTTGGACAACTGAATATGCGCACCTTGTAACTTTTCACAGAAATTTAAACAACCTGTTTTCCTGAAATAATCCATTACTGTTTAATCTTCAGCTAAAACTCTCATGCTTTCAGGTTCAAATCTCAAACAATGTCCTCCTCTGTGATTCTTTTTCTCTTCAGCCATTCTTTTTTCTTCAAAACCCGTAGAACTGCCTCGCTTGAGAAAATGGAACAGCCTCGATTGAATCTTTATGAAGAGCCTCTCTTTATTGAGTATGATGATAAACTTGGTATAGAACAACCACAAGCTTAAATCTAATGTTTAGAGCTTTAACAGTTGAGTGGGGGAAAAAAACCAGAATAATTGAACTAGACAAATTTTTCAAATTTGAAATCCCTTTTTACAACTGAATGAAATCCCTATCATGATGATGATGTATATGAAATGGGTAAGTACTTTGGTTATGACCTCTCACTGACTCACCGTAACGTTACCTTATCATTTCTTAACAGATTTCTGACAAATCCTGGATTTCCTGACATGACATCTAAGAATCCATGCTTTCGTAGCACACATAGAGTATTTTTCACACTTTGCGCTATGAAAGTAGCAGTGCTTTCGTAGCGCAAAACCCCTTTTCTGAACTGAACACGCTACGAAACTACGGATTTGTGGCTAATCACATAATTTCAAACTAAAAACTAATGACATAAGCTCTAGATGAATGATATGACTTTTTTATCATGGAATGAATCTAAAGAAGTTTATTTGAACTTGAACAAAGACCTTTGAAACTGAATAAACTATGAACTACCCTTTATCAAGACAAAATGACTTTAGACCTACTTGAAACTATGACAAAAAAAAATGTAGACATAGAATGTTTAAAAAGAAAAAAAAAGGGTGATAACAGTGGCTCCACTTGGGATAGTGTGCCCCTATGGTACACTAAGAACCAGTAGCTCCAATGCTGCTGTCCATTTTCATGACAAAATCAGAAAGAAATTTGAAATTTCTAAGCTTCTCCTCAAGCTTAAATGGCCTTCACCTCGGGCTCAAGCTTGATGATCACTGCAGAAGAACAAACTTTGTACCTACTGAAAAGATGCTCATTCAATTTTGAGCTTATTCACACACTCCTACCTACCCTAGCAGCTGCAATCTCCATTTGTAATTTAAGGAACATGAAACTTCCAATGAAGCCAGTCATTGATCTAATCTGACGCTTGAACCCCTTGACTACACTTGAACCAAAATTAAACATGATACTAAGATGACCAAGGCAACATGAGATGTAACTAAACTTCAAAATGAAAATATAACTGGAAATATGGACTGTAGAACTCTTCCATGTATTTAACTATAGGATCAAATAAGACATGATATGTTTGATGCTTCTCATGACATTCTGCAACTTTGGGCAACTCATCCATGATTTGATCAACCACATAAGAATTCAGTTGTGTACTCTCAAACTGTTGTTCAAACTAATTTTCAAAAACAATGTATTTTTCCTCAATCTCAAAAAATAAAGGAAACAACACCTTCTCTGTGTGTTCTAGCATGGAAAGCTTTTGAAAAGACTGATCTTTATCTTGAAGCCTATAAGATTTAATTTTACCCTCTAAAACTTCAATGTCCTTTTCAATATTCCTAGTAACTTCATCCACAAACTGAATCTTATCTTCTGACTTGCACTCAAATGATTTCAGATTAGAAGACAAGGATAAAGAAAAATTTTCACCCACTTCTTCATTAATGTAATCATCATTTGATGTAGGTTGATGCAAGAAATGACATGAAGACTCAACTTTTTCCTATACCTAAGGATTTAGCAAAAATTTTCCAATATTTCCTCTTGCTATTTGAAATGTTTCTCATACTCGTGATGATCAAAAGACTGACAAGCCTGTTGCAACCCTTCATCAAACTCAGAGGATGTATCATAATTTTCATAAATAAACCCTTGATCTATTTCATTTTCATCTAAGAAAGAGGGTATCCTTTCTTATTGGTGATGAAAGGGATTGTCATGAAGGGCTTCTAAGATTTCCTCATCCATGAACTCATCATCTTCATCAAAATTCTCCAAATATTCAATAAAACTCACACAGTTTTTACAACAGTCTTTGACCCTCGATAAGGAGGGATGACACTCTTCATACATCTCATAAAATGCAACATGGAAATCAGAAAGAGAATATAATGAACCATTTGGCAAGTTTTCATACCAAGACCGTGCTTTTCCTTCCATAGTGGCCATAAACATCTTCATGAGACAATACTCAGGGAACTGAACCTTAACACTGTGTACATGCATATGGAATCTAACCAAATGAAGAGCATCATTGTCTTTATTTTCATCTTTGAATATAGGAAGATCAGTTAACCATTCAACCTTTGGCATAGGATTTGGAAAACCAGAGATATGAGATCGATTCATAGGGCCATACCTAGCATTTATTCTTGCAATGGAACTCATTCTGAAACTTCATCAAGCTACTGATCTTTAAGAAGTGAAGTCACTTTCCAATTTATTATTTGATGTGTGGAGTCGCCAAGGTATATGCAGCCTCGAAAAGATTCCTGAGCTCCTGCTACCTTCAGAAGTTCAGCTTCAAAATCTCGGGAAAGTATAATCTTCAGACTCCCGGCAGACGCACAAAATTTTTATCACAAAATTAGACCTAATAGGCCGCTCATAAAACCAATCTTGTGCAACTATTTCAAACCAATGTTTTGGCTGAGGCTTAGCCTCCTCAAGCTAAGAGGGCTCTCTCAAGGGTTTATGATTTTTGATAAATATGTAGATGGCTAACTCTATATGAAATAAAAATAGATAAATGATACAAACTGGTTGTAAATCACATTAGCAAGTGTACATTGGGCTTATGGATAAATGATAGCTTCAGCAAAACCAAGATAATCTACCTAGCATGGATGTCAAGGAATATCAAAGTTCAAGTCAAGGAATAAACATGTAGCACAATGAAACACAGTCAGTTTGTCTATGAAGGAAGTCAGAGCATCATTGATGAATTATGAGTAACATAAGCAAACACCACTGCAATAGAATATTGAAAAGATGCCATAAGAACAAAAAAATACAAGAACTCCTTATGAATCTTGAGTTGTCAAAGTAGAATTTTTGTATTAAACTGAAAACAATCACTTATATAAAACAGAGTCTTTTTGCTAACAAATATCCAACCCTCTTTATTTCGACCTCATACTCTTTATAGATCATTTACAATATAGGATTCTCTTATCCTCCACTAAAGACATCGAATTCATAGTGTTTGACACCTTTCCTAATCATGAAACATGATATTTATTACAAATTGACAACTATAACCCTAATGAGCAGTCCTATACCAAATAGGATTAAAACTCTTTAATTTCCTTCCTAACAACCTTATCTATCCTTCATTACATCTTATGCCACTTTCTTTTCCATGAAGTCGAATTTGGATGATGATTCCCAATCTTGATGTGAACATGCTGTCGATGATGTTGTTCTCCTATGTTCTAGGAAACTCTCCTTCCTTTTAGGCTTTTGATACACTTTGACCCTTTATACACCATAATTTGGATGCCATCTGTTGTCTAAAATTAGAACATGTGCATATATCCTCTCTTCCTCATTGTGTGTTCAAGACTTTATTTGAGTTAGTGTAAAAAAATAAAAATAATTCGCGCTCGCAGTCGGTGCTTGTAGTGCTTTTTGTAGCGCATAGTTTTAGCTCCTTTCTTCAATAATTTTCAATCTTTTTCTTTCATGATAGCCTTTATCTTCACTTGAAACATTCCCACAAGAAGTTTCAAAACCAAACTCACAAAAATTCCTTCAAAATTTGCTATGAAAAATGATGAAACGACTGCTTCAGCAATTTCATAGCGCATTTCATCAAATTTGCAGTATCTGTGCTACGAAACTGCTATGTAAGCAGTTTTTTTGATTTTTTTTTTTTTTAATTTGTGATAAGGGGATACTCAAACTTAAGGACTAAGGATATCATACTTGTGAAATGTAACAGAAATTTGAAGTGATAAGTCTAGACTTTGTGGTACCTACCTTCACATGTGAAGTATCTTTAGATATTGAACAACATTTTGGCATAGTTATCTTTGATACAATTTCTGGGAATTGCATTGTTGAGGTCCATGTTTGCATATTCTGTTTTCATAAATATCTTGCATGCTTCCATATCAAACCTAAAGCCCTTAAACCAATATTCTTGACCTCTTGTTATTTCTGTTACCATAGCTATGATCTCAGGTATGACTCCTATGTTTAACATTCCGACCTTTGTGCTTGTTCCACTGAAATGAAGTGCAAATTCTTTGGACACCTGAATATGCCCACCTTGTAACTTTTTACAGAACTTTAAACAACCTGTTTTCTTGAAAGCATCCATTACTGTTGAATATTCAGCTAAAACCCTCATACTTTCAAGTTCAAATCTTAAACAATGTCCTCCTATGTGATTCTTTTTCTCTTCAGCCATGCTTTTTTTCGGAACTTGTAGAACTGCCTCGCTTGAGAAAATGGAACAGTGTCGCTTGAATATGAATGAAAAGCCTCACTTGATTGAGTATGATGATAACCTTGGTATAGAACAACCACAGGCTTAAATCTAATGTTTAGAGCTTTAACAGTTGAGTGGGGGCAAAAAAATAGAATAATTGAACTAAACAAATTTTTCGAATTTAAAATCCCTTTTTACAATTGAATGAAACCTCTATCATGATGATGATGTATCTGAAATGGGTAAGTACTTTGGATATGACCTCTCACTAACTCACCATAACATTACCTTATCATTTCTTAACGGATTTCTAACAAATCCTGAATTTCTTATTACGTACTATATCTACCCACAAGGAACGCACATAGATTAAGACTACGAAAGTAGCAGCATTTTCGTAGTACAAAACCCCTTTTTTGAACTGACCACACTATGAAACTGTGGATTTATGGCTAATCACATAATTTCAAACTGAAAAATAATGACATGAGCTCTAGATGAATGATATGACCTTTTTATCATGGAATGAATCTAAAGAAGTTTATTTGAACTTGAAAAATGACCTTTGAAACTAAATAAACTATGATCTACCCTTTATCAAGATAAAAGTGACTTTAGACCTACTTGAAACTATGACCAAAAACAGTGTAGACATACAATTTAAAAAAAAAAAAAATTGGGTGATAATAGGAAGCGTATGACTTACTAAAGGGTCTACATGAGTGTTCAACCTTGCTCACATTGAAATCACAGCCAGTTTCAGCACAACTACAACAAGTATCTAAAGAGATTCAGGAAGCCACATACCCTGATGGACTTGACCAATTATACACTCAAGTGGAAGAGCTGGAAATCCAGATACAACAAATTGAGGAGCATTAAACCACAGCCAAACAAGCCCTCTGAGAGTTAAGGAATCCTGTGAAGACTACTACCCAAGAAATGTATAAAATGGCCATTAAGGCCAACATTCATATCAATAACGTCTTTGGTAGCCTACCAGTCGTCTCAGGGGAGAAGGAGGTTGCCCAAGTCACAACAGAAACATACCTTCTCATGCAGGGATGGCAACAGGCCATTTCTAGCTTCCAAGAACTCAAAGCATCAACACTAACAAAGGTCCACAAGTTGGGGCCCTTGTTTGGACAAGCAGAAGAAAGGGAGAAGACAGAACTAGCCATGGAGGCAAGTGGAACAATGGAGACTAAGGCAGCAGGAAACAATTGACTCGGGATGATTCAACAGGATGTGGTCGAGGCCTATTGGGGCCCTTGTTTTGAAATTAAACAGTTTTGAGTTGCGGATAAGAGGTGGCAGAACACAACCACAGTGGACAGAGAGCTATCACGGTTGCAAAGAACTGAAGAACAGGTGGCGCGACTGTTTCGAAAGCAAGTACAGATGGCAGAAGGAAGCAACAGAAGACAAGCAGTGGAACTCCCGATGATCAGGGAGAAGCAGCAAATAGTCGAGCAGAAAGGAAGGAAGAACCGTCAATCGTGTTGGCAACAGAACAAATAGGCAGCTGGCTAGCAGAGAAAGAAGGTTGGCACAGTAGGGATCAGAGAACAGGAGCCATAGGAGAGCTATGTTCATGTTGTTCATTATGTTCTCCCTCTCTCTGTTCATTCTATTCTGTCTTATGTAACACTATTGTAATCAGTTCTGCCAAGATCGCTTTGAGGAGCATTGTAATTGTCTTTTGTTGTTAATGCAATACATCATGATCTAAGGTTGTTGTTCTGAGTTCTGTATTATGTTCTAGTTTAGTTGAATGTGCAGGTATTTTAAAATTTTGGTTATCATTCTGAATATGTTCATAAGTATTGTCATATACGGAGTATTTACACTTATTCGGAGTACTTAATTCTGTCTGTTTTATGCATCAGTTATGCTTGATCGATACCTAATCTGACCTTAATCTTAATAAGGTCACGACACGCCTCGGGTGACACTCTCTTCTCTTCGAAGCAGGGTGAAAATGATGGTGTTGTGCTAGACTACTGCGGAAAACCTTGTTGGCCTCCATCCTGAACCTGGGTCTTGCCCAAGAGACCTTCTCCCTCGCCAAAAAATCTGATTTGTTTGATGTGGTAAGTCAGCATGGCGAGATGTTTCAGGAACCAAAGGGGTACCTCCCTAGATGGGAATTGTTGGGTTGTTTACTCGATAAACTAACACAAGTATTTTATTATCAATCGGGGATTGTATAAATTAGAAGCATCTCCAAGATATATGGGTTTCAACTATATTCAAGTTTAGAATATGAATTATTAATGATAAAGGAAATGCATATTACAAACATAAATCTTAACTAAATAATTATAATTCAATTATGTAATAAGCAAGAGAAGAAGATCCTAACTTAGGAGAGCTTGTTTGTCCTTATCTAAAAAACTACTTCATGAATTAGAAACCAAAAACCACTAATGAACAATAGATCAAGATGCATGAAATAATAATTGAAGGGGCTCCTAAATAAGGAGATCCTAGCTTTCCTTCATTACATATTCATTCATCATTAATACCATTGTTATAAAACAGGAACTTCAGAAAATAAATTAAAAGAAGGAAATATGAATTCTATTTCTAGTTCTTGATCAAATAGAAGGAATTTTTAACTTAAACATTAGATTTCCCTTCATATGAAGAGTATAAATTAGGATTATATTCATAAACAATCATAACACATCATCATACATCTAATTAACAGATTAAGCATAAAACAAAACTAGTTCAGGAAATTGCAACTAAATTAACCAGAAAGTGCACCTAGCTCGGTGTGGGGGCCCTCCACCCTTGACTCGCACATTGTGATTTCTTTCAGATACTGAAACGTAGTCAAGAATTCACCATATAGAACAGTAGCAAAGGAAGTAGAAAAGTTCTTTCAATTAGCTCCCAAATTTTCAGAAATATCAAAGTTTAAGCTATACAAATTCTACATATGAATGCCTTCAATGTCTTAGGCTTAAATAGATAAAATATGAAACAAACTCATCTAAATTGTCTCCTAAATCCATGACTATCATTATCCTATATATTCAGGTCGATCTCATCCATATAATCTCTCAGAATATGGAAAATCATATAAAATGCTAAATTTGACCTATTTCCTAGGGATTTCCATAAAAACAGGTCATGTTTGACTGCCTTTGACCGGGCCCATTTAAGCTAGGTTTGATTGAACCAATAGGTGTACATCCAATTGTTGCTACCAGGATTTCTAGAAATGTATCCAAATCTAGCCCACGTGTCCTAAAAATATGACATCCATGAAGTCATTACGGGAGTTTCTGGTCTGGTCCAAAAATGCACTTAAAATTCAATTTTTATAAAACTTCTAAAAGATGAAAAACTTAATTTATATGCCTGGATATGCATAATTGGAAGAAATAGAGTGAATATGATGGTATATGGATGGATAGCATGGTAATAAATTGTATTTACTTAAACAAAATTGCATAAAAAACGAGGGCCAACATCTCCCCCATGCTGATGTAGAAGCATGTCCTCATGCTTGCTTCTTTCTTTTGCACCTCCTAAGTTCTGATGCTAATTTGTACCTGATCCATATTCTTCCTGTTGTGCTGCTTGCAAAAGAAAATTTACACCTTTATATTTTTCCTCTTTGTAGATCGAAGCCTTGAATTTTTGTTTTTCATACTTGATCTTCCATGAGTTTTTCTCTTTAAGCCATCTGAATGCTTGCATGGAAAGAAGATTGTTCTTTGTTTTCAATTTTTCCACTTCCTCATTCAATTTCTCATTCTCCTTGATCAACTTTTCATTGTTTTTCTTGTATGCATTATTTTCTCTCTTTAAATGCCTCTCCAATATCCTGCTTACCTCCAAATTATCAGTCAATTCTTTGATTTTTCTAGGGTTTTGCTCCTTTTCTTCTTCTTTGGTGTCTTTAGAAAGTGAATTTGCTTCAATATCATCATTATGAAAATATGATTCTCTTTCGAATGTGTTTTCATAGACCTCCTTCTGCAATATTTCAAGAATTTTATTAGGTTGTTTTGTTAAGGGAGATGTCTCAACAATTTGCACCTCGGGTTCTTTTTCCTTATTGCTTATGTCTGCTTGAGTCTTTCTTCTTTGTCTCCTGGGAATGGATAGGAAGGATGCCTCTCTTTCAATCATGATAGTATCTTGTTTATTTTTGGACCTTGTTCTTGGATAAATGGGTGAATTCATTATACTCTTTGTTTGTTGAACTGGTTTGAATTTTTCTTCTATGGTTTGTTCTGCAAACTAATTTTAAGTTAGGAACTCTCTCCACATCACACCCTTGGTTCTCAACTGATAGTAAACAATAATTTTAATGAGTCCTTGATGGTGGATTTGTGTCTCTTTGGGTTTGGTTTCACTCATCACATTTTCTATCATCCTGATCAAATTTTTATAGAAAAAGTATGGCAAATTGATTTTAATATCTCCCTTGATGTGCTAAATCAATATAATATGATTGAGGTGCACTACAGTGTGCCTACTATCACATGTGAAGAATTTTTGAATGATCAACACTAAGTCTTCCCAAGGCTCATTAAACCATTCTCTTGGAATCCCCTTAGTTCTGTCAAATGATCCCTTTTTATTTTTCTCTAGAAAGAAGTTCCATCCCTTATATTTAAAATTAAAACCCTTGTGATATTGTTCTTCTGATTATGGAAAATCTAAGGCTTGAGAAATTGACTATGGATTTAATGGGATGACTAAGTTTCCCACCATAGTTTTATCCTGTTAGACCCCTGCATTTCATAGTATCACCAGGTGACTGATTATTGCTTAGATTTTGTCAGGATTGAAAATGATATTCCATGGCTGTCATTTATTTTCAGGAAAGAAGGAAGAAAGTGTTGTTGATAAGGTGTGATAGTGATCAAAATTCATTTCTTCCCTCATTCCATTTCATTCACCCTCTATGCCCCTCATTTCCTCCATATTCCAAAGTTCTACACCTTATTTCTTTCAAAGCCCTTCTTCAACTATTAACACCCAAATTTATAGTTAAAAAAGGAGCAACATTACAATCAAAGGAAGAAAATGCAGCAAAGAAGCATTTAAGGAATAAAAACAACAAGGGCAGAGTCTCGAACGTGATTAGGTCAAGTCGTGCACAATTTTGGGTCGAGTCGTGCATGCATTTGGGTCGATTCATGAAAGCTATGTGGGTGAGTTGTGAACATGGGAAAAGCAAGTGAACGAGTCAAAGTATTCCACGAACAACTAAGAAACAAATGAGTATAACAAAAGAAACAAGGTCGGAAAACCACAACAAGGGAGCAGTGAGGACCATTGGATCTGAGCAATGATCAATGACGGAGATTCAATTGCAATCGCAGATCGCAATATTTTCAGGATGGGCACAAGGGTAAATTGTAAAGACGGTGAAATGTGATATGCGATGAAGTGGGACCCTTTCACCCGCCACACCTCCTTTCCATTTCAATCCCCTTAAAAAATCATTAAACCTTACCTTTTTTCCACCTTTCCAATTTAATTTTCCCCTTTACCTTTCATCGTTATATCATTTTTTTACCTTCCACTTTCTCGATTTCCCCAATTGAGATTAAAGTGGGGCTATCCCTCCACGTCACCCTTTCTCCCCCACCATCCAACACATATCGACAAAGATATATTTCACATCACAACAAACCTTAAAACCTGCAATCACCGATTTGCGATATATCGCATCGCATATTTGTTAACTTACCTTTGAAGCACCTGCAATGTGTTTGGTTTAATTTGCGATGCGACGGTTAGCCCCACCACAAAAGCTTTGCCTCTCACTTCACAGTCGTTTGAAATACATGGAAACATCATAACCTTTACCTTACTGTAGAATATTTCTTACTTGCAATTGCAATGTAGGTGGGTCCCTCTCCCCACACTTCGCAAGTTTTAGATTTTAACCCCCGCTTCTTATAACAAAAATATATGATCTGTTATTTATGATGCATACGGTCCCACTTTCCCCTGCCACGTCACTTACCTTCTCCCCTCACTTCGCACTTCGCGTCTTTTAAATTTTTCCTTTGCGCTTATAACTAAAACTGAAGAGTTGCAATCTGCGAGCTGCGGTCCGGTCCCACCTTACCTGCCATGTCACTCCGCCCTCCCCGCGCTTCTCACTTCACATATTTTAAAGTTTACCTTCGTGCTTATAACTAAACCATAATACTTTTGATCTGCGGGCTATGGTCCAGTCCCACCATCCCTCCACATCACATCCCACTTCACATCACATCGCTAATTACATTCTTCATAACTTAAACTATAAATCTTGCAAAGTGCGTGGATTCAATGTGGCTTCAGAATTAAAATCTAAAGGTTTTCAGATCTATTATATTGATTTTTTATGTTGATTTGCTTAGAAAAAGGGTTTAAAAATGGCAAAAGGGCTCTAGTAGCAAAAAGAAACCAAGGGTCGAGTCAGGCAAGGTGTTTTTTCAAACTCGTTATGGTTATAATGATAGAAACAAAAAATGCAGCAAAATCATCGACACAGTTACTAATCAATGTAAAGTGGCTAGCCCTACACCAGACTTAATTACCCAACACCGATATTTTGAAAATCAGGGCCAGATTTTAGAGCCATCATTAGTTGCCTCTTCAAGATCATCACATGCCACTTTCAACACTACCTTTGATCTTACGAAGGGCCATCAAAGCTGTTAGATACATGAATTTTTACTAAAAATTAATTTTACAAGCGATGTGTTGATAGAAATATTTTTCTCAAAGCCTTGCATGGCCACACCTATTTAATTTCAGTTGTTTGTAATAAATGAATTTTGTCAAAGTAGATTAGGGAAACCGACTCAAGTTTAGTTAAATACTTCTATAATTTTCATTATCAAGGGTTGGGTATTGTTAGCCCCTGCATTGTAAGAACTACTATAGTGGAGCACTGTAATTTTGGAGCTGGACATCAATAATCAAAGACCGTTTACAGGATTCTTGAGCTGTGTCAAAATGGTGAGGTGTCACTTCTCCGTTTAAATTTTTCCATTGTTTTCTCTATTGTGCATTTGTTCATCTAATTGTAAATAAGAAATTTTAGATTAATATTTGTTGTCAGAGCACCTTAATTTTGTTAGCATTTACAATCTGAATGTTTTCTGCTAAATTCTGATTAAAGAATTCTTAATTGCTCTTTAGTCACTACCGAACCTCACTTTTTCTTTCACCTCATAATTCATACAAATCTTAAGATCCATTTAGCACAGATAGCTAGCCCTGTGATTCTCTTGATGTTGATGTTCCATTCTTGCCTTTTGACTCCATAGCCCAATAGATTAGCTTCTGCAGCTCTGTATTTCCAACCACCCAATCAATCAAACAAACAACCCCCATAATTTCTATAACTAGCCTAATATCAACACTTATAAATATCAAGCTAAATCATAAAAACAGAGAGATCCCTCTCTGAGTCTAGGAAGGCTAGGTCTGTTGGATGGATAAGTCATTCTTGCAGACAAGACAGACCTCCCAAGTGTCCTACAGATAGATAGCAACAAACATATAATTAAATTTATCTTTCTCTAGATATATCGCGATTCATAATTAAATGCTATAAAGGTTTGACGATCTTAACTTTGATCCAACGCTTGTTTGTAGTAGTAGTCCTTCATTCACCCAAAAGAGTTCCCTTCGAAGATCTGCAATCACAAACAAAAAAACATCAAATAGCACCTGCATAACATATATTCATAAATCATATCTATTATGGTGATCAAGGAATCCATAAAATAAACCAATCAATTGACAACTTATTGAGAAAAATGGACTTATTTGTATTAACTTTGAATAGTAATAAAAACCTTACAACCGTGTCTGCCTTGATGTTGTACAGGTCTTCCTGGGGTCCGAAGTAGAAATCTCCTTTACTCTAACAAACCTTGCACTCTTCTAACTGAGATACATACAGGTATGTCATCTTTCCCACATAAAATCTCAGCTAAAAGGGTCTAAGTTCCAACAACATCTCACCTCAAATAATACTAAATATTCCACTCCCTTTGAGGCTCCCCTATGCCTCTTTTTATATTGAAAGAGAGGAGGTTATGGTTCCAAACAAGAAGGGATAGAATCCACCTTCAAAGGGATTAGCTCCTTACATCAAGGGGTTAGCTCCTTAATGGATGGGATACATGAACCTGAAAAGAGCGGACTACCCACCGCAAGATTTTTTCTAGAAGCTTCTAAAAATGACTCAAACTGAGCTTTTAGATTTTACTTGTGCCTTTTTTACCTTTTACAGGGCTCCACACTTTTAATGAAGAAAAAGTGCGGTACGTACCACAGTTTTCCTTTAAAAAAGGTGTGGTACTGCAGGTAAAGCTAAGAGAAAGTGCGGTACAAGTGTTTTAAAGACTTTTATGAGATTTTCTCTTATTTTCAAGGCTTGATATTAGGAATTGATGTGTTTAGACTTGCAAGGGAGAAATGTATGAGTGATAATGAGCTCATACAGACAACAAAACGTCAAGGTGACAATTTTCAGTGTAACAGATTGCCCCCTAAAGTGTGAAGTCTGTAATAGATGAAGAGTGAGTCTGTAATGTATGAAGAGTGAAGTACTTTATCATTTTGAAGACTAGCCTGTGGACACCCTAGTCGGAACCTGTAAAAACATTCAATGAAAAAAATATATATGTATATATCATCGCTGAGGTAGGAATTACCATACTCAGATCAAAACTAACTAAACTTGTTCTGATACAAAAATGATTTTAATATTACATAAATAGTGTAGACACAGCATGGGTGCAGCCATCTGTAATGAATCGTCTACTGCATAATGAATAATAAAACTCCTCGTAGCCTGGATGGTGGAAACTAGATCCAGGGTCTTGATTTTTGCTTCCCAAACTAGTATGATTCTATCCATGCGATTAAATGTGTTGAAGTCAAACATGGTAG
The DNA here is from genome assembly GCA_034641835.2 of Pinus albicaulis. Taxonomy (NCBI): domain Eukaryota; kingdom Viridiplantae; phylum Streptophyta; class Pinopsida; order Pinales; family Pinaceae; genus Pinus; species Pinus albicaulis. The sequence goes on from CM076572.1 coordinate 1,326,048,289, forward strand.
AACCCACTTGATTACCAGTCAATGATGTGAACTGTTAACAAGTGTGAGAGAGACCACCAGTAATGATAATGGCTCTCAAAGTACTTAGTAAAATCCATGAAATGTGAATAAGTGATCTGAAGTCGAACATTTCACGAAATCATTCAATCGAAGGTTAATGATGCAACCTGTCGTCGAAGCTGAGAAACCTGCCATTAAAGCATGCATATTTCAAGGTATTGATGGATTCTAGATCAACTTCCTAGATGATGAGCTGTCGTCGATAGAAAGTGATCCGTCGTAAGAAAGCTCACGACACGAAACCATAGATCAAGTTTTGAATAATTTTTTTGCAAGGACTGATTCAGGGATGGTCAATGCGAATGGAGACAAATGTTTGTAGATGAATGGTTTGTTTGACTGTCCTCTTGAACACACAACGACACTGCATATGGTTTGGTGACAATTGACCGAAAGCTAATACCTAGAAATCAGCTGAAGACTTTCAATATGGTTTGATTAACTGTTAAGCAAAGGATTTTCCCAACCCAGGTGGACAAAATTTTCGTGTTCAAGAGTGGTAAACGACTTTTTGAAAATCAAAATGTAACAAACAGATTCGTTTTTCTCTCTTTTCCCCCACCATTTCTGGCAAGTACCTCTTTATTTTTGACAAGCTTGAGGAGGATAACATTTTCTTGTTTATAATCTCATCCTTCGGATCAGTCCAACTTAGTTTAAAATCAAACCCTAAGAAGGAGTGGTCCGTTCCTATTTAAAATTGACAGGTCCTTTACTATTAAATTTTAACGAGTCCAGTATAGGAGAAACTCGATGCTTTTCAATTTTAGGGAGTCAGAAGAAAAACTTAAGAAAACTCCATGGGTGTACTTTTTCGTAAATTTAGTCTCTCAAGCCCGAAAAATGATAAAAAAATACAGGAGAGAACTCTATTGACCATGATTAGTCAATGTATACCTTTTTCGTAAATAGTCTGTTTCAGTCCGGAAAAGGGGTAAACTTATACTGAAGGGACGACTGTTCATTTCCTTTAACGAGTTCAAATAGTCAAGTACTCGGCAATCTTTTCATGTTTAGAGAGTCTGAAAAGGGCTTAAAAGAGAACTCTAGGGTTTCACTTTTTCGTAATTTTCAAGAGTCTGAAAAGTGATAAAAGTATACTCATCTTGTTTCGCTTTTTCATAAGTTTTAACGAGTTCGAAAAAGGGATAAAAATGTACTCATATGGCTGACTTTCAATTTAATTTACGAGCAGGAAAAGACGGAAAGAACTCGCCATTTTCATGTGTTTTACAAGAATGAAATATAGCAAAATAATCTCGGGATTTTCATGAGTTTAACGAGTCTTGAAAATAATAACCGACATGGACTCGAGATAGGTTTCATTTTTACACAAGCTTGAAACAAGGAAAACTTTGCTTGAGAGTAGTTTCATTTTTACACAAGCTTGAAACATAGGAAAACTGTGCTTGAGAAAGGTTTGTTTCATTTTTACACAAGCTTGAAATAAAGGAAAAATTATGCTTGAGATAAGTTTGAATGCCCCCCAAGCATAAATTTCTAGAGTGCATGCCCCCCAAGCTTCATTGCATTCAACTAAGCAGACTATTGGTTACTAATAGCTGGATGAAATGAAGGTTCATTTACAAGATCAGATGAAAGACTCGACTTTGACTAGGAGAGGATTTGTTTCATTTTTTAATGAGGTTGACACAGGAAAAGAACCATCCTCATGGTGAACTGTTTCATTTTTTAATGAGGTTGACACAGTAAAAGAAACTATCCTCATAAACTATTGTTTCTAATCTACCTACATAACCTACTGAATCATTTTTTAATAAGGTTGACACAGGAAAAGAGCTGTCCTCATGTGTCTGTTTCATTTTTTAACAAGGTTGACACAGTAAAAGAACTGTCCTCATATCTACTCTCTACAATCTACCTATATAACCTACTGGTTCATTTTTTAATGAGGTTGACACAGGAAAAGAACTGTCCTCATATCTGATTCATTTTTTAACGAGGTTGACTCAATAACAAGAACTTTCCTCTCTAACCACTAATTCATTTTTTAACGAGGTTGACACAGTAAAAGGAACTCTCCTCATAAGGGCTTGCTTCACTTTTTAACGAGGTTGACACAGTAACAGGAACTATCCTCGCCAGAATTGTTTCATTTTTTAATGAGGTTGACACATTAAAAGGAAATATCCTCGTAGGGTCCCTTGTCATGGCTTCTAACTGGAAGAAACACATTTCAAGGGATGTATTTCGATAATGGCTTCCAAGAGGTCTTCATCAAATGGAAGAACAGTTCTTTGGAAGGAACACATTTCAAGGGACTCAAAAGGGATAAGAACATAGTGTTAAAATAATCCCATAGAGTTTTCCATGTCACTTACCGAATCTAAATCAAAGGAAGTTGAGAAAATAGTGAGAGGCTCGCTTGCATCGGTAATTGAAAACATGGGACTGGTTGCCACATAATTAACCCGTGGTGGGGTAGATACCACTTTAGTATGAGGAACATTCAAGGATGTCAAATTATTGGTAGTCGAATCAAGACTAGGGAACGAAAGCTGGTCTATAGTCACAATATTTCCATTGTGAGGGAAAGACATTATGCGAAAGAGTGTCGATACGACAGCTTTCATTGCATAGACATAGTCTCGCCCAAGGAGTAAATTGAAATCCAAGGGGCCTCGAACTACCATAAGATCAATAAAGATAGTTTTACCTTCCAAAGTAATAAAAAACTTAGGAAGGACGCCTAAATGTTCACTAATGGTTCTATTAAAAGCTTTCAGATTCTACGTAACAGGCACAAGCTAAGGGGAACCCAAAGCTTTCCAAGAAGTTGAGGATAAAATACTAACAGAAGCACCTGCATCTACATGTGTGAGGCATACATTCTTACGACAAGCCTGCACAATTATTTGGAAAGGGATGGAAGAAGGAAGACGAAGTTCTGTCAGTCTATTCCAATCAAAGGAAAAGATCTCGGTACCTGGAGGGGGTTTTGTAGGAACAGGTGAAATGCCCCCTGGCATAGAAGACTCTGATGTAACAAGAAGAACCTGAGCAGTATGAATTTCACTCTCTATAAGGAGAATTGGATCGACCGAATGTGAAATTGAGTCGACCACTTGATCAACAAAAGGATCATCAACCTGAGTGATATGAGTTTCACTCTCCAATGGAAGAGTGGGATTGACTGTACTTGGAATTAGATCAATCACTTCGTCATATGATGGTAGGTTGGGATAAAGTTTAGGGTAACCAGCTAGAAGTTCTTGCTGTGGAACAATAAGGTTTTCCAACAATTTTGAGGCTTCATCCATGTGAGGGAAAATGTGAGTTTGATGAATCCCCTTGCATAACTTACAAGGAAACCTAACTTTACCCTTTTTCCCTGAAACCTGACTGTCACTGGTTGATGGATCAATGGTAAGTTGATGAGATTTTTTAGACCATACTTCCAAGACCTTTGGAATACCAGGACAATTGATAAGGAAGTGATCACCCTTACAAATATTGCAAGGGAATTTGGGTTTATGATGCATGTTGGTGGTTTCCTCAACATTACTAACACTTACATCCATGATTGGTTGGTTGACTTCTTTCTTATCTTGCTTCTTCTTCTTCTTCTTCCCTTTCTTCTTCTTCTTAGTCACCTGGTTACTAGCGTCAAGGCTTTTACCAAGCGAAGAGGAAGAAAGGGATGAGGACATATTGGGTGAAGAGGGTAAAGGGTCAACAGAAGGTTGGTGATGTTGAGATGGTGAACTCTGTTGAGGTGAAGCATTCGGTTGAGGTGGAACAATTTGAGTATTCAGGGCCAACGAAGTTTAAAATAACCATATCGGTAAACCTATTGTAAATCCAGGTAATGACAATGTAGCCATATAAGGAAGACCAACATTTCCAAAGCAAGGAAAAGTACTAGGATTCTCGTTAAGTGGGGTTCCTTGGTTGGTAAATTCTAGAACAGTTTCCATTATATTCAACTTCAGTGAATTTTATTAATAATTTAAAACTAAAATTAACAATTCACAATTCACACCTAACAATTAAAATTCACAATTCACACCTATGGTCTCTAAGAGTAAAAACAAACAAATGAACACGCGCTATCAAATCTAGGAGTCAAACCACACACAAACAGTAGATTCCCACACTAAAAACACTAGTTGGTGATGAAATCCAACATTGTAGAATCTTAATGCAGAAATGGCAGTCGGAACAGCTACCCTGACAACTTGCTTAATGAAACAAACCGGTGCAATTTTCTCCACTATGCCATCTAGAGTGAAGATAACCCTTCAGAGAGTCCAAGTGAGTCTAGCTGATGTCTATTCCAGGTACAGTGGGATCTTCCCTCCACCATCACCTTGGGAAATAATCCTATAGATTATGGCCACTAAGGTTACCAACAGAAACAAATATACTTGGGGGAACAGTCTACGATCCGACACACATGCAAGGGCAGAGTAACAAAGCTCAATCCCCTTGAAGGCTCCTTGACATAATCCAAGGTTTACCGACAAGTGACCGCAGGCTCCTTCAAAATGGTCAATCTGAGGTTTACCATTGTTAATACGTGTATATCTTCTATCGTTCCCAATGAGGAAGGATTGATTACCTCACTGGTTCAGATATGATCTCGTGCAGCAATTGGAATTTTTCTTACCACAAGATCGATTACTTGTTTGTTTTACTGTCTTGGAGAGTTAACTAAAACCTATTCCAAGACACTAGCCTAAGCTATGTTGGTGGAAAGAGCCCTAAAAATGTAAAAATTACTAGATGAATTTTATTAAGCGCTATGTTATTTAGGCTATTATTACTCAAAGGGTAAATGGATATGAAACCAATGGTGTTATGACCCGACCCAAAACTGAATGCAATCGAATATGATAATGTAATATTTTCAATTTGATGAATCCTAACTAAAGTAAGGAGAGAGTTTCCATTCAATTCCAACAATGCAAAAATTGATAAATAAGAGAAAATATAACAAATTATCTAATGCACTAATTTCATCAAGAAAAACTAATGTAAATCAATTCAAAACAATTTTTTTATCTTTGTGTTTTTAAAACAAGCATAAAAACATGTAAATTCAAATTAAAGAAACTGATCTAAATCTAAGATTTATTTTTCAGAATGTAAACTACGCAATTGTAATCTATGCACAATTCACTTGAAAAGTATGCAATTGTAATCTATGCACATTTTTCATTCATATTCTGAAAATGAGAATTCCAATTATGCAAATGTGATCTATGCAAGAGAATTCTCAAACACAAGATGATTCTAATGTAATCTAAAGGACCAATCAAGTGTAAGTAAAGAAAATTGGGTGAGAGTTCCAAACATGAAAAAATAAAAGCACTCAAAGCTGATTAACACTTAGACACAATTTAGCAAAAACAAAAGAAAAAAGATGAAAAATTGTTAAGAGACTGAGACAAACCTTGAAGTAATGACCAAAGGAAATCAAATTAAGAATTTCTCAAAAAAGAGACTCAAAACACCTAATTAACTTAATGGAGATTGATGAGATGAAAAATTTGCTGAAAGAAACTCATAAACAAGGCTTTTTTGACAGAAAAATACAGATCTAAGTAGATGCTAAGAATCCTAAATTAAATCTAGAATAAGCCTGAAAAGGAAATTTTAATTTTTCATAAAATTTTCCCAGGGTCCGCAGGCTTTAGAGTAAACAGGTGTAGTACCGCACTGGTTACTCAAGAAAATTGCGGAGATGACCGCATTGTGCGTGAATGCAAAGTGCAGAGATCAGAAAACTTCAAGAAATTTTTTTTTTTCAAAAAATTTCAAAGTACAGAAAAATTAAACTAAGCCACCCAAACTAGTGTACATCAGTCAAGAACCAGAAAAATCATTTTCTCAAGTCAAAACAAAAGGAAAACCAAAAATCCAATCATTCCCCAGCGGAGTCACATTTTTTTTGTTGGATGGATAAGTCATTCTTGCGGACAAGATAGACCTCCCAAGTGTCCTATGGATAGCTAGCAACAAACAGACAATTAAATCTATCTTTCTCTAGATATATTGTGATTCATAATTAAATGCTATAAAGGCTTGACGATCTTACCTTTGATCCAACGCTTGTTTGTAGTAGTAGTCCTTCAGTCACCCGAAAGAGTTGCCTATGAAGATCTGCAATCATGAACAAACAAATATCAGATAGCACCTGCATAGCATATATTCATAAATATATCTATTATGGTGATCAAGGAATCCATAAAATAAACCAATCAATTGACAGCTTATTGAGAAAAACGGACTTATTTGTATTAACTTTGAATAGTAAGAAAAACCTTACAATTGTGTCCGCCTTGATGTTGTACAGGTCTTCTTGGGGTCCGAAGCAGGAATCTCCTTTACTCTGACAAGCCTTGCACTCTTTTAACCGAGATACATACAGGTATGTAATCCTTCCCACATAAAATCTCAGCTAAAAGGGTCTAAGTTCCAACAGCATCTCACCTCAAATAATACTAAATCTTCCACTCCCTTTGAGGCTCCCCTATGCCTCTTTTTATAGTGAAAGAGAGGAGGTTATGGTTCCAAACAAGAAGGGATAGAATCCACCTTCAAAGGGATTATCTCCTTAATGGATGGGATACATGAACATGAAAAGAGCGGACTTCCTACCGCAAGATTGTTTCTAGAAGCTTCTAAAAATGACTCAAACTGAGCTTTTAGATTTTACTTGCGGCTTTTTTACCTTTTACAGGGCTCCACACTTTTAATGAAGAAAAAGTGCAGTATGTATCACTGTTTTCCTTTACAAAAGGTGTGGTACCATAGGTAAAGCTAAGAGAAAGTGTGATACAAGTGTTTTAAGGACTTTTATGAGCTTTTCTCTAATTTTCAAGGCTTGATATTAGGAATTGATGTGTTTAGACTTGCAAGGGAGAAATGTATGAGTGATAATGAGCTCATACGAACAACAAAATGTCAAGATGACAATTTTCAGTATAACAAGTTCCTGGACTCCAAAATTGGTTTGATGCTGTCCTCTGTCGTTTTTTCTTTCCAATATTACAAATTACGGAGTGACAACATAATGGAGACCATACTGGGGATTTATTGGAAAAGCTTAGTATTTCATAAGAATTTAGAAACCCCAGACAAAACATTGTATGATTCAAGTATGTTCCAATATTGGTATCTGGTTGTTGATGGTGGACAACAACCAGACACAAGAAGGTTGAAATCATCCACCTGGTGACTCCACAGTTTTCAGTTGACCTAAAGGCTCCACTGGTAGAAGAATCCAGATTGGTTGTGAATATACAGTGACCCCATTCTCTGATTGATTGACAAGATGAATCCAATAATACAACGTAGGTATGCTCCAATGAACATAGATCACATTCCTAGATTCCCACACAAAATGCCTAAGGTAGATTGGCAAAGAAATATTCTTATTTTCAAGATCATAATGTTGATGATGCTTCATTACATCTCATTAAATTTCATATACACTCATGGAAGTTGAAGGTTGAATGGCATGAGTATTTACTAATGAAGATTTTCATGGCAACATTAGAAGGGAAAGTGAGGGAATGGTACGAAGGTTTGAATCTTGGCAGTTTTTTTCCTTAAAAGATTTCCACAAGGTGTTTTATGAGCATTATAAAGAATATTCTCCATCGTTATCATTAGCTGAAAATTGTTGTGATCAGTCTAAGGATCTCATAAAGTACCTTGTAAATATTGGTGAAGATCTAGGAAATTGGCATCTTGAGGATCTCTTAGAAGCAATTCATGAATTTCATTCTCAAGTTAACTGTCATGATAACCAAGAGAGGTTAGTTGAAAATGAAAGCCATCAAGAAATGAAAATAGATTCACGGGGTATCTTTGTGGGAACAAATGATAATTCATCTACTCTTTTGTATGAGGCTAAAGAAGACATTCAGTCTCATGATTAGTCTTCACAAGAGAAAGAAAACAATTGTGGTTCAATCCAGAGAAATCAAAGAATTCCTCCTCCTTTAACTGAAGAAGAAATCAATAAGATTCTAAGCATGCAACCAACCTCTAAATTTTTATGTAATGAAGAGATTATTTCTATTTGTCCTACTACTGACTTATGTACTCAAGCATTTCCTCATGAAGAAACAAAAGAACAGATTGATACTGATGTTATTATACCTTCTCAAGAAGGCCTATTTCCAGAAAGAGCTTCTATTCATCAAAATGATGGCCTTCAAATAGAATTCAACCAACTCAATCAAGACATATCAGGTTTGCTTGAGGACAACATAGTGGTATATAATGAGGATGCCATGTCAAATGACCATGAATAATATGTAGATATCCTCTTTCAGAAGGATCCTGAGCATGACAAAGTGGAACATGGAGCAGCCCTAGATGACGTCTGTTATTTAAATCCTCGGGGCGAGCTATTGTTCCAATATCCTTTTGTTGGTTTCTTAGAATTATCTAAAGAAGGAATATGCTATGCCAAGAATGGTTTGTGGTAGAGTTTAAGGAAAATTTTTAGCACTGTTGTTCAAAGGAAAGTAAGATGGGAGTGGCCCTTTTGTTTTCTCAGCCTACTCAAAAAAGTGAACAAGAATCAATCATGTAATCATTTACTTAATTGGTTGCATTGGAGAAAAGAAATCACTTAGTGTATATATCATCTCCAAGTTATATTAGGGTAGGTAGGTGTACGAATAAGCTCAGCACTCTGAGCATCTTCCCAGTTTTAGCTTCAGTTTTCTTTCTAGTTTTCATTTCAAGTGTGTTATAGACTTCAGTTTGCAGAGACTGTTGACTTCAGCATGAAGGTTTCAGCCACAGATTAGGTTGCAAGGTTGGGATCATGCCACTAGTCTACGATGTTCTTGACACCTCCTGAAGGAGTCACCATCCCCATTCGGAGCCATTTTTAGACCCCTATATTTCACAGTATCACCAGGTGACTGATTATTTCTTAGATTTTGTCAGGATTGAAAATGATATTCCATGGTTGTCATTTATTTTTAGGAAAGAAGGAAGAAAGTGTTGTTGATAAGGTGTGATGGTGCAAAAACTTCATTTATGCCCTCATTCCATTTCATTCACCCTCTATGCCTATCATTTCCTCCATATTCCAAAGTTCTACACCTTATTTCTTTCAAACCCCTTCTTCAACTATTAACACCCAAATTTTATAGTTAAAAAAGGAGCAACATTAGAATCAAAGGAAGCAAAGGAAATAGAGAAGTAGTTAAGGCAGAAAAAAGCAAGGGTAGAGTCTTGAACATGATTGGGTCAAGTCGTGCACGCGTTTGGGTTGAGTCGTGAACGCGTTTGGGTTGAGGCGTGAAAGCTATGCGGGTGAGTCGTGAACGTGGGCAAAGCAAGTGAACGAATCAAATTATTCCACGAACAACTAAGAAATGAATGGGCATAACAAAAGAAATGAGGTCAGCAAACCACAACAAGGGAGTAGCGAGGACCGTTGGATCTGAGCAATGATCAACGGCAGAGATTCAATTGCAATCACAGATCACAAGATTTACAAGATGGGCACAGGGGTAAATGCTAAATATGGTGAAATGCAATATGCAATGAAGTGAGACCCTTTCACCCACCACACCTCCTTTCCATTTAAATCCCCTTAAAAAATCATTAAACCTTACCTTTTTTCCGCCTTTACGCTTTAACTTTCCCCTTTACCTTTCATCATTATATAATTGTTTTACCTTCCACTTTCCCAATTTCCCTGATTGCGATTAAAGTGGGGCTATCCCTCCATGTCACCCTTTCTCCCCCACCATCCATCGCATATCGGAAAAGATAATATTTTGCATGCAACAAACCTTAAAACCTACGATCACCAATTTGCGATATATCGCATCGCATATTTGTTAACTTACCTTTGAAGTGCCCGCAATGTATTTGGTTGAATTTGCGATGCGATGGTTGGCCCCACCACAACAGCTCTGCCTCCCACTTCACAATTGCTTGAAATACATTGAAACAAATATCATATGAAACATCATAAAATTTACCTTACTACAGAAGCTTTCTGACTTGTGATTGCAATGTAGGTGGGTCCCTCTCCCCGCGCTTCGCAAGTTTTATATTTTAACCCCCGCTGCTTATAAAAAAAAGCTAAGATTTGAGATTTGTGATGTAGTTGGTCCCACTTTCCCTTGCCATTTCACTTACCTTCTCCCCACACTTCGCACTTCACGTCTTTTATAATTTTACTCCATGATTATAACTAAAACTTAAGAGTTGCCATCTACGGGCTGCAGTCCGGTCCCACCTTACCTACCATGTCACTCCGCCCTCCCCGCGCTTTACACTTTATATATTTTATAGTTTACCTCCGCGCTTATAAATCGACATTAAGAGTTCCGATTTGCAGGTTGTGGTCCAGTCCCACCATCCCTCCATTTCACCTCCCACTTCGCATTGCATTGCTGATTACATTCTTCATAACTTAAACTGTAAATCTTGTAAAGTGCATGGATGCGATGCAGATTCAGAATTAAAATCTAAAGGTTTCAAATCCAGTATATTGATTTTTTATGTTTTTTTTCTTATAAAAAGGGTTAAAACATGGCGAAAGAGCTCGGGTAGCAAAAATACACCAATGGTCGAGCTGGGCAAGGCATTTTTTCAAACTTGTTATGGTTATAACGACAGAAACAGAAAAGGAAGCAAACTCATTGGCATAGTCACTAATCAATGTAAAGTGGCTAGTCCTGCACCAGACTTAATTACCCAACGCCGATCTTTTGAAAAGAAAGGCCAGATATTAGAGTCATCATTCATTGCCTCTTTGAGATCATCACATGCCACTTTCAAGACTACCTTTGATCTTACGAAGAGCCATCGAAGTTGTTAGATACATGAAGAGTTACTCAAAATTAATTTTACAAGCGATGTGTTGACATAAATCTTTTATTCAAGGCCTTGCATGGCCACACCTATTTAATTTCAGTTGTTTGTAATAAATGAAGTTTTTCAAAGTAGATTAGGGCAACCGACTCAAGTTTAGTTAAATACTGCTAGAATTTTCATTATCAAGGGTTGGAATATTGTTAGCCCCTACACTATAAGAACTACTATATTGGAGCATTATAATTTTGGAGTTGGACATCAATAATCAAAGACCACTTATAGGATTCTTGATTTGTGTCAAAATGGTGATGTGTCACTTCTCTGTTTAAATGTTTCTGTTGTTTTATTTATTGTGCATTTGTTCATCTAATTGTCAATAAGAAATTTTAGATTAAGATTTTCTATCAAAGCACCTTAATTCTATCTGCATTTACATTCTGAATGTTTTCTGTTGAATTCTGATTAAATAATTCTTAACTACTCTTTAGTCACTACTGAACCTCACTATTTCTTTCACCTCATAATTCATACAGCTCTTAAGATCCATTTAGCACAGTTAGCCAGCCTTGTGATGCTCTTGATGTTGATGTTCCATTCCAGCCTTTTGACTCCATAGCCAAATGGATTAGCTTCTGCAACTCTGTCTGTCCAACCACCCAATCAATCAAACAAACAACCCCCCTAATTTATATAAATAGCCTAATATCAGCACTTATAATTATCAAGCCAAATCAAAAAAATAGAGAGAGCCTTCTCTGAGTCTAGGAAGGCTAGGTCCTGGACTCCAAAAGTGGTTTTATGTTGTCCTGTGTCATTTGTTCTTGCCAATATTTCAAATTACGGAGTGACAACAGTATACAAAAACATTTTGACCATGTTTTTATTGCTTCTTAACCCATAATTCAATCTCTGTCTTTGCCAAAACTAATAAAAAATATATTCTCTGTTTCGAAAATTCTCACTGTATACATAAATTAAATGAATTTTATCATAAAAACCATTCATAAATGAAACAAATTATGCCACTGTGTGTTAAAAACAGCACTCTGTTCTCTGTATGTATCAAAATCAATATCGAAGACCGTGTTTTCACATACAACCTCCCATGAAGAAATTGCAAATTTACCTGATCTGGGAGTGATTTTTGTGATATCTCTCAGATAACTTGAGTTCCTATGTTTAGAAAATTACATTTCAATCAGAACTCTCCCTCAATATTTCGAAGGATTCGTTCATTAAATAAATGATAAGTACATGTTGATTGGTGGCAGAGTTAAGTGAATAGTGGCAGTGACAAGTTATTTGGCAATGACAAGTTTAAATAGTGGCGGAAGCACTCATTTATAACTCGTAGTTTCAACTTATGTTTACACAAAGTCCCGAGATTTGTTTATCTTAATGTATGTTGCATTTAATGAGAAAAATGCGATTTTTTTCTCTTACCTTTGCGCTCCACGAGATCTTTGCACTTTGACGGTGTGTTTGATTAACATGACTGCCAGATCTCTTGGCTCAAATCTCAGTCAACTCTGATCCTCTTCTTATCTCTCTATTATTATGTTGCTATATCTTTTGTTGGTTTCCCTGTCCTTGATTTCATTTGTTCTTTCACATCCTTCCTACGTTTTTCTCCATCAATTTTTTCTTTACAGGATATTTCGAATGCATGTTGATGGTTTGCATGACATTCAACTCCCTCACTGAGCCTGCAATAGCTATGATGGTGAAGAAAACATGGTTTTTACAAAGGTATATGGTTTGAAAATGGCGGAGGCTCTACCAATTACACAGGGTTTGTTTGAATGTTGAATCACTCTATTTTTAAATTTTGTTTGATCGTTTCTTATTCGCCGACCTCTGACTGTGATGCTTTCGTGGCTTAACCTTTCTGAACTACTTTGCGTACTTGCTCCACAATGTATACCTCCATCTTCCATGTTCTCTACTTTACTTATTACACAACCCATCTCTCATCTCTCATTCATGACATATGTTGACCAACCACATTCTCATTCATCTCTCCCATCAAAATGCATCATACCCATTGAAAATGCATCATTGCTTTCCATACCCACGCATCATATTTATTTTCATTCCATCGCATTATTTTAACTTAGGTTAGCTCATTTCATTTGCACTTTGGTTTTTATCATAATTGCATTTTCCTCCCATATACCTTAGCTTTAATCATATATATGATTGCGCCTTCAAATGATATTTTCATATTGTATTTTGTAGCTTAGGTTTTGATCTTTGTTTAATTTAATTTTAAAAATGACCAAATAATGATCATGTTTTAAAATTAATTTTTTACCATGAAACTAACATTTGTTTTATTTTTGTAGGTCCAACAAGAGTTTGATAATTGAGCCTTTCATTTATGATCCTTATGTTTAACAAAATTAGGGTTAATGTGATATGGTATATGGAATATGAAATGATATATGGTTTATGGAATGATAGTTAACTAGGTAGGATAATGGATATGGATAAGGATATAATGGGTAAAATAATGAATAAGAATAGGAATGTGATGAGTAGAATAATGAAGGTAGTGAAATGTGCGTAATGAAATGTACGTAAAATATGCATATCAAGTACTAAATTAGTCTTAACAATCTCTAGAATATTTTTAAAAAATTGAAATTTTAAGAGAAAAATTTTCACTTAATGTACTTGTACTCCCATAAATTGTTAGATGTCCATGATGTCCTCTGGTAAAATGATGGTCGAAATTGTCTTTATTATCATAACGATGGCTCTTATAGGATATGTAGAAATGTAGAGACTTATTTCTACTTCTCATCTGTTTATTGATTAAGGATGATATTTTTCAGGTCCCTTCTACAGTTTGTATTTGATGTTTCAGGTCCCTTCTGACATGTCCTTCAGGCTTGAATATTGATATAGTTCAGGTCCTCTTCTGAAATTTTATTATTTCAGGTCCCTTTTGATATATAATTTTCAATAATGCTTCAAGGTTCTTCTGTCATATGATACAGTTCCTTCTGGATAATATTCTCTATGATATCTCAGGTTCCTTCTACACAATATTTTCAATAATGTATTAGGTACCTTCTGTATAGTATGTCCAATGATGTATCAGGTCCCTTTGTTCGTTGTAATTTAGGTTCCTTCTTCAATTCAGTTGCTCAAACTATTTTCATAGTTTTATTACAAGCTTCCCCCTTGCTGATGTTAAGACTTGTCCTCAAGTCTTACATGTCTTGGAGGATAAATCTGCAGAAATAATACTGAAGTAAAAAAAAAACAAAAGCAGAATTCATATTAGCCAAACAAGTTGGTTTTCCGATATAAATTCGAGTTTGTATTGTGCTAGTTTCCTATATTTTCACAACGAAACTCTTATATATAGATATATATATATATATATATATATATATATATTATTTTTTATTCTTCTAGAGTTATGGAAGGCATATTGCTATGTTGTTCCATTAATTCCAGATCAATATCTATTGAAATTATTTTCATACAATCCTCTTTATTGATAGGCTTATTGTAAACTCTAAGCCTATGTCCATTAACCACAAATGAAATATATGCTTCGTCAATTGTTTTTGTTTTTACAGCTCCATTGTCAAATATTTCTTCGATCTCATATGGCCCAAGCCAATGAGTTGTAAACTTTGCCTTGAAATCTTTAAACTTGGATTCGAACAATAGTGCCCAGTCTCCCTTTTGAAACACTTTATTCTTGATGAATCGATCATGCCATTTTATTCTTTTTACTTGAACAACATATGTGTTATCTACTTCTTGTTGTCTTATCTCATCCAGTTGATTTAATTCCATGACTCTTTGTTGTTGTGCCTTAGATAATTCCATTCCCAACTTTTCTGCTAACTTGAATGTATGTATTTGAAATTATATGGGTAACATGACTTATTTTCCATACACCATCTGATATGGACTGAACCCAATTGTGTTTTTCCATGTTATCCTATATTCCCATAGTGCATCTTTCAATTTTGTTGACTAGTCATTTCTATTCATTTGTACAGTCTTCGTCATGATATTCTTCAGGACTTTGTTTGTTGACTCCACTTGTCCATTTGCTTGAGGATGGTATGGAGTTGATTTTATATGTTTGATATTGTACTTCTTCGTAAGATATAGAACAATATTTTATATGAACTGTGTGCCTTGGTCAGTTACAATCTTTCGCAGAACTCCATACGTTACAAATATTTCTTCAAATAGAAAAGAAACAGTTGTATCTTATGTTGCTCGTGCCACTGCCTTTGCCTCCACCCACATAGTAACATAATATATACATGCCAGGATGTACTTCTTTCCATTTTATGGTGGGTTGATTGGTCCCACAAAGTCTAGAGCCCATTGCTCAAATGGTTCTATCAGTACTTGTGGCTTTAATGGCATTTCATCTAATGCCATTGGTCTTCTAATTCTTTGGCATTTGTAACATCTATTTACATAGGCCTTGGATTTTTTGAATATTTCCGACCAGTAGTAGCCAAATATTAGCACTTTGTATGTTGTCCGCTTGTCTACAAAATGACCACCACATGGCTCGTCATGACATGCTTTCAAAATATCTATAATCTCATATTCTCTAACACATTTTCTTATCATCATATTAGAACTAGTATAAAAGTGTTGAGATTGCAATAGGATGATGAGCTTAGTGGAAAGAAGTCGCCTTCACTAAGTGGGCTCGCAGGCTATTTTTGGCGCAAGTCTATTTTTAGACTATGTCTATTTTTAGACATGTCAATCATGTTCTATGAGTTGCAGGATGATATTTGTGGATGGTTGGTCAAGTTGGAAAAATAGATGGACTTCTATTTTTAGACATATTGGGCGGAATCTATTTGTATATTTCTAGTCTAAAAATAGAAATGTCGAATATTATTAGCTCTTAATAATATTTGGACTATAAACATTATCTTATTCTCTTGGAGCACTTCAGTTAAGTGCACAGATGTGGCACAAGAGCTGACAGAAGGAATTATGCTATTCCTGATGGTTAAGTGGAGTTATTGCATGGATACTTCAGTTAGAACTCATGTGACAGAGTTTGGTGGAGTAATTGAGGTAGTTGATGGAGTTTTGTTCAGTTTAACTGAGTTAAACATAGTTGAGCTAGTGGTATCTAGTCTAACTAATTGATACACTAGTGAGAGTGGTGTGAATTAATTATTAATTAATTCAATAATTATTAACTCATTAATCAACTAAAGAATACATCAGTTAACTACAGTGCATGGACAGTTTCAGTGGAGACTAGTGAAGAGGTAGGTGAAAGAGCAGTGTGACTATTAGTTGTGACTATATTGTTGCATGATTTGCAACAACCAGTGATTGGAGATGCCAATGAGGATTGTGTGAGCAAGGCTGGACAAATTCAAGTTCATTTAGAATCATTCTTCAGCAGTGATTGCGCAGTAGAGGCAGGCTATCAGGTGGCAGAGATTGGAGCATGTGATTTGCTAGATCGGACTTGTTTAGTGTGTAGCAATTGGAGATTATACTGAGAGCTTGTGAGGAGCTTTGTATAATGATTGTTACATGATCTCTATGACATATAATATACATATAGTTTTGGTTTTTCAGCTTTAAGCTTTCCCATAAATAATTTGTTCATATGTGTGATTGTTTATGGTTTTAATGTGCGCATGCGATTGTTTTTATTTCCGCAATTAATGATCAATGGTAGAAGAGATTCTGTATTGTGCATGAAGTTAAAATAGTGTGTGATCAGGAGAATCTCGGTGTATAACATATCAGTTATCAAATTTCCACATGGTATCGAAGCGATATTGATCATTGGAGCAATTGAAAAACATTGAAGCGATTGAGTTTTGTGCTAGTGGAATTCGAATTTGCAGCAGTGTTTTCTTGGTGTCGAAGTTGAGATGTCTTTCAACGGATTGCGATTGGAGTATGCCCTTGAGGGAAACTTGAATTATATTGCATGGAAGGACAGGATGGAGGTGGTGCTAGATGAAAATAGGTTGAAGGAGTTCATAGATGCAGAAATTCCAAAACCTGCTTCTAGCGATGCTGCCGCACTTGACGCATGGCAAAAGAAGATAGAAAAGTGTCGAAGAATTATGTTGGAAGGTGTAAAGGATCACATAGTGTCCAGCCTTCATTGTAAATACTGCCATTTGAATGGGACAGATCTTCATCAAAGAACTCGATGAGAAAATTTCTCTGGCTACCAAAGGAATTGGAAGAGGCAAGAAGAATGCTTCTCAATCCGTGCTAGGCAGCAAGGTGGACATGTCCAAGGTGAAGTGGATTAAAGGTGAAGTGGATTTCAATCGTCACCAACACAGACATTACGCCACTAATTGTCCACGAAGAAAATAAGCAGGCTACCTGACCCGTAGCCGGAGAGGCCTTAGCCTCGGGATTTTGAGCTATATTTTTCACCGATCGCATGCTTGGTTTCAAGTGTGATGGAATCGGTGTGGTTCTTGGACAGCGGTGCGTCATTTCATATGACGGGAGATCGGGATTTGTTCTCAGATCTGGAGGACAAAGATTTGGGTGTGCACATCGAGATGGGCGATGATGGTAGATACAGGGCGACTGGTATCGGTACCATATCCTTTCAGAGGGAGTCTGGTAAACCCTGGAGCAGGACAAGGCAAATGGGGCTGTTCCAGGATTGGAAGAAGAATCTATCTTCGTCATCAACTTATAGAAGACAAGTGGAGATGGAAAGTGTTGTCGTTAGCGAGGGAAAGGCTTTCCTACGCGTTAGGCGTGTGAATCGGTGAAACCTGAGGAAATGGGCTTCCCCCCCCTCTTCCTCTTCTTCCAGGAGAACCTTATCAATTATAGGTAGAATGGCTGCGCATCAATGGTAAGTGCAAATCTAGGAGACAGTGGTGGAGCTGATGATGGCGAGTTATTGCACCGAGACGGCCACCTTCGCCACCATGAGCTTAAGATATTGTAGGATTTCT
The DNA here is from genome assembly GCA_034641835.2 of Pinus albicaulis. Taxonomy (NCBI): domain Eukaryota; kingdom Viridiplantae; phylum Streptophyta; class Pinopsida; order Pinales; family Pinaceae; genus Pinus; species Pinus albicaulis. The sequence continues at coordinate 1,326,066,135 of CM076572.1, forward strand.
ATCGGGCTTCCTAAAGGTACACTTACGCAGTCAGATTAGTGCAAGGGATGTACTTTGGGAAAATTTGTGAAAGCCACCTTTCACGAGAAGGATATTCGCACCACGACGATCCTTAAGAGAATTCACAGCGTACGTGTGTGGACCTTTCGCAGCTTCAACAGCTAGTTGCATCAGGATATTTATCGATGATCTTTTTCTAAGTGCCGGATCTTCTTCATGCATTGACAACATATTCCAAGTTCGTGGTTCAAGGCACCGAAGCGTCATTGAGAAAGAATCTAGAAGCAGTGAAGGCTCTTTAGGAGCTTATTAAATACGAGTGGTGAATTCATCTCTGGAGAATTCAAGGACTTTTGTAGCGCAGAAGGAATTCGAAGAGAGCTCATAGCACCTCATAACCCACAGCAGAATGGGGTTGCTGAGCGGAAGAACAGAACGATCGTGGGTGCTGCATGGGCGATGTTGCATGATCAGGGCCTCCCCATACACTTGTGGGCTGAGGCATGTAATACTGCAGTATATGTGCAGAACCGTTGTACTCACAGGATACTTGGCATGAGTACACCCGAGGAGGCGTTTTCTGGTAAGAGGCCTGATATTTCCCATTTGAGGATTTTTGGTTCACCTGTTTACATTCATGTGACGAAGGATGCCAGGAAGAAGCTGGATCCGACCGCAGAGGTTGGGATATTTTTGGGGTACAATGATACACCCCACAACTATTGTGTGTATTTTCCAGACAGTCGCAAGACTGTTGTGCGACGGGATATCAAATTTCATGAGGAGAAAGCCATGAAGTGTTCACTTGAGAGGGAGCCACACTTGCATGTAGATGAGGAGCTATTAGTTCCTAAGGATAAGCCTCAAGATGTGGATCAGCCACAAGAGGAGGTTCATGGAGTGGAAGAGAACACTCATGCAGCGCCAACCATCAGAGGGCAGAAGCGCACTACAGAAGCTGAGCGACTAGCTCAAGATGCAGAGAAGGTTGTAGGAGCACCTACATCACAACGCAGACAGAGATAGTCACCTAACTAGTACACTGGATACATGGCTCTTATGAGCAAGTGTATCGTGACAGAGCCATCCTCTTTCAAGGAAGCTGTGGAGGATCCCACATGGGTACATGCCAAGGTGGAAGAGTATGATTCGATTGTCAAAAACAGTGCATGGGAGATTGTCCCAAGGCCGGAAGGGAAATTAGTGGTGGGTTCGAGATGGATCTACAAAGTGAAGCAAGCAGCTGATGGGAGTGTGGATAAGTACAAGGCAAGATTTGTTGCCCGAGGCTTCTCACAGATTGAGGGGATCGATTATGAGGAAACCTTTTCACCTGTCACAAGGTATTCTTCCATACGGACGATTCTTGCTCTCTCAGCGCAGATGGGGTGGCACATTCATCAGATGGATGTGAAGACTGCATTCCTCAATGGAGTGATTGAGGAGGAGGTGTACATAGAGCAGCCCTAAGATTTCGAGATCTTCAGCAGCGAGTCGCATGTGTGCAGGCTCAAGAGAGCGTTGTATGGGTTGAAACAAGCACCTCGTGCTTTGGTACACATGGATAGACAGTTATTTCACCGGACTTGAATTCTCCAAGAGTGAGGCGGATCCAAACCTATACCAGATTGTGGTGGAGGGTAAGTTGCTGATCATTGTACTTTATGTAGATGAATTGATTTTGACAGGAGATGAACTATTGATACTCTCATGGAAGGCTAATCTTACAAAAGAGTTTGAGATGAAGGACTTGGGCCTCCTTCATTATTTCCTGGGATTGGAAATTTGGCAGCGCAGTGATGGACTATTTTTGTCTCAAGGCAAGTATGCCCGGGAGATACTGGAGAAGTTCAACATGCATGGCTGCAAGCCTATTGACACTCCTCTTCCTGGTGGATGGAGGAAAGAGGATGCTACATCGACAGAGGTAGTGGATGCCACTATTTACTGACAGTTGGTGGGGTTGCTTATGTATCTGGTCAATACACGACCCGACATATGCTATGTTGTTAACCGGCTTTCACAAGATATGGTTAAGCCTACCAAGCTCTACTAGAAGGTAGGCAAGCATGTATTTAGATATCTCAGAGGCACATAGGGATATGGATTATGGTACATACAGTCGGATGAGTTGAATTTGTGTGGCTTCACGGATGCAGATTGGGCAGGGAGCCCAACGGACAGAAAGAGCACATCTTGAGGGATTTTCAGTATCGGGTCGACAGCAGTTTCTTGGTACAGCAAGAAGAAGAGATCCATGGCACTCAGTTCAGCAGAGGCCGAGTATATGGCAGTGAGTTTGGCTGCATGCGAGGCTATATGGATGACGAAGATCCTGGTCGGGTTGTTCGGTTCACACTTAGATCCTACTGTGATATATTGTGATAATTAGAGTTGCATCAAACTCTCGGTTAATCCAGTATTTCATGATAGATCTAAACACATTGACATCTAGTATCATCATATTAGATATTGTGTGCAGCGGAAGATCATGCTACTTTCATACATTCCCATGGAGGATCAGGATGCTGATATCTTGACGAAGGCGCTCACCAGGAGCAAATTCGAATACCACAGGAGGGGCAGGATAGGGGTGGCAGATAATCCTTATCATGTTGAGAGGGAGTGTTGAGATTGCAACAAGATGATGATCTTAGTGGAAAGAAGTCGCCTTCACTAAGTGGGCCTGCAGGCTATTTTTGGCGCAAGTCTATTTTTAGACATGTCGATCATGTTCTATGAGTTGCAGGATGCTATTTGTGGATGGTTGGTCAAGTTGGAAAAATATATGGACTTCTATTTTAGAAAATATTGGGTGGACCTATTGGTAGATCGCTGCCTAAAAATAGATATGCTCTAATATTATTAGCTCTTAATAATATTTGACATAAACATTATCTTATTCTCTTGAGCACTTCAAGCAGGCACAGAGATGTGGATAGGAGCTGTCAGTAAGGAATTACGCTATTCCTGAGGGTTTACTGGAGCTATTGCATGGAGGACTTCAGTTAGAACTCATGTGACAGAGTTTGGTGGAGTTGGAGAAGTAGTTGGTGGAGTTGTGTTCAGTTTAACTGAGTTAAACATAGTTGAGCTAGTTGTATCTAATCTAACTGATTGATACACTAGTGAGAGTGGTATGAATTAATTATTAATTAATTCAATAATTATTAACTCATTAATCAACTAAAGAATACATCAGTTAACTACAGTGCATGGACAATTTCAATGGAGACCAGTGAAGAGGTAGGTGAAAGAGCAGTGTGACTATCAATTGTGACTATATCGTTGCATGATTTGCAACAACCAGTGATTGGAGATGCCAATGAGGATTGCGTGAGCAAGGCTGGACCAATTCAAGTTCATTTAGAACCATTCTTCAACAGTGATTGCGCAGTAGAGGCAGGCTATCAGGTGGCAGAGATTGGAGCATGTGATTTGCTAGATCGGACTTGTTTAGTGTGTAGCAATTGGAGATTATACTGAGAGCTTGTGAGGAGATTTGTATAATGATTGTTACATGATCTCTATGACATATAATATACAGATAGTTGGGGGTTTTTAGCTTTAAGCTTTCCCATAAATACTGTGTTCATATGTGTTTTAATGTGCGCATGCAATTGTTTTTATTTCTGCAATTAATGATCAATGGTAGAAGAGATATTGTATTGTGCATGAAGTTAAAATAGTGTGTGATCAGGAGAATCTCGGTGTATAACATATCAGTTATCAAATTTCTACAAAAAGAGGTCACCATTGACCCACCTATATCTAGCACTTTCTCTAATTATCTTTATTTTATGCTTATTTGTGTAATGGGATGGTAGGATGCCAAATGATAAATAGTTGGCTATATCTGCAAACCATGGAGTTTTGACAGTTGTAGAAAATATATGTTCATCTGGAAAATTATCTGAAACTGTATTTAGATCACCAGGTGAATGAAGTCTTGATAGAAAGTTTGCTACTTGATTATCCTTACCTGGTCGATCTTGTACAATGATGTTAAATTATTTCATCAATAACATCCATCTAGTTATTGTGCCATTTGTAATTTCTTTGTTCATTAAATATCATGGCTGAATGATACGTGTGGATGAATACTTGATAACCTGTTATGTAATGTCTAAATTTATTAACCGCATGTACTACAACTAACATTTATTTCTTTGTAACAATATAGTCCAATTATGTCGGTGTTAAGTTTTTGCTTATGAAGTATATGGAATAATTAAACTGATTCTCTTTCTATACAAGTAATGCTCCTAAAGAAATGTTAGTTGTATCAGTTGATATATGAAATGGAAATGACCAATTGGGTCCTTGAAGAACGGGTGCAAATGGCAATTTTTATTTTAATATCTCAAATGCATTTTGACAATTATTTGTCCATTGGAATTCCACATCTTTTGCAAGTAACTTTAATAAAGGCAAAGCTATTTTACTAAAATTTTCAATAAATATCCTATAGTAGCCTACATAACCCAAGAAACTTCTTACTTATTTTTGTGTTGTGGGTGGCATTAAATTCACAATGACTTGATTTTGTTGGGTCCACCTTAATTCCTGAAGAAGACATATGGTGTCCCAACACTATTCCCTCAGTTAACATCATAAATCATTTTTCATTACTAAGTGATAGTTTTGTCTCTATGCATCTTTTTTAAAAAAAATTCAAGATTTTTTAAACAATCATCAAATGTTCGACCATACATAGTGAAACCATCCATGTAGACCTCTACATACTCATGGATTAGATCAGCAAAGATTACAAGGACTGCTCTCTGAAAAGTAGCAAGTGCATTACATAAACCAAAGGGAAAAACATTATATGTATATTTTCCCCATGGGCATGTAAATGTTGTCTTATCTTGGTCTTCCAATGCTATCTTTATCTTATTGTATCCACTAAATCCATCTAGAAATGAAAATAATTTATTTCCAGCTAATGAATCTAGTATTTGATCAATAAATGGTAACGGGAAATGATATTTTAATGTAGCCTTATTGAGCTCTCTATAATCTACACAAATTCTCCACTTTCCATTTTTCTTAGGCACAAAAACTAAGGGTGAAACCCATTAACTATCAGAAATAGGATAGATGAATCCAACTTGTAACAATTTCTGCAATTCTTCTTTCACTATTTCCCTCATCATAGGATTCACCTTTCTTTGTGGTTTCCTTACATGTTTGATTTGATCATTAGTGTAAATGTGGTGGATATATGTCTTTGGATGAATCCTCTACATGTCTATGTAATATGAGGAAAAAGATTTTGAGTATTTCTCTAATAGTGCTATTACCTCTTGTTCTTATCATGATTGTAAGTTATTACCAATACTCACATTTCTTCCAGGACTGATTTCGATGATTTTACTCTTTGAATTGGTAATTGAGTTAAAAGGAAAAATAATTTCAAATGAATTTTGCAGTGATTGTATAGTACAGTTTTCCTGAAAAAACTGATTTGAAAGGTGACTTGCAGCTTCATATTGTGTTATTATAAGCTACTCTGAAATATTTGGTTATGAGATGAAAAGATCTAATAAATCCTCATTTTCTTCCTCTTCTCTAAAATTATAGACTTGATTAATACTAAGAAAAAATTGAAGTTATTGTTGTTCTTCTCCATCAAGCCATGATAATAAATAAGGAGATTGTGTTGGAGGATAAAATTTAACATGTTTTCTTTCATCTCCATGTGCAATAATCATACTTCCTGACCTACATCAAATGAAGGCATATACAGTGGCTAACATGGTTTGCCTAAAATTAATGGATGGCCTCCTAAATTTGTTTTTGGCTGCAAAATGAGGAATTCTACAGGATACTCCCATGAATCCACTGAGACAATGATATCTTCCAATATTCCTTTTGGTACAACTTTAGATCTATATGGAAGTTCTAAAACTATAGTAGTAGGTCTAATGTTGTTCAAGTTCAAACGTTTCATAGTATCTATAGTCATAACAATTATAGCTTCTCCCAAGTCTATTAAAGTGTTTGGCACTGAAAATTTGTTGATCGAAATTGTAACCACAAGGATCCCTGGATCAACATATTTTTCAATGGTTTTATTTGTAGACATGAGACTAGCTAAACTTCCAGTGACCTGGATTGTGAGTGGATCTCTTTTTCTTCTGCCAAATTTCTTGATGCATAACCCCTTTATTGTTTTTGTATATATTGGAATATCGTTAACTGCCTACAAAAAAGGAATTTTGACATATGTAATCTCCATTTCATCAAGAATATCAAATTCAGGCAGAGATATTGGGATTTTCTGTTGTACTAACCTCTCTGGATATGGTGGATTCTGCGTCATAATAGATTTACACTTCTAAATTTGTTGTTCTGGTTGAGATTGTTGACTTCATTCTCCTTGTTCAGTTTGTTATTCTATTATTGGAAGAGAATCTTTATGTAACACCTCCCCAGGAGTTAAGTGGACATCTTGTATGAGAAGAATGGAATATGTAGGATAGTATGTTGCCTATTCCATATTGTATGTTGGTTTATCCACTTTGTTACTTGGATTAGCTACTGGTTGAGCTAGAAATTGTGTTGGTCTAGGAGGTGGCTAGTTAGTAGGCAGCTGAAGCTAGTGAGGTTGAGTTAACATCGGTGCATGATTTTGGGGTGGAAATGGCATTGGTTGATGTTGCTGACATTGTTGGTATTGAGGGTATGGTTGTTGATATTAATATTGTTGAGGGTACATATGCTGTGGTGGCTGGTTTCCATAACCATATCCCCTCCAACCTTGTGTAGGTTGGTTTTGATATTGCTGTGGAGGCCAAGCCTGCCATGGAATTGGAGTGTTCCATGAATTATGAGGAGGATATTGAAAATTCTGGGGGTTTTGTTGAGGGAATTTTTGAGGCATCCTTGGTTTCCAAAGTCTCCTTCATGCCATATAGTAGAGAGAGTCTACCCCTTTCACTTCTTCCATTTGAAACTCTTTTAATATATGAAATTTTTCAGTTGCATAATTATCTATGCAAAGTCCACACACTTGTATACCTTGCAAAGGACATTCCCTAAGTTTATGTTTTTTCCTACACTTTTGACAAAATATTGATAAGATTTCATCTTGTTCTTCCTTCTTCTTCTTAGCTTTTAAGACATCTACTTGTGTTCCCAAAGTGCTTAAGTGATCTGTTTTGAAATTTTCTAGTAAAATTCCTATTTATGCTCTTGTTATTGCACTTGTTGCAGATTTAGAAGCTCTTGATGTAATATATATGTTTCCACTTTTTTCTCTTCCCTTAGAGTATTTCTGACAAATTTCATCAATTTCATCAAATGGCAGATTGGAGATATCTCCTTTTCCCATCACTCTAATGATATATAAATATTCATCTCTAATACCCTTAAGAAATATTGTACAGATGGTATCTAGATTTAGAGAATGTTGTTTGCATTTTTGCAAATTGTAAAGAAATATTTCTAAATACTCCTCCAAACTTTCATCTTCTTATTGTGTCATTCTGAAAATGTCTTATTTTGAGTCTCTAGTCCTGCAGCAAGCTTGATACTTTTTAAGAAAAAAATTCTTCATATCATCCCAAGAAGCGATTGTATGTTCTCCTAAACCCATAAACCATTTTAATGTTGTTGCTTTCAAAGTAGCAAGAAAGAGTCAAAGCTTGTGTGTATCATCCGTGTATCCATAATTTCTACATAAGATATCAAACTCAAACTTAAATGGAATAGGATAATCTGATGACATTCCATAAAAGTTAGGCAATACAAAAGGTGGAATGTTTTTCATTTTCACTTCTTCTCCTAATATTTCTCTTGTATCTAATATTGGAAAGCCAAAAGTAGCTTCCTGATCATTATTATTTTCTTGTTCATTATCATGTAGTCTTTTTCTTTTTTCATTTTCTCTTTGTTCTTCTTCCTCTATCCTTCTGAGTGCTTCTATACTTCTATCTTCCTCTCTCTTTATTTCTGCTTCCAATCTTCTTTCTTACCCTCTTTTCCTTTTCCATTCCCTTTGTTGTCTTTCATATTCAATTTTCTGTTCAGGAATCATAAATGATATATTGGATCCTTCTCCTTCTTCAGTCATTTCCTGTTCAGAGATATGTAATGTTTCGATATGAGATTGATTTGGTGTTTCGTCAACTATCTTAATTTGTTCAAGGATAGGTTTCTCTTATTGTTCAACAACTGGTTTTCTTGTTTCCTTTTGTTTTCCTAAGGAAGGAGTTTCTTTTGGTGATTGCTTTCTTTTTACCTCCAAGGCTAACAAGATATGTATTTAAACTAGAGTTAATCTTTGTCCTGGTCTCTGTTTTTTCTCTAACTCCTCTAGAGTAGGTCTTCCAGCAACTAGTGTTGTTTGTCCTGTGGATGGATGAATTGTTGGGGGTTTTGTTTAACGAATCTACCCTTTTGATCTCTATCTCTAGGCATAAAGAAACATAACTTAAAAGAAAAACTATTTTTTTGTTGTTTTTTTATGTTTTTGATGTTTTTTTTTTTTTTGGTTATATCTTCCTAATTTACCACTTTGAAATATGATTCCCTGACAGCGGTGCCAAAAATGTTGGGTTTTTTACTGGGTAAAATAACAAAAGTATTTTATTATCAATCCGAGCTTGTAGAACTTAGAAGCATCTCCAAGATATATGGGTTTCAGCTATAGTCAAGTTTAGAAGATGAATTATTAATAATAAAGGAAATGAATATTACAAATATAAATCTTAACTAAATCATTTCTAATTCAATTATGTAATAAGCAGCAGAAGAAGCTCCTAACTTAGGAGAACTTATTTTTCCTTCTCTCTACAAGGAGAACTTATTTGTCCTTCTCTACAAAACTACTTCATGAATCAGAAACCAAAAACCACTAATGAACAATAGATCAAGATGCATGAAAGAATAACTGAAGAGGCTCCTAACTAAGGAGATATTTTTTTTCCTTCATTATATATTCATTCATCATTAATACCATTGTTAGAAAACAGGAACTTCAGAAAATCATTTAAAAGCAAGAAAGATGAATTCTAGTTCTAGTCCTTTGTCAGATAGAAGGAATGTTTAACTTAAACATTGGATTGCCCCTTCATATGAAGAATAGAAATTATGATTAGATTCATCAGCAATAATAACACATCATCATACATCTAATTAATAGATTAATCATAAAACAAAACTAGTTCATGAAATTGCAACTAAATTAACCAAAAAGTGCACTTAGCTCGGTGTGGGGGCCCTCCACCCTTACCTCGCACACTGTGAGTTCTTTCAGCTACTAAAACTCTATCAATAATTCACCATTTAGAAAAATAGGAAATTAAATAGAACATTTCTTTCAATTATCTCCCAAAGTTTCAGAAATATCAAAGTTTAAGTTATACAAATTCTACATATGAATGCCTTCAATGTCTTAGGCTTAAATAGATAAAATATTAAACAAACTCATCTAAGATGTCTCCTACAGACATGGCTATCCTTATCCTATCTATTTAGGTAGATCTTATCCATATAATCTCTCAAAATCTAGAAAATCCCATAAAATTCTAAATTTGACCTATTTCCTAGGGATTTCCATAAAAATAGGTCATGTTTGACCACCTTTAACCGGGCCTATTTAAGCTCAGTTTGACTGAACCAATAGGTGTAAATCTAATATTATTTCCCAATATTTCTAGAAATGTATCCATCTTGATCCAAGGTGTCCTGGAAATATGACATCCATGAAGCCATTACGAGAATTTCTGGTCTGGTCCAAAAATGCACTTAAAATTCAATTTTTATAAAAACTTTTAAAAATTGCAAAACTTAATTTAGATACCTGGATATGCATTAATTGGAAAAAATAGAGTGAATATGATGGTATATGGATGGATATAATGGTAATAAAGTGTATTTACTTAAACAAAATTGGATAAAAAAACGAGGGCCAACAGGAATCCAACATGAGATACAACTGCAGTAGGATGTTCCACTCCTTAACATTGGTATGTATTGCATGTCAATAATGGAAAGTGCAGAAATCAAGAATAAAATCCAAGAATTTTTGAATAAAGGTATCATTCACCAATATACCTCACCATGTAGTTCACTGATTGTATTGGTGCCTAAGAAGGATGGAACATGGTGCATGTGTGTGAATTTTCGTGCACTCAACAAAATCATGTTAAAGAATCGTTATCCGCTCCCAAGGATTGATGATTTACTTGATTTATTGAGGTATGCAAAGTATTTCACTAAGTTAGACTTAAGAAGTGGTTATCATCAAGTTAGAATAACTGAAGGGGACATATGGAAGACCGCATTTAAAACTAAACAAGGATTTTTTGAGTGGCTTGTTATGCCTTTTGGTCTTTGCAACGCTCCAACTAATTTCATGAGAGTTATGAATGATGTATTAAGACCATTTCTTGATGATTTTGTCATTGTCTACTTAGATGATATTTTTATATTCAGAAAATCACAAGATGAACATGTCATGCATGTAAGAAAGGTGCTTGATGTCTTAAGAAAAGAACAATTGTTTTTGAAGATGTCAAAATGTGAATTTGGTAAAACTTCTTTAATGTATTTGGGAAAATTCAATTGAGATGAAATTTTACGCTTCGAAAGCTGCAAATTTTCTCTCGGATTTTGTTTGGAATGGTGAGGGAAAATATAAAAACTTATTAATTTTAAATTACAAAAGAAATTTAAAATTTAACACAATTTAAATATTTAAAAAAATATATTTATAAATTTATATTTATATTTAACATTCAATTTTTTATAAGTGGTATATTTAATATAAATTCAAAGTTAACTTTTATCTTACTTCAAAGGAGACACACTGATCTATACTATCATATTAGTGATGTTATGAGTGGCATGTTAGTGGAGGGAAGGAAAAGAATATTAGATTTATAACGATAGATGTTATTTTTAAATTTTATAAAATAGATGTTTTTTTCTTTTTTTTTATATAAAATAGGATTTATAATTTAATTAGTGAAAAACAAAGAATATAGGGAGATGTTGTCATGTATATGTGTGTGTGTGTGTGTGTGTATATATATGTATATATATATATATATATGTGTGTGTGTGTGTGTGTGTGTATAGATGTATGTATATATATACATATGTATACATACATACATACATATATATATACATATATATACATATATACATATATACATACATACATACATACATACATATATATATCTATATATATATATCGAAATCCTAAGTATGGAGTTTTTCTGCAGATGGCGCAAGTCACACACAGGGAGCAGGACTGGCAGTGGCATTCGCCAGTATATGTCAGAGGCTAGCGACCATCTATATGCACCGGTGGAAGACACGAGGAGTATGAGACTCCTTGGAATCGCTCTCAGTTAAGCGAGGTTAGAATGGAGTTACCTTCCTCAAACCCTAACCATTTCACATGACGATGTTTCGGGTATAGGGTTTATGTGCATGTGCGGTCTCTACGTTGTCACAACTTAGGTTTAATTCTGATCCTTTGTATTAGCCACTGGATTCGATAGGGATCATGTGTATGTTGAGCCGGTGTTGGAGGATCTGCTCACCTGATGGGGACATGAGGTATCAGATAAAAACCTGGACCTATTCTTCTTGGTCATCGCAGATGCAAAGCTGAAACTTTAGCATTCCAGAGGTAATCGAGGTCTAGCGAACGGGGCCGCATTGTTAGAAGAAAGCCTGTAGATTACGTTTAACTATGTTTGGAAGGTGGAAGGAACAAGAGGGCCTGCAACAACAGAGGCGTCAAGGGGCTATGGAGGCCTACAAACCCTTCCATCATCTTCAGTGCCAGGTATTCCCTCTTTTCCAGTTTCCATAGGAGGGTTAGAAGATATTGTAGCTAGTTTTGGGTTTCTAGGTTCTTTGGGTCTGAAAGCTCTGGGAGAGGAAAGGACACTAGGGTTGGATCAGGGTAGAGGAAGGTCTCGGGTCGAGTTTGGTTTTCTAAGGAACCCTTCTCATGGACAGGGTTTTTCTTTTTTGGAGAATTTTCTCTTTTCGCAAGGAAGTGAAGCGGCTAGTATAAGCCCGGTCTTAGCTGAGGGCATCTCACGATCTTCAAGGAACCAGAGCTAGTCGAGCAGAAGGTAGGAGAGGCCTCCCCTATTTTCGGTAGTATAAAGTGGAGCAGGAGGATCATCGGATAGTCATAAAAGAACCAACCAAGAGGGTTTCTAAGAGTTGGGAGCTAGGTTTCTAGAAAGGGAATTCCTTAAGTCAGCAGGAGAAAGAAGACCTGCGTCTCCTTTAGCAGAAGTTGCAGATGTTCTTGAAAACCCTATGGAAGGAGAGGAAGGAGGAGGAAGAGGGACTGCTGGATCTAAGAGGAAAAATAAAAAATCCATTAGGAAGAAAGAGGAATGCCCTTTTTATGTTCTCAGAGTAGACATTTGTATAAACGAAGTCATGGAAGCCACTGAGACTATTCTTGTGGGCAGGGTCTGTGGAAGGAAATTTTCAGCAAACTATATCACTTAGTGGACCAATTCGGAATGGAAGGGTGCTCCAGGGAAACCTATAGAAATCAAAGCACTGGCCAAGAGCTGGTTTATTCTGAAGTTTGAACAGAAAGAACACTTGGATTGGGTAATTGCAAGAAATTGGTGTTTCGGGAAGAGGCCAGTATTGTTCCGAAGATGGACTCCGCTATTTGACGCTCAGAGGGAAAATATGGAAGAGTCTCCTATATGGGTTAAACTCCCAGGAGTCCCTTTTCCTTTCTGGACAGACTCTACCTTTTGGTCCATTGGAAATACTCTAGGACAGTTCTTAGATTTTGATTCATCCTTCAAACAATCAAGGGATCCGAGTGCGGCCAGGATTCTAGTAAATTTAAACCCTAGAGAAAGTCTAGCAGATGAAATGTGCTTGAAGTACAAGGATTATGAGTACATTCAGATCTTGGATCATGAACATTTGCCATTTCTATGTCACTAGTGCCAAAAGTATGGGCACCTGGCAAAGGACTACCCTCTTGGCCACCATTGCAAAAGAAAGTAGAAGAAGGTGAATCAGGAGTGTTAGTATGAATCTTGATTTGAGGTGTACGAAAAAATACCACTTTAGCTGCACATAAAAAAGAGCCCTAATAGCATAAATGACTGCTAATATCTTTAGATCTGCAATTAGATTATCAAGACAAATGCTACAAAAATCTAGATCTATGCATTAGAAGACATTAAACAGTAGAAAAAACACAATTTACTCCATAGATCTAATAGACAAGACATGAATATATCCAATGAAATTTTTATTAATGGCACCTGGGAGGAAAACACAAGAGGGTGTTCCCTGTTCTCCTCAATGGGATGGGTTCTTGAAAGTCCTTAGCACTTAAGATTTAGAATTCCTCTCTCTTGATGGTGTAGAAAACTCAGACAAAAATGGAAAAATATGGCTATGATTGTGGATCAATAGCCAGAACAAGAGTTGAGATCCATAGTGATCTTTAGGCAACAAAAGGTGACAAATGAATGGGAAAACCCTTCTATTTATAACAAAATATTGAGTTAGTCTAGATCTTGGTGCATAATTAAAAAATTATTAACCAAATCTAGATCCAACTTTTATGGAATATTTTATTATATTTTTTGGAGGGAAAATGAATTTGACTTTAGTCAAATCCCCTTATTTTTAAATAATAAATAAATAACTGATTTATTTATCATTTTAAGGATGTGATTAAGTAATAATAAATAAATAAATGATTTATTTATCATTTTAAGGATATTGTTGAGTAATAATCAAAAAAATAATGATTTATTTAATTATTTAAGGGTGAATAAGTCATATTTAACAAAGAATATTATTTAAACATGCTTTAAACAATTATTCTTTAGAAAATAATAAGATAAATATTGATTTATCTAATTAATTTCTTTTTTTTGGGTTAAATATAACTAGAAATATTAATTAAACTATTGTTTAACTAATTATTTCTTGAGGAAAATCAAACAAATGTATATTTATTTAATATTTCCTTTTGGGTTTTCCTGTTTAGTCCATAAATAACTTAATAAAGGTGATTTACAAAGTTATTTTCATAGTGAAATAAATTTTACTTGGGGTAAAATTGGTCTTACATGGTGTACCTAGGTCCATCTAATGATAATAGGTTAGATGACCAAAAAATGGTGTAACAGGGAGGCTCACCCAACAGCTGAAGCCGAAGAGAACCATGACCTTGAGGAGGATTTGATGGAAGAGGCAGAGGATCAGGACACTACAATGGAGGAACCGGTGCCATTAGAATATCAAGGAAACCTTCCAAGTCATTAGGTTGTAGATCAGGCTCTGCAGTTTTCTCAGGCTCAAAATCCTCCAAGAGAAGAAGAGGCAAAAGTTGCACCTCTAGAGGGTACGCCTCTTGTCTCTTATCCTTCTTCTATTTCTTTCATGTGCTCTTCTATTTTCAATCTATCAAAGCCTGGTCCCTCCAGGCCCAAAGAAATGGAACATATTCAAATGCATGAAATTATAGAGTCTCTTGATAGCATTATCACTTCTCTTCCACCTTCCTCCTTTCCCCCCCCCTATTGGTTGTGTCCCTGAGCCTGACCCATCCCCGTCGGGTCTCCCTGAGAAGCCTCCTTATAACCTAAGATCCCTGGTGAATAAACCGTGGAGAAGAGAAGTCATAGGAGGGCTGGGATCAAATCTAGTCCTGGTTGGGCCTAGAAAGCTGAGATGAAGGAAATCAAACCTCTCAAAGGCCCAAGTAAAAGAAAAAATTGATATTGCGGATGGGAAGTAGAGGTCTCTCTCTGGGGTGCTTAGATCAGTGAAATCACCCTCTCATGGTTACCGATGATTATTCTTTCCTACAATTGTAAGGGTTTGGCTAGTCAGCCTAAAAAACTAGCTTTAAAGGAATTAATGAAGTCACACAATTCGGATGTCTTGTTTCTACAAGAAACAATGGGCCAAGAAGATTAGGTAAAAGGCTTTCTCTCAAGAATGTTTCTTGGCTGGGTGTCCCAAGCCTTGGATGCCCAAGGAAGATCAAGGGGATTAGTCACGAGTATTAACACTGAAAAATTGAAGGATTTGTCTTCTTTGGGATCAGAAAATTCCTTGGCCCTGGAAGTATATTTAGGCAAGCTCTGTCACCCTCTTTTGTTACTCAATGTTTGCGGGCCTTGTATGGAGAGAGTGCAATTTTTGGATACTCTCTTTGCTAAATCTTTTCTGAAGAATCCCAATCTTATTTTGGGAGGGGACCTTAATTTTTCTTTGGGATTATCAGAATCCTGGGGACCTTCTGTGAGGTCAGACCAGCTTACTGACTTCTTTACAAACAAATTGGCTTCATCACAGCTAGTGGATGCCACTCTAATCAAGCCTAGACCCACTTTGAGAAATCAAAGAGTGGGAGACGAGTGGGTGGAAAAAAAATTGGATAGGTTCCCCCTTTGTGAAGATTTGGTGGCTAGGACCTCTGCATTCAGAAATTGGGTCGAGGAAGGGGGACTATCAGACAATCTTCCCATTTTCCTTGAGATTAAAGGCTCGCAGAGAAAATCAAAAACTCCTTTCAAATTCAATTCCTCCTGGCTAAAAGACAAGACATATAACAATTTATTCCATGCCACTTGGAGGAAGAATAGACCAAGGGACCCTGGAAACATGTGTAAGAATCTTATGGAGAATTTGAAAAACATGAAGAAAGCAACCCAAGAATGGGAAAATCATAAATTATTAAAAGAGGAGGAGGAGTTAAGAAAGGTCAGTGAGAAACTTGATCATCTTGAAAGGCTGAAAGGGGCAGGATAATTAAATATTGAGTTAAGAAACAGGATAATGGAGCTGGAAACGGTAAGGAAGAAAATCTTGTTGGAAAGGGAAGAAAGGCGGTGCCTAAAAAGTAGGGCTATCTGGCTGCAAGCGGGAGACAAAAACACAAAATTCTTCCGGAACTATGCAAAAGGAAGGAAAAATATAAACACTATTTGGTAACTGCAGATGGATAATGGTGAATGGGCCCGTTATTTTGAAGACCTCTCCTCATCAGGAGTAAGTCATTTTAAAACCCTCTTCAGAGCTTCAGCAGAAGCCTCAATAGCTGAAGTAATAAGGGTGGCACAATTTTTCCCCAGTTTCATAGATGATGAAGGAAATAACAACATTATGGTGCCTATTAGCACCTAATTTGAACCTCAGGCTGAAAGAAGGAAAATCAGGGTAACCTCAAACTATGCTCAGCCTTGTAGCTAGCCCTACAAGGTCAGGAGAGGGTTCTCTCCGTGAAAAATATTCAATGAATTATAACTGCAAACTGATTTTAGGCTAGGTATAGTAAACTCAGAATGTTTTTATAAATTTTTCAGGGTTGTATGAACAGATGGGGTTGGGCAATTTGAAACTGGGGAATTAAATCAGAGATACAGGGTATTTTATGGGGTAAGGTAGGTAGGGATTTTAACAACTTAGTTTTAAATGATGATGGAATGTGTAAGACTGGTGAGAAGTTGAAAAGGGCATAAGAGATGGATCCTTTTCAAACAACAGAAAACATCAAGTATTGAATGATTTCCCAAGGCAGAGAATTATGCAATGGATTATACCTATCTATCTTGAAAACATTCAACCAGAAATAGGAATGAATGAATGGTAAACATAAAAATTTAACAGATGATCACAAGGGAAAGAACAGTGCTAAAATCCATAACACAAGGATCCCATAAATCAGTGCTGCATTTCTTTATTAATTCCCTTCCAAACTGTTACAAATGGAACACGTAGCGTCCTGAAATATTTCCAACTTATTCCAACCTTTTTTCCCTTTCACAAATGACTCAGAAATTACATTAAATAGACAGAATTTGAGGGGACATAGATCCACAGAAGGAGGAACTATTTCACCTTCCCTGAAACTAAAATTTGAATATAGGAAAAGACCAATAATATGCCCCTGAAAAGAAGGAGCAATACACTCGACTACCTGGAGAAATTTGCTGTCATACCTAATGAATGAAAAGAAGAATTTTGACAGATCCCTTTTTAATCGTTGCTGAAGAAGCCGAAATGATTCTATGTCTGTATTTAGCTCTCGGCCTTTACCTTTTGAAGAAAAACCCATTGCCAAAGAAAAATGCCTTTGAAACCACTAAAAATCGAATTTTCCATTTAATGAAGAAGAGACCCCTTTTTTATTGAAAAAGAGCGGAGGGAAAGGGATGGTGGGCCCAAATCGTGATCGCAAATCGCAGTCGAAAGGAGGGGGTGTATCACATACTAGAGAAATGCGATTGGAGACTTGCGATGCGATAGTGTATAGGGGAAATGGGTTTTATGGGGAAATCACAATCGAAAATCAAAAATTGCAGTGGGGAAGTGGTCATACATATGGCGGGGAGCAAACGCAATGTGCGATGGAGGAAAGGCTGATGCGATGAGAGACTTAAGAAATCTTTTTTTAAAACTACAATAATCAAAGTATGGCTTTTACAAAGGAAAAACCCCTTTTTGTTTGGGAACAGGTAGAAGGCTTTATGGTGGGGCCGGGAAAATCGCAATCGAAAATCAGCGGAGGAGTGGAGCGGGAGCAAGATGCTATGGGAAATGCCAATTTCGATGGTGCGATGACTTTGTGACCCGTCCGATCAGAAGGGCAGATCAACGGTGGAGATGCAATTGGGGGAGCACGTAGGCGGGAGTCAATCGCATCGGAAGAAGTCATGGGAGCGGGGACAAAGGTTTGGAATGCTGCGAAGTTGCGATGCGATCGGGCGATTGCGATTGAATGTGGGCCGTCAGATCGCTAAGAAGATCAATGGTCCAGATGTGATCGGGGGTGGGTCAATCGCATCGGCAATTTTCAATCGTAGGTGGGTCAATCGGGACTATGCGATGCGATGGTGTGATCGGATCGGAGGAAGGGGATTTTCGATCGGATTGGAAAAAGGGAATTACAATGAAAAAATTTAAAATAATATGAAAAGGCAGAAGTTGTAAATTCTAAGGGACCAAATGAGAAAAGGGGTAAGGTTAGGCTTTTGGGGCTTTCATTCACTTAGGCATATCTTCCAATCCAAGAGTCAGTTTTGAGAGTATAATATATCGTTGGAAAGCTCTTTCTGGGCTCCTCCTGATGAACATATTTCAAACATGATTTTATACTGAAAATACTATGGAAAACACTTTCGAAACACAGACCTGATAAGGACAACCACCAGTGGAATAATTTTATATCATGACCTAATGGAATGATTGAAAATTTCTTCAGAATGGGACATCTAGGATGCACATGCAAATGTGTTTTGATCCTTGGTGGATGTATGCAAATACTGACATCAACATTGGCTTCAATGGGGATGGTAGCTCCTTGGAAGTGCCAAGAACACCGTTGACCTAGTAGCCTTATCCATTGGGCATGGAGTCAATAGCTAAAAAATTACTTCAAAAACTGACTTAAGACTGACTAAAACACAATTGAAAGACTAGAAAAGATGCTCATAATTGAGCTTATTCATCGAAACCTACTCTAATTGTTCCATTCACCACCTGATCAAGTGAAATGGAACAATCGATGCAACCATGTAAGCATCCTGGCTGCTACTTGAATTCTTCCCAAGTGCTTTCTTATGAGCAAGAAGAAAGAATAACTAAAAGGCAACTCCCATGTAAACTTGGAATCAGCTTGAATCTTGATAAATTTGCAAAGCATGAGTTGACCAGCTGACCTCAAGAATGCTATGAAAAGATCTTCATAAGAATACATATTAATTCCCATCCCATCTAATACATTACTGCTCTGTTCTAGGTAATCTCTAAACCTTGGTTTTAAAATTTTCCTAACATCTGTGCTTTCTTTCTTTGATGATTGCAGTAAGTTGACAAAAGCATCCTGAAACTCGTGAATAACCAATCTCTCTTGATGATCAAAAACAAAACAAAAATCTTCTTCATTACACTCCTCATATGACTGCAAATATTGATATGAGCTTTGTAATGAAACAACTGCTGAAAAAGACAATGAAGTTGGCTTTCGAATAAAGTTATTTTCAACACTATTTTCTGGCACATGGTTAGCCAATGGGGTACGAATTTTACTGCAGATATCATCCAACACATCAGCTATAGGGTCATAAAAAACTTGAAAAGACTGCTACAACGTATCTATTTATTTTAATGAGACTGCATGACACTCTACAGACTGCTCATCCTTTCCTTTAGAGATATTATGAAAATTCTACTTTAAAAACTGAAATGCTTCAAAAAATAATGGTACAGAATCATATTGCATCATTTGATCATATGTTTCATCTTCCAAGCCTTTACCTGTAATCTGACCTTTAATTGCATTCGGTGGCTGCAAATCTGGTTCTAGAGAGGATTTGTATCGCAAATGATTTCCTCAACCATTTCAGGAGAAGATTTCTGATTAACAACTTTCTCAAGAATTTCACTATCTACCTCAACCCCAACATTAAAACTGAGAGACTGTTGATTTCTGATTGCATGAAAGTTATCTCTAATGAACTGAAATGAGGTAAAAGAAAGAGGCAAAGATCCCTCACTTACTTCCAAATTTTCTAGGCTTTCCTCATCACTGTCATGGATGATATGCATCGGATGATTACTGTTTTCAGGCTGTTGAAACTGAAATTCCTCCCACAAACCAACTGTTGATTTCTCTGCAAGATTAGCTTTCGTTTGGAAAACACAATCATCATCATCATACTGATAAAACTTTGGCAAACCATAAACATAAAACACATCATCAAGCATACATGTCATATGGACAGATCTCTCTTCTCCAAGATGTTCTATAAAACAGTCATTGTCATATCGATGAAAATTGGGATAAGAGAGAGAACGTTTTGGATCAGTCACTTGTTCTTCAACATCATACTCATTCCTTGTAGTGATTTTTTGCATCATTTATTCCACTGTACTTACCAGAAGGTTGAGATTTATCTTTGAAGATGTCAGGTGCTATGCAATGTTCTTCTTTTCTTCTTCCTTCAACTTTTCCCTTCTGATCAGCAGATTAGCTTCTACATCTACTGCATTGTTCTGCATCTCTTCAAGTGTTGCAAGGTTCCTTTCTCTCAGCTGAAACTCCATTTCTGGATCAAAGGCACCCGAGTAATGCAAGAGAGCTGAGCCAAGAGGAGGTCTTATATCGGCAGGTATCGAATAATAGACTCGATTGAATCTGGCAGAAAACTGTTGTACTGTCTCCCCTAGCTGTTTTTTCAGGTAGGCATACTCTTCTAGAATCAGGAAAGGGTTTTTTTTTACCACCCATATATCGAGGAAGATTTTGACGAACTACTGGAAATATGAGATGCTGGCATCAGGCAAGGTTTTGAACCAACTCCTGACTTTGCCTTGCAAAGAAAGAGAAAAAATCCTAATACTGACATCCTCTTCATCAACTTCAAAAAGGTCTAGGAAAGTATCAAAATTCTGCATATGTCTCTCAGCATTGATGTTGTCACATTCACCATCAAACCTCGGAAAATATAGGTAATAATTTTCAAGGAAAGCATGGAGTATAGGAGGTAAGATGAGAGGTTTATATCTATCCGTGACTATAAAAGGTGTAGGAGTATATCCAGGAGCTACAGGATTAATCATGGTCTCTTTAGGCTCATCAATTTGAAGATGGTCATCATAATATTTAGAAAAAGGGTGGAGGCCAAGATCAAATGAAAACTCAGTATTTACACTTTTTGAATAGGTAGAATCAAGATTTTGATCATCTTTATCACACAACAAATTCTGAAAAACTTTTAGGACGGTTTCAAGAAAAGAAAATAAGTAATTTACAAGAAATCAGATTAGATCCTGAATACCATCCACTTTGAATACCTGAACTTTGTGTAAGATCCTTCCATTTTCTTGCCGGAAAATTAGATCCTCCAATGGAGTCTTTACATCAAGTTGGAGTTCTCCAGGTGAAAATTTCAGCCTTCGTATGCATCTGATTGTTGTTCACCATCAACAATCAGATCTAAACTTTTTCTTTCTTTCCCAGGGAAGGTATGATATTTTTCCTCCCCAGTATGGTCACCAGAAAATGTTAGCACCTAATTTGAACCTCAGGCTGAAAGAAGGCAAATCAGGGTAACCTCAAACCATGCGCAGCCTTGTATTTAGCCCTACAAGGTCAAGAGAGGGCTCTCTCTGTGAAAAATATTCAATGAAGTATAACTGCAAAATGATATTAGGCTAGGTATAGTAAACTCATAATGTTTTTATAAATTTTTCAGGGTTGTATGAACATATGGGGTTGGGAAGTTTGAAACTAGGGAATTAAATCATAGATACAGGGTATTTTATGGGGCAAGGTAGGCAGGGATTTTAAAAACTTAGTTTTAAATGATGATGGAATGTGTAAGACTGGTGAGAAGCTGAAAAGGGCATAAGAGATGGATCCTTTTCAAACAATAGAAAACATCAAGTATTGCATGATTTCCCAAGGCAGAGCATTATGCAATGGATTCTACCTATCTATCTTGAAAGCATTCAACCAGAAATATGAATGAATGAATGGAAAACATAACAATTTAACAGATGATCACAAAGGAAAGAACAGTGCTAAAATCCATACCACAGGGATCCCATAAATCAGTGCTGCATTTCTTTATTAATTCCCTGCCAAACTGTTACAAATGGAATGCGGAGCGTCCTGAAATATTTCCAACTTATTCCACCCTTTTTTCCCTTTCACAAATGACTCATAAATTACATTAAATAGACACAATTTGAGGGGACGTAGATCCACAAAATGAGGAACTGTTTCACCTGCCCTGAAACTAAAATATGAATATAGGAAAATACCAACAATATGCCCCTAAAAAGAAGGAGCAATACACTCGACTACCTGGAGAAATTTGCTGTCATACCCAATGAATGAAAAGAAGAAGTCTGAAGATCCCTTTTTAATCATTGCTGAAGAAGCCAAAAGGATTTTGTGTTTGTATTTAGCTCTCGGCCTTTACCTTTTGAAGAAAAACCCATTTCCGAAGAAAAATGCCTTTGAAACCACTAAAAACCGAATTTTCCGTTTAATGAAGAAGAGACCCCTTTTTTATTGAAAAAGAGAGGAGGAAAAGGGGTGGCGGGCCCAAATCGCGATCGAAAATCGCAATCGGAAGAGGGGAGGGGGTGTATCACATACTGGAGCAATGCGATTGGAGACTTGCGATGCGATAGTGTATAGGGGAAATGGGTTTTATGGGGAAATCGCAATTGCAAATCAGAAATCGTAGCGGGGAAGTGGTCATACATATGGCGGGGAGAAAACGCAATGTGCGATGGAGGAAAGGCCGATGCGATGAGAGACTTAAGAAATATTTTTTTTAAACTACAATAATAAAATTATGGCTTTTACAAAAGGAAAACCCCTTTTTTTTTGGGAACGGGTGGAAGGCTTTGTGGTGGGGCTGGGAAAATCGCAATCGCAAATCAGTGGAGGAGTGGAGCAGGAGAAAGATGCTATGGGAAATGTCGATTGTGATGGTTTGATGACTTTGCAAGTCATATGATCGGAAGGGCAGATCAATGGTGGAGATGCAATCGGGGGAGCGCATAGGCGGGAGTCAATCGCATCGGAAGAAGTCATCAGAGTGGGGACAAAGGTTGGGGATGCTGCGAAGTTGCAATGCAATCAGGCGATTGTGATTTAATGTGGGCTATCGGATCACTGAGAAGATCAATGTTCCAAATGTGATCAGGGGTGGGTCAATTGCATCGGTAATTTTCAATCGGAGGTGGGTCAATCGGGGCTATGCGATGCAATGGTGCGATCGGATCGAAGGAAGGGGATTTGCGATCAAATCGAAAGAAGAGAATTACAATGAAAAACTTTAAAATTATATGAACAGGTAGAAGTTGTAAAGTCTAAGGGAACACATGAGAAAAGGGGTAAGGTTAGGCTTTTGGGGCTTTCATTCACTTAGGCATATCTTCCAATCCAGGAGTCAGTTTTGAGAGTATAATATATCATTGGAAAGCTCTTTCTAGGCTACTCCTGGAGAACATATTTGAAACATGATTTTATCCTAAAAATACTATGGAAAACACTTTCGAAACACATACCTGACAAGGACAACCACCAGTGGAATAATTTTATATCATGACCTAATGGAATGATTGAAAATTTCTTCAGAATGGGACACCTAAGATGCACATGCAAATGTGTTTTGATCCTTGGTGGAAGTATGAAAATACTGACACTAACAGAGCTGGTCTCAAAGGAGGAAGTAGAAGATACCCTAAACTCTATGCAGAAGGATAAAAGTCCTGTGCCTAATTGATGGACAGTTGAATTCTTTCAGCACTTCTTTGAATTTTTGGGAGAAGATCTGGTAGAAGTAGTGGAAGAGTCTTGCAGCTCGGGCACAATTTACCAGCCTTTTAATGCTACTTTCTTAGCTCTTAATCCTAAAAAGGAAAACCCTGTATATTTTGATGACTTTCGTCCCATATCTCTTTGCTCTTGTATTTATAAGATCATCTCTAAGGTGATATCCACCCATCTTAAACCTTTCCTCTCAAGAAACATCTCGTTGGAACAATTTGGCTTCATGGATGGAAGGAAAATTCATGAGGTTGTTGGGGTACTCAAGAAACCCTCCATAGCCTTAAGAGAAGCAAGAAAAAAGGAGTTATATTTAAAATTGACTTGTCCAAGGCTTATGATAGAATCAATTGGTTGTACTTGAGGTTCCTAATGACTCATATTAGTTTGAAGTTTGACTTTATCAATTGCGTAATGAGTTTGATATCTTCTTCAAGTATTTATTTATTGATAAATGGTGCAGCAACAAGTTTTTTCAATCCACAAAGGGGTCTTCGACAGGGCTGCCCTCTATCCCCCCTCCTATTCTTATTGGCAGCAGAAGGACTGAGCCTGATGATTCACGAAGCAAAGAGGAGAGGGGAACTAAAATGAATTGAAGTGGCAGTGAATTTATTTGTCACCCATCTATTGTTTGTCGATGACATTATGTTTTTCAATGATGGTAGCTTGGAAGATTGCAGACATCTACAGGAGCTGCTGAAAATCTTTCTGAAAGCCACGGGCCTTAGCATAAACAGTCAGAAGTCATCCCTGACAATGGCTGGTATGACGAGGGTTGACATGGGAAAAATTGAAGGAATACTCCATTTTGAAGTAAAATCCCTCCAAGCCAACGTCAAATACCTGAGCTTCTTCCTTCAGCCGGACTCATAGTTGGTACAGGACTGAAAATGACTCATTTCAAAAATTGAGGAAAGAATGAAACGCTAGAGCTTCAAATGGTTATCGAGAGTAGGAAGGATTGTGTTGATAAAATCAGTTGTGATGGCCATCCCAGTATACTGGGTAGGATTATCATGGGTCCCTAAGAGCATCCTCTCTTCAATAAACAAAGTGTGCAGTAGATTCTTATGGGTGGGATCTAAAAAGGATCATGTGACACCCTGGGTGGCCTCAGAGAAAATAGTAAGGCCAAAAGCACGGGGAGGTTGGGGAATAAAAGAATTAGCCTCTTTCCCAAAGTCCTTGGTAGCAAAACTAGCATGGAGGCTAATCACCTTAGAAAACCTTTGGACAACTATCACAAAAAGGAAATACATTGATCCTATGTCAATTCAGGACTCGCTGAGATTGCCCCAAAAAAATTCCAAAAACTCCTCAATCATGTGTAAGGCCACCATTTCCTCGGTCAATATCATTGAACAGGGTCTAGATTGGTAGGTGGGGGATGGAACCATGGTTAGGCTGGGTCGTGACCCCTGGGTGGGCTGCTCCGGGAAGTATATTCTTACTAGAGAACTCATTAAGCTATTGAACCTTAGAAGTTTCACCAATCTGAGGTAGGTTGTAAATCTTGAACAATCAACATTGTGGAGAAAAGGATGGATGGATGGGGAAGATCTCCAGCTTGATGAAAGATGGTTGGAGGAATGGGAGACATACACGATGGATCTTCAAAATTATAACGTCAGGACACAGGATAAGAGGGATGAACTTAGATGGGTCCATTCCCCATCGGGGATGTGCTCTCCAAAGTTTGGCTATAGCTGGATTATGACACAGAAAGGATGGGGTGTTCAAGAATGGTGGTCTAGACCCCTGTGGGAGCTAAAAATTCTGGCAAAAACAAGGTTGTTTTTCTGGTGCATTCTCCATAAAAAGGTTCCCACTTGGGATTTTCTTCAACAAAGGGGGAAGATAGGTCTAGGCTAGTGCATTTTGTGTAAGGATAGTCCTGAAACTATCCAACATTTATTTCTTACATGTCCCTTCAACATGAGTGTTTAGAATGAATCTCTGGGGCTGCTCAAAATTCCACAGAGATGGGGAGGAAGAGAGATACAAGAAGCATGGCAGAGGTGGTGGCAAGAAGCACCTAACGAGAGGGTCAGGAACATCCCTTTGTTGATATCCTGGGGAACCTGGATCGCTAGGAATCATGCTATATTTAAAGACTCTCTTTTTCCCATCATAAAATTCGTAGCGGAGGGAGTTTCCATTTATGAATATATTCCAATACCCCAACAATCTCAACAACCTCGAGTCATTCAACAGGAAAACATTAAGGGGAAAATTCCATGGGCCTATTTTGGTGGGGCCTTGGACCCCCAGGATAGATGTGGAATGGGTCTGGTCATTCATCTCCCTGCTGGGAAAATTCTCAAAGCCTCGATTGGACTAGGTCAGGGGAAAAATAACTTTGCAGAGTCAAAAGCCTTACATCTTCTTTTATGCTGGCTTTCTCTCTTAAGCTGTAGAGACATTTAGATCTTTGGAGACTCTCTAAACATTGTCAAGTGGTTCAATGGGACTCAAAGATGCATAAATTATATCTTTCTTCCATTATTTAATGAGGTATCCAAATTAAAAACATTTTTTAACAAGATTTTTGTTTGCCACATTTACAGGAGGCAGAACCACGAACCAGACCTTCTTTCTAAGGAGGGAATTTGACATGATATGGGGCACTGGATAGCTGTAGAAGTCAAAGATGGGCTGGTTCGAAATCTCAAACAGTCTGTTTTCAACTGAAGTGTTAATTTATGTTGTTTTTTTTTTACTTTATTTCTTACAGACATTCGACGCTTTTATTTTTTATTTTTTAAAAACCCATATTTCAATCTGTCTCTATTTCAGACTGTTTTCCTTGATGAGGAGGTCCAGGAGATAGAATAAAATTAGTATTGTAACAAACTTATAATGGTCTTTTTTTACAAATTGAACCAATGCCTACCACCCAGTTTTTTGATCCAAAGGGGCTCCAATATGGCTTTGTCTTTTATGTACTTCTATTTCGGGTGATATTCCTAGCAAGGAAGCCTGGGGGGTGAAAAAATATGTGGAGTATCTACTCAATGAGTGACTATGGTTGTGAAATGAGGGCTTCCTCAAAATCACCAGCGATAACTCCATCTCTCATCCGTCAAAGGAGGGAAATGCAGTTTTTTGAATGCATCTTGCATATACTATGTAACTTTCTATGACTTAATAGATGGTTCAATTTTTTCTTTGGAAAAAAAAAGTATATGTGTGTGTCTATATATATATATATATATATATATATATATATGGGTTAATTAATGAAAAATATAGAATATTCGAGAGATGTTGTCACGTAGCATTACATTTATATATGTGTGTGCGTGTGTCAGCTAATTATTGAAAATTAAAGAATAATAATGAGTATGTACATATATACAATGTATGTATATACAAAGTATGTATATACAATTATATTGTTAATCACAAAAGGAAGTTAATTCGAGAACCAAAAAGAGTATAAGATTTGTTTAGTGAAATGATATTGATGCCAAAAAAATTAGTTAAGATATGTTTTATCTTCAAAAATTCTTAATTTATATAATTTGTAACCTATAACCAACAGTCCCGGATGCGAGTGGGCTTTTTGATTAATTGTGAGAAGCTAGTCAGGTGGGTTGGCACGTGGCTCACCACCACCGCCACCCAACCTCGCATGCTCCTGCTCTTAAATACCACTGTACAGCTCTTAAATGAAGTTTTATGGGAGCTCTCTCCCCGATACCTGCTCATTCCTACTTCAGCTATGGCGCGCTCAGGTGAATTCCTATGTGTTAAACCTCTCCGCGTATGTTGCTCCCTTGCTGCTGCTGAGCATAGCTCACGCACCAGCACAGGGTCTCGTTGCGTCTTAAGCTGTTGCATTGACATTCTGCTGGGCTTCCATTTCTCCAATTGCTCCTCCTGTAACCTTTCACGCCCGTATTTTTCGCCTACCAGTCGCCCGCAAGTTTATCCCGCCCTTGTTGCTCCCCCTGTCCAAAAAACAATGCCTCGCCTTCGTCCGAGAATGCGTTGCAGGCGTGGCGGTACCAGTGGGCGTGCCATCAGCATATCCTCTCCCTCCACTTCCGATTCTTCGTCTTACTCTTCTGAATTCGGACCAGTCCGCTTTCCTGCATCGTGAAGAGGTCGTGGAAGGGGTCGTAATCGTTTTAATCCCGCTGGGCACTTTCGCTTGTCTTCCAGGGTGCATTCTCACCATGCTCGTTTCCATTTCCCCTGCAGTATTAACAAAACCTCTCTCCTTGCAACGGTTACCATCGACCTTCGGGCCGCCTCCTCAGAACAGGTTTCTTCGGGCCAGGTTCAAGCTACTACGGAGGCTTCTCTGGAGCCCATAGCGGATGCCGAGCACAGCAATCCTCAGGTGGACAACCAGCAGAATGTTTCTTCTAGAAAGGCAGCCAACTTGGGCCTTCAGGAAAGTTCCTCTGCTCCAACTGATGGCGGTCTTGAGCGCCAGGATGACCCTCCTCCTGAAGATGAGGATCCTTACAAATTTGGCTGCCTCATTGTCGAGGAAGATCCTCCCTCCGCTCATTAACGTGTATCCAGGTTTGCGCTCCCGGGTTTTGGTTTTCGTCGGCCTGAAGGTGTTCATCTTCAGTATGGTGCATCTGCTTAATTGTGCTTTTGTTCTTATGGTCACTCTTTTGCTTTATGGACGACCTCCCCTGCGTGGGAGTTATATTCTGATCTATGTCCAAGTTCTTGCTTTGGTCACAGGTTTTCGAACTGTCATTTTTGGTTTTGTTATGGTTCGAAATTGTAAGAATCTTGCCACTCTGGCTTACTCCATAGGGGTCATACTGTCAAGGTCTGTTCAATTTCCAGTCATAGATGTCAATCATTTCTTAGGAACAGACAGTATCACTGCTCTTCAAAGCTCTCATGGTCTACCTCCTAAATGTTTTGATGGTCAATTATCAGATTGCAATGTAAGAATGCCGCAGCAATGGGCTGGAACTCTCGAGGCTTCAGTCTCTCTGTAACACTATTTTTTGTATCAATATAGAAGTAGCCATATTCAAAAAAAAAAAAAAAACCTATAACCAACAGAGATCCATCTTAATTTGGAATCTACGAAGGCACAGAGGGATCAAAATCTTTTGACGTGTAAAGATTTCCTCAAAGTTTTAGACTCAAAAAGAGGTTTTCATTAGCATATTAAGAGATTTGATCACCCTTAGTGCTTGGTAGATCTAGAGTTAAAATGAATCTATGTTGGTTGTATTATTATTAATATCAAAATATATAATTTATATAAAATTTTCCATTCAAATTTAATTTAAATAAACTTCATTTTATGGAAAAAAATAAATTTCAAACCATTTTCCATATCAAATAAATACTCCAATAACATTTACTTACATACAATAAAGTATTATTTAATTTATTTTCAGTAATTCCATAAAAACCAATAAAGATTTTTTTATTAATAACCAATCTATTATTTATCTAAAATAAATGTTGAATGACCTTAAACCTAGACTTGCATGCATGTTTATTTCATACTTGATTTCAAATAATGCTCCCATGAGTTTTAAACCTTGAATTATGTGCAGTGTTCTAGAGGTCAACCAAGTCCTCAACCTTGCAAAGGTCGACCCCTTTCTCAATATTCACAATGGAAGAAATAGCCTTCGAAAGAAAATCTTAATGTTAAGCTTACTAAAGAATTGGTTAGCACTGCAAAAGGGAAGACTTAAGACTTAGGGGTTGTCAATAACCACAATAGAGGAAATAGCCCTGGAAAGAAACTATTAACGAAGCCCACTAAAGAATTGGTAAACACTAGAAAGAGGGAAGACTTAGGGTTTTGAAAGAAAAATATAATGTCATGAGAAAGTTATTTTTTTGCAGTTTAATGTATCAAATACCACATTTTTTATGATGCAATACATTGCATAATAGAAAAATTAAATGTTATGATAAATAGGAAAGAGAGAGAAATATAGAGAAGGAAGAAAAACATAGGAAAGAGGAAGAAAATGATGAGCAAAAAATGAATTTTGGAAATTCAAAGGAAGGCACTTATTACACCAAAATAAAGTCAGTGCAATACATTGTAAGGAAGAGAAACTTCCTATGTCACAGGCAGAGAACATTTTGGAAGGTGTGACATACTATGCCACATAAATATTTTGTATGATATGTCGTTCAAAGGTAATTTTTTTGGAGGTGTGATAATGCTCAACATACGTCAAAATAAATCCAAGTGTATTCCCCATCAAGGGAAGTTTTTAAGAATGTGATGCCACATCAACTAATGGACGTGGTGCCATGTAGGAGGGTGTGATTAGAAGTAGCTTTAGAATCATGGAAAATTTTATTTCCCCACTTTTCTAAAAGAGTTTGGAGGGTTGGTATGTGACAAATGGTATCAAAATTGTGGTTCAAATATTGAACCTAAAGTGTGTGTTGTTTATCTATAGGAGAAATGGTGTACCAAAATCCAATCTATTACAAGGATGTTGGTCCTTACATAAAGCTAACAAGAAAAGGGTTAGCAAGGAAAACACATAAACAAATGAACAAAGAAAATAAATCTAAACAAGATCATTGGTTACAATGTAATAACAAAGAAAAGAAAAGAAGATAAAAAATATGTACAAAAGAAATAATTCTATATTTTTCTTGTGAAAAGAGTTGCAAAATTGTCCCAGAGACATTAAAGAGGTTTGATAGGGTAATGGACCCTAAAATCTCCTAAAGGAATTTCCTTTTAGCATTTCCTTTCAATCGTAGGAGGAATTTTGAGGTATAAAATGGGCCTCCTAAGAAAAATGTACAACAAAAATAAACTTTATTAGAACCAATAGGATCCAAGATGATGATGTTAACCATGGGGGATGATTCACCATTTTTAGTGTAAAAAAGTAAAAAGATTAAAAGATAATAAAATAACAAAACAAATTTTTCAACTCGTATTTTCAACTTATATCCCTAATGTTTTACTCAAATTTCAAGCAAGAGTACTCGTTAGATGAAAAATTTGATTCCCCATCCAAAGAGTACTCATGTTGCATACTTTCGATGGACGTTGCTACATGAAAAATGAGAAATACATGAAAAACATGATTGCAATCACATTTTTTATGTATTTCTCATTTTTTTTGTCGCAAGGTCCATCGAAAGTATGCAACATGCGTACTCCTTGGATGAGGAATCAAATTCTAAATCCAACAAGTGTTCCCACTCGAAATTTGAGTAAACCCATACAAAGATAAGTCGAAAATACAAGTTGATAAAGTAGTTTTTTCTTTTTTCCCTCTAAAATTCGATGATGTAATCTAATATTATTTTATTATTTCCAGTATTATTTTATAATTTCCTTAGGAGGCCCATTTTAGACCTCAAAATTCCTGTAATGAATGATCTCTCCTCAAAGAATTCCTATGAGAGCTTTAAATGGTGAAGTCTATGAACATAAATGAATGCTAGTTTGCTATCCAATATGGTAGCATAACTTTTCTTGAGCTTCTCTCATTTTTTTGTCCCAAATCCATTGATATTTATAGGCCAAAGCCCATGCTTTGGCTCCCCTTGGCTTATTGATGAGACTTAATCCTTGGGTGAGCTACTGGGAGGTAAGGAGGCTCCTTAGTGCCACTTCAATTGTGTAGTGGCTCGAGACTAAGCTACCTGACCTTGTTCTTTTGTAGGTGGTTGTAAATTTAACATGATTTGGCCCACCGATTGTTGAGATGTCACTTCTATGGAACCACACAACCATTGAAAAACAATCATGGTGATTCGTGAAAAATTGTTGAGGTGACTTTGTGAAAATTGATTTTTTAAAATGAAAACCTTAGGAATCTTTGGTTTTTATTGATTTGTGATGTTTTTCAACATTCACTAGTGCACTTACAAATTCCATTCTTCAGCATTGAGGACCCTAGCTAGTGAAATTAAGTGTACGATTTTTTAATGATAATGATGGGATAGACATAAACCATAAAAATATGTTTTTCAAAGCTATTGTTCAAACACGAGACTTAGAATGGGCCAAATATATACCATAGAGCTAGAATTGTCATATATTTTAGACCTGCATCGGCTAAAGGGAAAATATTGTATACTAGTCCCAGAGTTGTAATGAAATAGAATAAAAATAGAATCACAAATACATATTTGCAGCAGAAATAACACTTTATTTCATTAATATCAAAGAATTGAAATATGTTTACATATAGAATGGAAATAAACTAGCTCGAGCGATGGTAGCTTATCTTTGAAAAGCGATGTGGTGGATACATGCCTCTGAATTGTGTTAAAATGCGGCTCAAGGGCCTTTTATCATTGAAAAATAAGGAGAAACCATAAACAATGAAAACCCTAACCCCAATAGATGGAACACCAAGAGTTTGTGGGCCCTGTTGGGGTTAGTTGGGTAGCCAAATTCCCAGGGTCGTAACTTGCTCATATTATCTTCGTTTTCCACGTACAATAATTTATTGGAAATATATATTTGAGTACTACATGTTTTTACTCCCGTGAAGCTCAAAAAAATGTTGTTTAGGGGGTCCAAACTGCTCTGGAAGTTTAAGACTCAAAAACTACTAAAAATAGTAAATGTTGCTATAAACAAGGAAAATAATGAAACTGACTGGAGGTCTATGTGGAATAGGTGGGTGGCCACCAATATCCACTTGGATCATTCCTCCCTCCTTAGGAAGAAATGGTCCCCATTGCATGCGGAGCCTCCATGAGGTGAGGAAATTTATGTTGAACCTTGTCCTTGGTGAACCACTTCCCCTGGTGAAGGAGTTGACCTGTTTTAACAACTTGATATATCTAGATACTCTATTGGCAAGCGTTATTTATCTACGTGTCCATGATCCAATTAGTTGTGGCACGTTGCATGTAGTTGGGTTTAACTCTGTTGGTGTGAGTTGTTTTGCAATGTCGGATGTGTCTAATAATGGTGGAAAGTATGGCCAAAGGCGATCCAAATTGAACATTGGGTGTAGTCCAAGGAATGTTGGAAGGTTGAGCTTAAAGGCATTATCCCCTACAACCTTGGTGATGGTGTACGACACATATCAGATCGGGTGAAGCTTGTAGTGGGGCCCAACGAGGGAATCCTTCTGCAAATGTACCCAAACTTTGTTGCCCACCTCGAACTTATGTGGCACCTGATGTTGATTATGTCATTATTTGTACTTAGCATTGGCTATGTCCAAAATGTCATGGAACTGCAGGAGAATGTGTTGAATGCACTCAATGAATTTGTTAGCCCTGTTAGCTTCAGACTACAGATGAGGCAAATCTGCCTGAGTAGCTGCAAATGGTATGGCCACATCAATGGGATATATTGGTTGGAAATCCCAACACCACCTAAAATGGGTCGTGTTAAGTTGATCTATGGATAGATTTTTTGTAGATGTGTTAGAAATATTGGAGGCTTTCATCCCATGTGTGTGGATGCTTCGAGTTGTACATGCACAAAATGTTTACAATCATCCTATTGACGACCTATGTTTAGCCATCAGTTTTGGGGTGGAAATTTGTGGACTTAGTGAGCTTGGTATCCAACATCGATCAGAGACTTGACCAAAATGTACTTAGGAACATGTTTTTCCGATCTGAGATAATGGAATTTAGGATCCCAAACTGTACCCATGCTAGTTCAAAAAATAGCTTAACAGTGGCTTCTGTTGTGATACTCTTCTTGCAGGCCGCTAGAATGACCATCTTAGAGAATCTATCAATGACCATGAAAACATAGTCATTTCCATGCTTAGTAGAAGGAAGGCCCGACATGTAATCCATGGAAATGGAGTCTCAAGGTCGACTAGGAGTAGTCATAGGAGTATATAGGCCTTGCTTCTTGATGGTCGGTTTGGAAATGGCATAGGCAATATACGATTTGATGGAATTCCCAAAATCATGCCAAAGGGTTGACCAATAAAAATACTCCCACAATAGTGCAACTATTTTCTCTACACCGAAGTGTCTCGCGAACCAAATGGAGTGCACCTCCCAAATCATCTTGGCATGCTCGCTTGAACAAACACCAAGGTGTCATAGGTGGTGTAACAGTGCATCCTAGTGGAGAAGATTTGGAAATTGCTATCCTTCTAGGAGTGTCTGGTATGTGTTTCCAAATTCTGGATCACTATTGGAGAGATGTAGCCACCAAGAAGTATTGTGCCCACAAGAGTCAATCACAATAGACAGCACCATGACCAATGGTCAATTAAGGCATTTTGCAACATTTTTGGTGTTTCCCTTCTTGTACTTAATGTTAAAATGGAACTATTGTAGGTATGTGGACCATTTTTTATGGCGATCATTATAAAACTTCCCTTGTGTCTGTATGAACTGAAGGGTTCAGCTGTCTATATGGATGATTGTTTCCTTCCCTATAATGTAATGTTTCCATTGTCGACAGGCTTGCACAATGGAATGCATCTCTTTTTCATAGGTGGAATAATTTTAGACTGTATCTGAAAGTGTCTCACTGTGATATGCCACGGGATGCCCTTGCTGAGTAAGAATTGCACCAATAGCATAGTCGCAGGCATCTATCTGAATCTCAAATGTTTGTTGCAGGTCTAGTAATGGGAGAACTAGTGCAGAGAAGATGTGATGCTTCAACTTAGAAAACACCTTCTATTGGGATTCATACCAAAAGAACTTTTCTTTCACTCCTCCCTTGGTGACTCGACTCAAAGGCCAAGTGATAAGAGAGAACCCCAACACGAACCTGCAATAGAATTTGGAAATACGCAAAAAGATGCAGAGCTATGTTAGAGTGGTTGGGGCTGGTCAATATTGAATGAATTTTATCTTGGTTGGGTCCACATGCACACCTCTCTCATCAATGATGTACCCCAGGTATTGAACTTGGGTCATACTAAAAGTGAATTTCTCCAAATTGGCACACAAATTGTGTTGTCGCAAGGTTTGGAGGACCTGATGAATATGTTCGAGGTGCTCTTCCCAAATTTGAATGAAGATCAGGATGTCATCCAAGTAAACCACCACAAATGAGGTTGTGAAGGGTCACAAGATGTCCCTGTACTCCTCCATGACCTAGTCCATCTATTATTTTTGTACGGAGGAGCTATATCCGGTGGCCATGGTAACAATCTTCTTCTTTCCCTGAGGGATAATAATAAGGAAAATAAATTTCCTGGATTTGGAAATAATCTTACAGCATTGCTTCGCAGTGATCAAAGGGATGGTGGTAGGCAGTTCTACCTCAGGTATCTTGTATAAATTATTGACCCAAAGTAATAATAACAATGTGAGGCTTAGAGTCATACACAACATGTCGCTTCAACAACTATGGTTGGACTAATAATACATAAAAAACTTCAAGAGGAGAAATATCACATAGTACCTCATCTTTGAAGGGCCTGATGTTGTAGGGAAGGCAACACTGATGACTAATGCAGAGAAATCGTCCATGGTGAAGCCACCCAATGGTGCACAATTGCGGGTGTGTTGTGGTCAATATGCCCAACTGCTTCATGACCTCTATTGAAGTGAGGTTCGTTTGTCTCTCACTGTCAACAATGAATTTTAGGGAAGAACCTTTCACCCAAGTGTGTGAGTGGAATGGGTGCTCACCCTCCTCTAAATATTCAGGCTCATCCTTCTAGATCTTGGTGGTGGAAATGGTGGCACTCGGATCCACGTCAACAATCTGCTTCTCTTTTTCATTCCCCTTATCGATTTTTGACTCAGAGTTAGAACATGCATCTAATTCAGAAGCCTTGAGCTCGACGACTAGTGATTTATTGGCCCAACACTCACGTGTGTTGTGAGAGGATATCTTATGGAACTCACACCATTTTCCCATGTCCTTATTTGTCTTCATGGAGCTTTTATTTTTCTTGCAGCTTTGGCAGGTTGTCCTGGGTCACCGTGCCTTAGATTTTGCCTCTGTTATGTGGTTTGGGGGCGCCTTTACCTTGCTTCAGATTTGTAGATCCAAAGCCTCGCTTCTTCTATTTAAATTTTTTCTCGATCTTAACAGTGTATCGATAGGTATTGCTGAGTGAGGAGATGTCCAGGAACTACATTTCATTCTAGATGTACTTGTGTAGATAGCCGCAATACTTGAGTACCAAATGTTGCTCAGAATCCTTAATACCCAACTTTATGCAAAGGGTATGAAAAATATTTGTGAACTCTCACACGTCTTGGTCCCTTCCCTACCGCAGGGTTGTCAACTTTATGTATTTATCCTCATAGCTCCCAACGTGGTAATATTGTTCCTTGATGGCGTCCCTAAAATAATCCAATTTGATGTGGTTGAAAATATTTAGGGTCCACTCTCATCCCTCTTCTCACATTAGGTTTCCCACCAATCATTGACGTGGGGGGTGACTTTAAGGAGTGAAAAACTAATCTTTTCCCGATTGGAAAAATCATGGACTGAAAAATATTCTTCTAGCAGATTTAGCCATTTATTTATGACATCCATATCTATATAACCTTCAAATATGGGGATGGTAAAGTTAACTTGTACCTTAAAGAGAATGTAACTTCCCAAGTGGTTGTTGGAAGAAGATGCATCGCCTATGGTATTAGAAAAATTTTGAGGTCTAAAATGGGCCTCCTAAGAAAAATGTACAACCAAAATAAAATTTATATGAACCAATAGGATTCATGATGATGATGTCAACCATGGGGGATGATTCACCATTTTTGGAATAAAACATTAAAAAGATTAAAAAATAATAAAATAATAAAACTATTTTTTCAACTTGTATTTTCAACTTATATCCCTAATTTTTTACCCAAATTTCGAGTGGGAGTACTCGTTGGATGCAAATTTTATTTCCTCATCCAAGGAGTAACCATGTTGCATACTTTTGATGGACCCTGCTACACGAAAAATGAGAAATACATAAAAAAAAATGTGATTGCAATCACATTTTTCATTTATTTCTCATCTTTCATGTAGTAAGGTCCATTGAATGTATGCAACATTGGTACTCCTTTAAAGAGGAATCAAATTCTACATCCAACGAGTGTTCCCACTCGAAATTTGAGTAAACCCATAGGGAGATAAGTTGAAAAAGTACTTTTTTCCTTTTTCCTCTAAAATTTGATGATGTAATGTAATATTATTTATTATTTCCACTATTATTTTATAATTTCCTAAGAAGGCCTATTTTAGAACTCAAAATTCCTCTAATGGTATTCATCAAAGGATCTCAGAAAAATTGTCCATTGTCGCGTTCCTATTTTGCTCGAGGGCTTCTTCAAGAAATATTTTGAAAGGATCTCCTGCTCCCTCATCTTTCTTTTCTTCTAACATGGGAGGTCGTCGGGGTTTACAAGGCTGGTCTTGCAAAGGTTCAACTAGTTTGAGCCCTAATCTCCTTATACCATGACCTCGTTGGGGACATGCAAAGGAAAACAAATAAAGAACAAAACACTATGATACCACTGATCTGAACTTAAACAGGAACACAAAAAATACAAATATGCAACAAAAATAACACTTCATTTCATTAATATCAAAGAGCTGAAATATGCTTACATACAAAATGTAAATAAACTAGCTCGAGTGACGGTAGCTTATCTCTAAGAAGATATGTGGCAGCTAAATGCCTTTGAACTGTGTTGCAATGTGGCTCAAGGGGATTTTCATTATTGAAAAATAAGGGAAAAACCTAAACAACCAAAACCCTAACCCTAGGAGATGGAACGCGAAGAGTTTGTGAGCCTCGTTGGGGTTAGTAGGGCAGCCAACTTCCCAGAGCCGTAACTTCGTCATATTATCTCAGTTTTGCATGTATGATACCTTGTTGGAAATATCTCTTCGACTATTACAAGATTTATTACAGGCCCCTACCTTTCACATCCTTTCTTGCAAGTAGCCCTTCGCCTATAAATAGCCCAATCAGTTGTTCGATCTAGATGATCTGGTATTCTAAAAAGGAATTTATCTATAGAAAGAAAAATTGCAGCGTAGTGCATCATAAGTTCACCTTAGGGGATCATACAAAGCTTCTCGAATTTCTTGAACATCACAATTTTACAACCTCTCTTATTGCAAATTCCCATTCTTTTGGATCAACAATGCCTTCCATTGACCTAGCAATTTTTTTTATCACAAGGGGAAGCCCTCTACACCTGGCACACACAACCCTCTTCGTTCTCTCCTTGGCATATTTCTATTACTTTATAGAAAATTATGATGAGAAAACAACACCCAACTCTCATCTTCGATCAAATCCTCCATTGTAATTTTGGACCTTTCTACATTAACCCCCATCTCTAACAGTGCTTTGTGATTCCTCAAACTCAAAATAATTTTGGAGGTTGAGGGTTCAGTTAGCAAGGGCATAGTACCTAATTCTTCCAACAATTTTACACCCTCTCCACATACATGATCTAAAAATAAGGAAAATTTCTTTGCCTGCATATTGTGATTCATCCATATTTTTACACCTTTTGGGTTCATATTACGTTTCAGGTCATGTATATTTGTTTGGATTTATATATGTTGTCAGAGTTATTTCCAAAGACTTTTATATGAAGGAAACTAAGAAACACTAAGCCAAAAAAATAAACCATCGCTAAATACATTTCGCACCCTTTCACAGTTGAATATTCTCTTGAGAAGAATAGGCTTTCCATATCCACCCTTTTTAGCTATGCCAATGTAGGAGAACTTTGAATCTATCACTAGTTTCTTGAGTCATTCAAAAGCTCACTCTTTTTCGACCATACAGAGTTCGTGAATGAATAAAAAATGATTGAAGAAATTCTTGAAGAAGGAATGGCTTCAATGTGTTCCTATATAGTCTGCATGATTTCCTACTTGAGTTCCTCTAAGGGCTGAGGAATTTGAGGCCACGCAACAAAAGGATACAATTATACATGTTCTTTAATATCTAAATAATATGAGTGATATTTTGACTTGATTGATATAAATAACATTATACCTTGGTGCAACTATACATTGTTGGACCAATTTTGATGCTTCGTGGAGAATCAGATCCAACTTCTTAAGCCTTATATTGATGGATAAAGCCTTATTATAGCACATATAAGTGGGAATTATACTCTTCATGTTCAATGTTGGACCTAATTGTTGGATCTACTTAATGATCGATT
Source organism: Pinus albicaulis (assembly GCA_034641835.2). Taxonomy (NCBI): domain Eukaryota; kingdom Viridiplantae; phylum Streptophyta; class Pinopsida; order Pinales; family Pinaceae; genus Pinus; species Pinus albicaulis. Next base: position 1,326,104,542 of record CM076572.1, read on the forward strand.
GGATGTTTGTTACCAGGCTCTTAAGGGAACCCAATTATTTCTTATAATCATTGGATCTACTTAATGATCGATTGGATGTTTGTTACCAGGCTCTTAAGGGATCCCAATTCTTTCTTATAGCGAATAGCAATCCCTATCTAGTGAAGGATATAATAGATTAACTTTTTTATGACCACACCAACAAATCCAGAGACCAAAACAACTTCAGCCATCATGTAATTTTGTATAGCGCAACAGAAGCACTTTTTTTTTCAGGAGAAAAAAAAACTTTCTTTTCATTTATAATAAAAATGAGAGTACACTCACTAAGTTTTCTCACATAGTCATCAGTTCTCATAGGATTTATCTCTGTATTCATTTTTATATGCTTATACTTTTCTCCTTTACATCTGAGACAAATAGTTATACTATGTACACATATAGATAATATGTTGTAGAAATTTTTCTTACATCCAGTTCGACAGAACATTAATAGCCATCAAGAAAATAGGGAAAATATATTACCCTATGTAAATTTAATGGATACAAAATTCATGAGAGTGTCCAGAAAATATGCAACAAATAATAATTTACTCGACTCTAAGTGAATTCCCCTCTTTAAAAGTAGGTCAGTAACCTAGTTTTGTTCTCTAAAGATGTGAGTGAAGGATATGTTCTGAAAATTACTTACCAATATCCTTATGCACCTCATCCAGTTGGAAAGAATTGGGGGGTTGAATTGTGAATTCTCCCTAACCTAGTCTATGATTCTCTTGGCATCACCATGTATGAATATTTGTTCCAATATTAACCATTTAGCTAAAAGTAGGATGACCCATAGCGCAATGATTTCGGCTTTGTTGTTTGTACCATGTCCTTGGTTCCACCAAAAGTGGTAGTAACTCTCCCGTTTCATAATGATAAATGCACCATACCCACAGCTGCTTTGTTGACTTGACCCATCAAAAAATCCTGTAGGATATATCCCCTTTATGTCCTTTATTACCTTTCCCTTATTTCCTGAGTTTTCTGTTGGGCCCAATCTTTGCAAAAAATGTGATATCCTTCAAAACAACCTCCTGAATCACTAGCGTTTTATGTTCAAAAATACATGAATTCTTGTTGTGCTCGATATACGAGATGCCATATAAGGGTAATGTATGATATTTAATATGATTCTTGATCCATAAACTAAAGCATGAGATCAGTGTTTGTTGTGTCTCGATTCTCCCTAGTTGTAGAGAGTCTATAACACCAGCCCACACCTCCATAGAAAATGGGAAGCACAACAAAAGGTGATCAATATCTTCACTATGATTCTTGGACATAGGGAAGATTCCAAGGTTGAGAAATCCTCTATGTATCAAAATATCCCAAGTGAGCACTTGTTGTGTATGGTCAACCATCCAAAGCATCTCCACGTTGCTTGAAACCAAATTTTATAGTCAAATTCTCTCTCGACCAATGGGAGTATGTTATATACATCCCTTACTCATGGTTTTCCATTCTTTAATATTCCCTCCCACTGCAATATATATTCACCCTCACTGATGGATATTCCTGCATCGAAAATATTGGTGAGGTAATCCTCCCATTCGATGGATAGGTTACAGTGCAGTCCAATCTCTTCTTCCTTAATCCAATATTATTCATATGTAGATTGATTGTTCAAGTTATTGATCTGTGAAAAATAATAAATGACCATGTTGTGAATGGTATTAATTATATTAACCAATAATGTGTGGATAACATTGAATTGCTTCAATGCATCTAATCCAACCTCCACCAATCTACCATCCCTAACTTCCCATCTCTAGATTCCCAACATCCATTGGTAGTTTTTAGTCATGCCTCACGAAATGTAGGAGGAAACAATGTTCTTCCTAGCCCCTTCCTTGATCCAAATTTTATATGGTTGTCGCTGCATATATTTCTCCCTAATGAGTTGTCCCAAAATACAATTTTTTGTCACCTCCCTTTACATGTTCTTGATGATCAGTTCCATGTTGAAATTGTGGGTGTCCAAGATACCCCAACCCCCCTCTTCAATCGGCCTTGATATGGATTTCCATCTTACCATATGGATCTTCCCCTACATTTTAGTCCCCGACCAAATGAATCTACCCATTATATCATCTAGCTTGTGATAGATCTCCATTGGCAACATAAATAAATGCATCCAAAAGAAAAAGATGTTTTGGAGGACAGATTTAATGAGAGTCAATCTACGTCCAATTGATAGCCACCTGTGTGACAACCCATAAAATTTCTTAGTAAATATGTCGGTCAACCAGACCCATTCTTTAGTGTCGTAATTATTAGGTTTGATACGGAAGCAAAGATGTGATCTGCTCTTCTAAAAGCACCGTTGTGACCCTAAATAAATGACATATCTCCCTGCACTGAACATCCACTATGTTGGCAAAGATCAAAAGAGATTTGGTTTTACTCATAAATAGAATCGATCCCTCGCTAAAAGTCTTGATGCTCAAATGAATCACCCTCCATTCCTTAAGGTTATTCATACCACCAAATAATATTTCTTATACAAACATCATATGTGTAATATGTATATTCCTTCTGACCTTTACATCCATGATCTTTCATGTGTCCCTTGCAACACCTTTCTTGCACCTTAGTCAATCCATGACCAGAAGGAATAACAATGGAAATAAAGCACATCCTTTGTGAAGACCCTTGTACTCCATGAAGAAATTTTTCGGAGAACCATTGATGATCACAACGAAATTTGTAGTCTCAGTACAAGCCATCATCCAACCAATATTATTAGGATATATGCCCACCTTATGTAAAACCATTCTCAGGAACTCCAAATCAATGCAATCATGTACTTTAATCAAGTCCACCTTGAGTAAGATTGCCTTATTTTTCCCAATATGCATGGAATGAAAATATTCCTGTGCTATGGATATGGCATCCTATATCTGTTTGCTACCAAGAAACCAAATTGTTCAGGAAAGATAGAGGAAGACAAGGTCTTATTTATCCTTGTGGAAATCGACTTGGATATTAGTTTGTATATTTCATTACATAATGATATAGGCCTATAGTCTACAAAATATTATGGGACCTTATTCTTATGGATTAATGCTATAAAAGTAGCATTGATGGCCCCATAAATGTGTCAAGTGGTGCCTGATTATTCAACAACCGCCACTATGTCAGGCAACATTAATTCCTAGAAATGTATGAATAGTTCCACCCCCCACCCATAGGGGCTGAAACTTTTCTCTTTTGTACATGACTTGAGGACAACAATAATTTCTTCTATCTGAACCAATTTAGCCAAAAACTCATTTTCCTCCTATTTGAACATGTGGGTCATCTCTGCAATGATCTCTAGATATTAATAAAATATTTGTTCATGTGCTTTGAATTGTCTTCTGAAATGGAAAAGATCCCTCCTCTTAATGCGATGTTGATCCTGAATATAATTACCGCTTGCACCCTTGATGCCTCTAATCGGATTTCTTTGTTTCTTGAGATTGGCTCACATATGGAAATATTTGGTGTTCTTATCCCCAGCCGCAACCCACAGAGCATGACACTTAAATTTCCATTCAGATTATTGTGCCAAAAAAATCTTGTGCTTCTACCCCTCGAGGTCCATAATTTTCCCCTTATATTGATCAGGGAAAGATAATGGGTCCTCAAGATCATTATAATACAATGATTGAAAGTGTCTTAATATTTGCATATTTTTTCTTCTTGATCCATAAAAAAACTTCCTTCTTGAGGGCCCTCAACTTGCTACAAAAATTCCCCATATGGTCACTTGGGGGGGGGAAGGATTGGGAATCTCCATACATTTTTCAACAAAGCAGCAAAATCCTCATTAAGGAACCATGTAGAGTTAAATTTAAAGGGGAAATTGTTATTGTTGTCCCTTCCCTCCAATGAAAGGAGTATTAGCTTATGGTCTGAAACAAAATAAGGAATAATCTTGGATGAAACCCTTGACATAAGCCCAACCAAATATTGGCTAATAATGAAGCGGTCCAAATTCTTAGAGATTCCCTCTTGACATGTGTGCATGTTCCGCTATTTAGGGGAAATAGTAATGGGATCACTGTCACATAGAGAAAAATATTTCATCAATTCAAAGAGAAAACTTGGATAAAGGGTCCTCTATGTCCTTACCTCCCTAGATTTATCTTTTCCCCAAAGTTAGATTGAGATCCCCAGATCATGGAAAATTTTAGGGGCTAATATTCGTAGCGGGCTAATTTTCCATGGTTTTTCCAAAAAAAAGATTTACCAATTTTCATTTTTTATAAAAGTGATTCGCCCAAATTTTATAGTATAAAATTATATTATCCTAAAAATCACCAAAATTTTATAAAGACTATATAAATTCATTATAAATTTGGATATCTTTAAGAAAACATCACCAAACTTTTTAGAATTTGCATATCAGGGTCTCGTAATATTTGCCAAGGTTTCTAAACTTTAAGATAAATTTCCATCCTTAAATTTTTCCCTACCCAAGATAGGATAATAGAATTTAAGCCCAAGATACCAGAGTCTCCAGTATTTTCCCAAAAAGAGTGCCTACTCACAAATGGGGCATATAATTTAAGAATGTGAAACTGATGTGTGGACCCCAACAGATCGCCATAAAGGAGGATTCCTCCATTGATACATAAGGCTTGTAAAGAGATCCATTTAAGTTTCCACATTGCACCCGAGCCACTGGAATATCCCCTAGCATCTGAAGTGCAAACAAACCAGTCAGGGAAGGCAGAAAGAAGGAAAACCCAGGTATTCTCACGAGGGCACATAGTTTTTGCAGTAAAATGATAGAAGGATTATGTACTCGAACTAGTCCTACGAGTTCCCTAGCTTTATGAGCCGTACTTAAGCCCCAAATTCTCAAGGACAAGATAATCATGGGGGCACTAGGGAAGTGGTAATATAAATGATAACTAATATAAACTAATACTAAAAGAAAAAATGATAACTAATATAAACTAATACTAAACCTAGGTAGCTGATAGTAAATGTGTTACAATGATATCATAATTGACATAATGATGTAGATTATTATGAAACTATGAGATTAAATCGATGAAAGAAAATTAATTTAATTAAATAGTTAATTAAATTAATTTATTGAAACATCGCATATACTGAGATCTCATTGTTCACAAATGAATTTTAGATTTCAATCAAACATATCAATAGTGACAATGAAAGATCGATTAACACACAATCAATGTGATAACACTGCTAGTACAACACCGTCTAAGGAAGGAAATCAAGAGTTTTGAATATATTTTAAAACATAAATCCAAAATAGTGGCCACTGATGCTGAAGATTTTTTTACTTCAATAACACACATACAATGATCATACCATTGTAGGTTTATAGCAAGGCCTCGATCAAAAGTCACCCATTTTCTAGCATATTCTCTAAGGATTAAAAAATAACGAAAAATATGGACCTTACGCTTGGAATCATGGGTTAGGTGGGTTTTAGAATATTTCATGCTTTTTCGGCCAGGGGGGCCTCCACGCGCCACACATTTGATTTAATGAGGTCTCGTGACACGGACCTTGCTCCTTGCACATCAAGGATATACATGCTTCAAGGCAGAATTTTGGCTATTTGCAGTTGGTGGGAAATTAAGAGTGAGTGTTGGGAGTGAGCACCCTACGTATTGGTGTCCTGGTTCAAGCCAGGGCTGGGGTATCAGTGCAAGGAGAGGAATGTTAATGCAGTGGGGTATGGTGTTGGTTTTAGTTTTGGGTCTGCACTTGGTATCCCGGAGTTGAATTCCCTGGTGGGAGTGACGATGTGTTGGGCTCTGGGCATGGTAGGTGTGGGGTGAACGAAGTTTTTGCGACTACAGTAGAGTGGTTACATCGCTGGTCTATAGATTCCGTGTGGGTTTGTCATCCCGCAGTGGAGTGTGCCAAGCACTGTTGTTTCTAGTATGGGAGGAGTCTAGAGTTCACTAAGGCCTGGAATGTGCCTTCCTACGATAAAATTAATGGTGGTATAATGAGGGCTCTTCGGGATTGCAGGCTCCCCCAAAATTGTTCTGAGTCGGCCTCAGTCACGGGTTGGTAAAAAATTCCTTTAGTTAGTTTTATAGTTTCTATTTTGTGTCATGTTATTGTCTAGACATATCAGTCTTTATCGATTTCGGAGCAGTCGGGGGTGGTGGTTTGCGGTGTATGCCTCCTCAAAGAGGTTGTGCCAGAAGGGGAGGATTTGACCATCGTATGGAGGAGAGGCATGCGCCAGGGGAGCCCAGCTCCGACTCTGAGGAAACTAAGAGCTGACACTCTGTGGAAGACATGGCATTGTCCCTAGCTCGCTCTCCAGGAAGTGTTGATGCTCCAATCACCCTAGAATCAATAGAAAATCAATTTCAAAACATTCAACTCAATATAGATACCATGAGGCAGTAGCAACATGAGGACAAGGATGAAATTATTTCCTATATCAACGACCTTCAGAACATGAAGAATAAGACTTTGGACTCTCTGGAAAGTCTTCAGCGCCAACATTGACGCACCAACGATCATCTTCGCGTTTTGGAGATCCAGGTGGAACACATAAACTATCATATGCATGCCAGAGCTTCTTTGTTTGGTACACCTCCTGCATTCCCTCCTCATCCTCCTCTGTGATGTATCTTTCTGAATCTTGTAATGTTGTTCTTTTTGTGTTGGAAATAACCAAAGACATCGGTTGTCTTGGCTCTTCTCCAGACTTTCTTTTATGTAGGATTATGCTCATGTTGGCTCCCAAGCCTGTGATGCTTCGTTTTTTTTGAAGAAATGTATCCTAATATAACTTCTAGAATGATAATATAATGAGATTTTTTTGACCGACAAAAAAAATAATAATCATTAATATCCTATCATATCAAATCCAATAATATTTAAATTAGATGTCCTATAATTTTAAAGGTTTCGGCCATATAAATTCTAAAACATTTGGTTGATTTACATAACAGTTAAACGTGGAGTGTTGAAAGTTTAGGGAGAGTCAATATTTTAACTTTATAAATTGATTCAATAAAAAATCATTATAATCATAAATTAGATTTGATAAAAGGATCTAATATTTAAAATTTAAAATTAGATAGGATATAAATGTTTGAAAAACATAATATGTAAAAGTTCAATATAGATAGGATATAGATATTTGAAGAACTTAGTATTTAAAATTTGAAGGTAGATAAGATATGAATGTTTAAAGGAATAGATTTTAGAAAAGAAAAAACAAATTAATTTAAATTTTAAGTGATTGAAATGAATTTGAAATACATACATACATATATATATATATATATATATATATATATATATATATATATATATATATATATATATATATATACTATTTTGAAAATTTTTAATTATTTAATTATTTATATTTAAAATTTTATTTATTTTAATTAAATAATTAAAATAAATTTTAAAATAATTAATTAATAAAAAATTGAATGTTGATATCTAGATTATTTGGCAATTCAAATTCATTGAAATTTAGTTGGAAATATGGAAATAAGAAACATGTTAATAAATATAATAAATATGGAAAGCTTTGCACAAACAGTGTCATTATGATACCTTTTAGGTAGAGTTTTGCATGTGCGGAAAGCTCTGCACAAGTAAAGTTCTACACATTGTTGAAGAGAAAATTTTTGCACACTACTAAAGAGGAACAAGAAATTCCACATTTTTTAATTATTTTGTTACTTATTAATGTCAAAATTTTCGTGTGATAGTTCATTTTCTAAAGTTCCACGCAAGAGATATCGAAATGAACCATTGTGTTTGACTACCTAGAGCCATTGGTTCAACAAAGAAAGAGATTTTGCATTCCATATAGGTTGCGTAACAAATTTCTCCGTTGGTGATCTAGAATGAGAGCTCTCTACTGTACTGAGTTCCTTTATGTTGCTAATTATAGCTCACTTACCACATTATAAAGATAACCAAATTTCCCTTTGTGATGCTCTCATTCCTTGTCTTGATGTTGCCATGCTCCAATTCCTTGTTGTGCGACTTTTTCTCACTATTTTAGTTGTTCTTAGTGGGATCATTTTGGTTATCAGATGTCTTTGTGTGGTTATTTCTAACTTTTTTTCCTTTCCCAATACTCTCACTAGTATGTTAATAAACAATTTCAATAAGGAATCTAAATCTCCAATAGATCATTCAGCAGTCGGAAGTGACGACAAAACATACAAAAATGGAATTTTCAGCCATATGGAATGAAAGCCTTAAAGTCTTGAATGCAAGCCTGCCTATCCACTGCATAAAATTTGAAGAATGAGAAGTGAGGTGATGCAAAGGAAGCATGAGTTCGTAGACATGTTAACCCACCGAAGTGTAGATTTGTGATTGTGTAGAGGAAGCATGTGCAGAGGAAGTTGTTCGAAGGTGGTTGTGTGAAGGAAGTGTGTGCAAAGATGGATGTGCAGAGGAATCCATGTAGAGGAAGTCATGTGAAGGAAGCTTGTGGAGGTGGATGTGTAGAGGAAGTTGTGCAGAGGTGGATGTGTGGAGGAAGCATGTGTAGAGGAATTTTTGTGGAGGTGGTTGAGGAAGCGTGTGTAGAGGAAGTTGTGTGGAAGAAGAGTTTGTGGAGGAAGCATGTGCGGAAAAGACCTAATCAATTAATTAGCACTAAATGCAGGGACTATGCTACTTTGCAGCTATTACCCTTGTTAAATCCAATATTGTTTTTTTCAATCAAGCTTGGTTAACACATCATTGATTTATACAATAATTTTCCTTTTGTACATGAAAGGCACAAGGGCTTCACTCAATGAACCTCAGACGTATCACGTATGTTCGTGGCATACTAAACAATACCCCTAATTTGACTACATATTATAAAATACCTCTAAAAATCACATTATTTAACCCCCTACCAATACGAAGCCAATACAGCTTCTCAATTTAAGAAACCCCTAATTTCACTAGATATTGTAGGTATCCATTTTTTTATTAACATTTTAAATACCTTTATTTTTTTTTAACTCTGAGCATTGTCCCCAAGTGAAGCCCCATGATGAAATGGTACTTAAAAACAAAAATTACATTTTTAGTGAGTTTCTCAAAAATAAGAATAGAATATTTAAAGTTTTTTTTAAGTATTTATTTAAAGTTTTTTAGTATTTTAATATGTTAAATTATTGGTATAAATTTATTATATTGTATATGCATTTATTATTCCTTTATAAACTTAGGAAGGGGAAATGGTGTATTTTTATTTATTCATTTTATATTTATTTGTATTTGAATTAGTATTTTTTATAAAAGGATGATTTATTTTTTTATTTTTATTTTTTCAATATGTTGAATTAAATTGAGTGTAAATAAATTTTATATATTTTGAAATTTTATGATTTTACAGATGAATTTTATAAATTTAGGAATTTTGTAATAGCTGTTTATTTTAATTGGTGTAATTTAATTTAACTTATTAAATTTGACTAGTTTAATTAAACTTTAGAAATTAAGTATATAATTTGTCTTTAATGCGACTTTTTGGAAATTTTTCTGGTGGGTTTTCCCGATCTAATTTGCCTAAAATTTGACAGGAATTCATTGAAATCACAAGCTTGATGGGCAAACTCTTCACAATCGAAGTGTCCTTGGGGTTTTCCACGATGTTCAATTCATATATGCAGTCAAAAAACCAGTTAAAAAAACACAAATCAAGATTTCACCTCAAATGTTTCCACCTGATTCCGGCCAGAAAATCCACCGAAAACTCCAAAAAGTCACATTAAAGATGACTCCTTAAAGTATATATTATAATATGTAGTCTAATTAATATTTTTCATAATATTAATATTAAATATTTATTAATATTAAGAATAAAATAATTATAAATAATTAAATTAGTCTAGATTCATCTTAACTTCTGATCTATAGAGCATCAAGAGATATCGAATCCCTTAACGTGCAACTTCTTTTTTCACTACAAAAGAGATTTGGTCCCTCTCAATATTATATCTAGAATTAAGATGGATCAAAACAAGTTAAGTCAAATACACTTTATGACAAAGTTATCAATCAACCACCAATGTATTCAATTATCAATTGGGAACATAAAATAAGATATATTGAACAACTTGAAATTTAATGACATCATTTCAAATATATTGAATACATCATACATCCATAGGAATTAAAATAAGGAACCTGTTAATACATATATGGTAACAATTTATAAGTCTAAAGTGACTCCATGTAAAATTTACATAATCCTAAAGTTCTGTTGCATATGGCACTAGTCCTCTCTCCAATCTCTTTGATCACTACGAAGAAATACGGTAAGATCATTTCCCATACTGAGAAATTTGTTTTCCTTATGATTCGCCCTCGGGGAAAGAAGAAGATTGTGGCCACGGCCTCCAGACAGGCTCCCCCATGTGGTAGGAGTTGATGTACAAGGTCGTGGAGGAGTACAGGGACATCTTCACCTCACCCATAGGGGTACCTCTACATTGGCAAATCAAACACTCCATCGATCTGACCCCAGGTGTGTCGCTACCTAATGAAATGATCTATTGACGCTCTGTTCTGGAGAATGATGAGATAAAGAGGAATATTCAGGAGTTGTTGTAGAAAGGTCACATCAAACCAAGTTCATCACCCTGTGGGATCTCGATCATGTTGGTAAAGAAGAAGGATGGCACCTAGAGACAATGTATTGACTATCGAGCACTGAACAAGATCACTGTCTGGAATAGGTATCCAATCCCACAGATAAATGACCTTCTGGATAAGCTCAAGGGGGCCAAATATTTCAGCAAGATTGACTTGAAATCCAACTATCACAAGGTAACAATAAAACTCTCTAATGTGTGGAAGATTTTCTTCAAATCGAAGGAAGGCCTTTTCGAATGGCTGGTCATACCTTTCAGGTTGACGAATGCCCCTGTAACGTTCATGAGGTTGATGGATGATATCTTGCGACCCTTCACCAACTCATTCATGGTGGTATATTTGGATGACATCCTAATCTTCAGCCAGAGTTGGGAAGAGCACCTCCACCATATTCGATAAGTCCTCCAAACCTTGAGGTAACACAAGTTGTGTGCCAATTTGGATAAATGCACTTTTGGTATGACCCAGGTTCAATATATGGGGTACATCATTAATGAGTGGGGTGTGCATGTGGACCCAACCAAGATACAAGTCATTCAAGATTTTCCAACCCCAACCACTCTAACATAGCTCTATATATTTTTGGGTCTTGCCAACTTCTACCACAGGTTCGTGTTGGGATTATCTCATATCACTTGGCCCTTAAGTCAAGTCACCAAGGGAGGAGCGAAAGCAAAGTTGTTTTGGCTTGAAGACCAAAAAAAGGCATTTTTCGAGTTGAAGCATATCCTCTGCTCTGCACTAGTGCTCATATTACTAGACCTACAACAACCATTTAAGATTACTATGCGATCATTGCAGTTCTTACTCAGCAGGGGCACCCAGTAGCATATCACAGTGAGACATTTTCAGACACAGTCTGAAAGTATCCCACCTATGACAAAGAGATGTATTCCATTTTTAAGGCCTACTAGCAATGGAAGCATTACATTTTGGGGAAGGAAACGGTCATCCACATAGACCATCGACCCTTATAGTTCATACAGACACAAGGGAAGTTTTAGAATTATCGCCATCATAAATGGTCAACATACCTGCAATAGTTCCATTTGAACATTAAGTATAAGAATGGAAGCACCAATAATGTTGTAGATTGCCTCAGCCGACCACCGGTCATGGCGCTAACCACTATGCTCGACTCTTGTGGGCACAAGATGTCGGGGTCGCCGACTCTTTACAAAAGGATCCAGAATTCAACAACACATACAACACACTCCTGGAAGGAAAGCAAATTCTGAATTATCACCTCCCAGATGCACTTTTATGCCACCTGGGACACCTCTATGTTCCTTCAAGCGAGCATTCCAAGATGATTTTGGAGATGCGCTACAATTGGTTCATTGGACATTTCGTGGTAGAGAAAAGAGTAGCAGTACTGCAGAAATATTTTTATTGGCCGAACCTTCGACCAAATTTTGGGATGTACATCAGATCCTGCACTTCCTAAATCATTATGAAACCGACTATCAAGAAGCACGATGTATAAAATCCTCTTCCTACTCCTAGTCGACCTTGGGAATCCATCTCCATGGATTACATGTCAGCCCTTCCTTCTACAAAGTATGGAAACAACTGTGTTTTTGTGGTCATTGACAGATTCTCTAAGATGACCATTATGGCAGCCTGCAAGAAGAGTAGCACAATAGAAGCCCCTCCTAAGCTCTTCTTTGAACGAGTGTGGGTACACATTGGGATCCCACAGTACATTATCTCAGATCCGGAAAACGGGTTTCTAAGTACTTTTTGGTCAAGTCTTTGGTCGATGTTGGATACCAAGCTCACTAAGTCCATGACTTTCCACCCCCAAACTGATGGCCAAACATAGGTTGTTAACGGGATGATCATACACATTTTGCGCATGTACAACTTGAAGCATCCACACACATTGGATGAAATCCTCCCCTATGTACAACACAACTACAATAGAGGTCTCCATAGCTCAAATAGCCACAACCACTTTCAGGTGGGGTTGGGATTCTAGCCACTATGTCCCACTGATGTTGCCATATCATTTGCAACTACTAATGCAAATTCGGCTCATGTCTAGTCCAAAGCTGACAGGGCTAATAGCTTCATTGAGCGCATTCAACACATCTACCAATAGGTCAATGACATATTAGACAAATCCAATGCTAAGTACAAGAAGAAACATGATTAACTTCGACTTCCACATAAGTTCAATGTCAACAACAAAGTTTGGCTACATTTGCAGAAGGAGCGCGTCGTTGGGACGCACCGCAAGCTTCACCTGCTCCGATATGGGTTGTACACCATCACCAAGGCTATAGGGGACAATGCCTTCAAGCTCAACATTTCATTGTTCATTGGCATGCAACTAGTGTTTAATGTGGACCACCTTCGGCTATACTTTCAACCATTAATGGACACATCCGACATTATAGAGTAACTCGCACCAATGGAGTTAAACCAAAACTGCATGGAACAAGTCACAATTGATCGATCCATGGAAATGCAGATCATGAACACTCGCCAACAAAGGATCCAACTATATTGATTTTTCAAAGAAGGCCAACTCCTTCACTAGGGAAAGTAGCTCATTAGGGACCGTGTTAAAGAGAAATCTCCTCACCTCATTGAGGCTCTGCATGCAACGGGGACCATTTCTTCCTAAGGAGGGAGGACTGATCCAGGTGGATATGAGTCGCCACCCACCTATTCCACCTAGACCTCCAGACGGTTTCATCAGTTTCCCTTTTTATAGCAACATTTACTATTTTTAGTAGTTTTTCATGTTCTGAACTTTCGGAGCAATTTTAACCCCCTACACAACATTTTTTTGAGGTACGCAACAGGCCCATAGCCCTAGTGGAAAATCCTGTTGTTGAGATTCAACAAGATGATGAGATTAGTGAAAAGATTCGCCTTCACTAAGTGGGCCCGCAGGCTACTTTTGGGACAAAGTCTATTTTTAGACTATGTCTATTTTTAGACATGTCGATCATATTCTATGAGTTGCAGGATGCTATTTGTGGATGGTTGGTCAAGTTGGAAAAAATAGATGGAATTATATTTTTAGACATATTGGGTGGAATCTATTTTTAGATTGCCAGTCCAAAAATAGATATGTCGATTATTATTAGCTCTTAATAATATTTGGACTCTAAACATTATCTTATTCTCTTGGAGCACTTCAGTTAAGTGCATAGATGTGGCACAATAACTGACAGAAGGAATTACACTATTCCTGAGGGTTTACTGGAGCTAATGCATGAGCACTTTAGTTAGAACTCATGTGACAGAGTTTGGTGGAGTTATAGAAGTAGTTGGTGGAGTTGTATTTAGTTTAACTCAGTTAGACTCAGTTGAGCTAGTTGTATCTAGTCTAACTGATTGATACACTAGTGAGAGTGGTGTGAATTAATTATTTAATTAATTCACTAAATAATAAATCATTAATCAACTGAAGAATACATCAGTTAGCTACAGTGCATGGCAGTTTTAGTGGAGACCAGTGGAGAGGTAGGTGAAAGAGAAAATGTGACTATCAGTTGTGACTATAGTGATGCATTGATTGCATCCAACACTCAGTGGAGATGCCAATGAGGATTGTGTGAGCAAGGCTGGCTGAATTCAAGTTCATTCAGAGCCATTCTTCAGCAGGGATTGCGCAGTAGAGGCAGGCTAGCAGGTGGCAAGGATCGGTGCATGGATTTGCAAGATCGGGCATGATTAGTGTGTAGCGATTGTATTGTACTGAGAGCTTGATATGATCAACTTTGTATGAGGATTGTTACATGATCTCTATGACATATATTATATACAGATAGTTGGGGTTTTTAGCTTTAGGCTTTCCCGTTAAACAACTGTGTTAATGTGTGTGAATTTTTATGGTTTCATGTGTGCATTGCAATTGATTTAATTTCCGCATGTGATGATCAATAGTGGAATAGATTCTGTATTGTGCATGAAGTTAAAATAGTGTGTGATTAGGAGAATCTTGGATATATAACACATAATTTATATAATTTCTACATGGTATCGGAGTGATATTGATCAGAGCAGATTGCAATTATTGAAGCGATTGAGTTTTGTGCTGGCGGAATTCGAATTTGCTGCAGTGTTTTCTTGGTGTCGAAGTTGAGCATTCATTGAAATGTATTTCAACGGATTGTGATTGGAGTATTCCCTTGATGGCATCTCAAATTATATTGCATGGAAGTACAGGATGGAGGCGGTGCTGGATGACAATGGGTTGAAGGAGTTCATAGATGTTGAAATTCCAAAACCTGCTTCTAGCGATGCAGCCGCACTTGACGCATGGAAAAAGAAGACAGCAAAGTGTCAAAGGATTCTGTTGGAAGGTGTGAAGGATCACATAGTGTCCAGCCTCCATGTTAAATCTATTCCATTCTTAATGTGGAAAGCTTTGACAGACTTGTTCCAAAGCAGAAGCGACCAAAGGAAGTTGGTGCTTAAAGACAAGCTCAAAAAAATAAAAATGGAGAAAGGCGACAGTATACCCAAGTACCTCACGAAGTTCGTCCACTGCAAGGATGAGCTGGGAAGTGTGGGGGTTGCTGTAGATGAAGAGGACTTGGTGAGCTTGGCTCTCCTTGGGCTTCTGAAGAGTTGGCATAGCTACGAGGACTCTGTCAATGGTCAGGAGAAACTGCCAGGATGGGAGCGACTTTGGTCAGATCTTGTGCAGGAGGAGATAAGGTGGGGTACCAGGGATGGATCTTCATTGAAGAATGAAGATGAAGAAAATTGCGCTTTGGCTTCCAAAGCAAGGAAAGGGAAGGGAAAGAAAAATCCTTCTCAATCCGGTGCGAAAGGTAAGAAGCAGGACTTGTCCAAGGTGAAGTGCTTTCACTGTCACCAACACGGAAATTACGCCACTAATTGTCCACAGAAGAAGAAAAATAAGCAGGCTGCTAGATCTGCAGCTGGAGAGGCCTTAGCCTCGCAGTTTGAGCTGGATTTTTCACTGATCGCATGCTTGGTTTCAAGTGTGATGAGATTAGTGTGGTTTCTTGACAATGGTGTGTCTTTCCATATGACCGAAGACAAAGATTTGTTTAGTTATCTGGATGAAAAGGATCTTGGAGTGCACATCGAGATGGGCGATGATGGTAGATACAGTGCGACTGGTATTGGGACCATTTCATTTGAGAGGGATTCTGGTAAACCTTTCATATTGAAGGATGTCATGCATGTTCTAGGATTGAAGAAGAATCTGATCTCTGTGGCGATGTTGGAAGACAAGGGCTATGATGTTGTTTTTAGCGAGGGAAAGGCTTTCCTGCCCAGTAAAGCAACTGGTGAAACCTGGAGGATAGGGGTTCGAGTTAAGAACCTTTATCAATTGAAGGTAGATGGCTGCGTAGCAATGGTAAGCAAAGTAGAAGGAGTGGTGAGCCGGGATGAGGGCAAATTTTGGCACGGGATATTGGGCCATCTTCACCATGGTGCTTTGAAAATTTTGCAACAAATTTCTACCGGGCTTCCCAAGGGTACACTTACGCAGTCAGATCAGTGCAAGGGATTTACTTTGGGAAAATTTGTGAAGACTACTTTTCATGAGAAGGATAGTCGTGCCACAACGATCCTTGAGAGAATTCACACAGACGTGTGTGGACCTTTCTCAGTAGCTTCAACAGCAAAGCACAGGTATTATGTGATATTTGTTGATGACGTTTCTCGTAAGTGTTGGATATTCTTCATGCAGAAGAAGAGCGAGACATACTCAAAGTTTTGTGAGTTCAAGGCGCTGGTTGAGAAAGAGTCAGGGAAGCAGGTGAAAGCTCTTAGGAGTGATAATGGTGGTGAATTCATCTCTGGCGAATTCAAAGACTTTTGCAGCGCAAAAGGAATTCGAAGACAACTCATAGCGCCTCATAACCCATAGCAGAATGGGGTCATGGAGAGAAAGAACAGAACGATCGTGGGTGCTGCACGGCTGATGCTGCATGATTAGGGCCTTCCCATACACTTGTGCGCTGAAGCATGCAACACTACGGTTTATGTGCCAAATCATTGTCCTCATAGAGTACTTGGCATGAGTACACCCGAAGAGGCGTTTTCTAGTAAGAAGCCTGATATTTCTCATTTAAAGATTTTTGGCTGACTTGTTTACATTCATGTGATGCCAAGAAGAAGCTGGAGCCGGCCTCAAAGGTTGGGATATTTGTGGGGTACACAGAAACACCCCACAATTATCATGTGTATTTTCCAGACAGTCATATGACTGTTGTGCGACAGGATATCAAATTTCATGAGGAGAAAGCCATGAAGTTGTCGCTTGAGAGGGAGCTACACTTGCATGTAGATGAGGAGCTACTAGTTCCTAAAGATGAGCCTCAGGATGTGGATTAGCCACAAGAGGAGGTTCATGGAGTGGAAGAAACCACTCATGTAGCGCCAAACATTAGAGGGCAGAAGCGCACTACAGAAGCTAAGCAACTGAATCTTGATGCAGCGCAAAATGTAGGAGCACATACATCACAGCGCAGATAGAGACAATCACCTGACCGATTTACTGGATGCATGGCTTTGATGAGAAAATGTATCGTGACAGAACCATCTTCTTTTGAGGAAGCTGTGGAGGATCCCGCATGGGTAGATGCCATGGTGGAAGAGTATGATTCGATTGTCAGAAACAGTGCATGGGATATTGTCCCAAGGCCGGAAGGGAAATCAGTGGTAGGTTCAAGATGGATCTACAAAGTGAAGCAAGCTGCTGATGGGAGCGTAGAGAAGTACAAGGCAAGATTTGGTGCTCCGGGTTTCTCACAGATCGAGGGGATCGACTATGAAGAAACCTTTGCACTTGTCACAAGGTATTCTTCCATACGGACCATCCTTTCTCTCTCAGCGCAAATGGGTTGGCACATTCATCAGATGGACGTGAAGACTGTGTTCCTCAACAGATTCATTGAGGAGGAGGTGTACATAGGGTAGCCTGAAGGATTCGAAATCTTCAGCAGCGAGTCGCATGTGTGCAAGCTCAAAAGAGCGTTGTATGGGCTGAAACAAGCACCTCATGCTTGGTACACATGGATAGACAGTTATTGCACCGGACTTGGTTTCACCAAGAATGAGGCGGATCCGAACCTATACCAGATTGTGGTGGAGGGTGAGTTGTTGATCATTGTACTTTATGTAGATGATTTGATACTAACAGGTGATGAACTGTTGATACACTCATGCAAGGCAGATCTTGCAAAGGAGTTTGAGATGAAGGACTTGGGCCTCCTTCATTATTTCCTGGGATTGGAAATTTGGCAGCGGAAGGGTGGACTGTTTGTGTCTCGAGGAAAGTATGCCCGGAGAATACTGGAGAAGTTCAACATGCAACGCTGCAAGCCTATCGACACTCCTCTTCCTGGTGGTTGGAGGAAAGAGGATGCTACATCGGCAGAGGCAATGGATGCCACTGTTTATCGATAGTTAGTTGGTTCGCTCATGTATTTGGTCAATACACGACCAGACATATGCTATGCTGTTAACCAGCTTTCACAAGTTATGGTTAAGCCTACCAAGCTCTTTTGGAAGGCAGGCAAGCATGTCCTGAGGTATCTCATGGGCACATCGAGATATGGATTATGGTACAGATAGTCGGATGAGTTGAAGCTACATGGCTTCACAGATGCAGATTGGGCAGCGAGCCCAATGGACAAAAAGAGCACATCTCGAGGGATATTCAATATCAGGTCTACAGAAGTTTCTTGGTACAAAAAGAAACAGAGATCCGTGGCACTCAGTTCAGCGGAGGCCGAGTACATGGCAGCAAGTTTGGCTGCATGTGAGGCTATATGGATCAGGAAGATCCTGGTCGGGTTGTTCGGTTCACACGTAGATCCTACTGTGATATATTGTGATAATTAGAGTTGCATTAAACTCTCGGTTAATCCAGTATTTCATGATAGATCTAAAAATATTGACATCCGGTACCATCATATCAGAGATTGTGTGCAACAGAAGATCATGTTACTATCTTACATTCCTACGAAGGATCAGGATGCAGATATTCTGAAGAAGGCACTCACCAGGAGCAAATTCGAATACCATAGAGACAGGATCGAGGTGGCAGATAATCCCTATATTTTTGAGAGGGAGTGCTGAGATTCAACAAGATTATGAGCTTAGTGAAAAGATTTGCCTTCAGTAAGTGGGCCCGCAAGCTATTTTTGGCACAAAGTCTATTTTTAGACTATGTTTGTTTTTAGACATGTCAATCATATTCTATGAGTTGTAGGATGCTATTTGTGGATGGTTGGTCAAGTTGGAAAAAATAGATGGACTTATATTTTTAGACATATTGGATGGAATCTATTTTTAGATTGCCAGTCTAAAAATATATATGTCAATTATTATTAGCTCTTAATAATATTTGGACTCTAAACATTATTTTATTCTCTTGGAGCACTTCAGTTAAGTGCACAGATGTGGCACAACAACTGACAGAAGGAATTACGTTATTCCTGAGGGTTTACTGGAGCTAATGCATGAGGACTTTAGTTAAAACTCATGTGACAGAGTTTGGTGGAGTTATAGAAGTAGTTGGTGGAGTTGTATTTAGTTTAACTCAGTTAGACTTAGTTGAGCTAGTTGTATCTAGTCTAACTGATTGATACACTAGTGAGAGTGGTGTGAATTAATTAGTTAATTAATTCACTAAATAATAACTCATTAATCAACTAAAGAATACATCAGTTAACTAGAGTGCATGGCAGTTTCAGTGGAGACCAGTGGAGAGGTAGGTGAAAGAGCAAGTGTGACTATCAGTTGTGACTATAGTGATGCATTGATTGCATCCAACACTCAGTGGAGATGCCAATGAGGATTGCATGAGAAAGGATAGATGAATTCGAGTTCATTCAAAGCCATTCTTCAGCAGGGATTGCGCAATAGAGGCAAGCTAGCAAGTGGCAGAGATTGGTGCATGGATTTGCAAGATCGGGCTTGATTAGTGTGTAACGATTGTATTATACTGAGAGCTTGATATGGTCAGCTTTGTATGAGGATTGTTACATGATTTCTATGACATATATTATATACATATATTTGGGGTTTTTAGCTACATCCTTTCCCATTAAACAATTGTGTTAATGTGTGTGAATTTTTATGGTTTCATGTGTGCATTGCAATTGATTTAATTTCCGCATGTGATGATCAATAGTGGAATAGATTTTGTATTGTGCATGAAGTTAAAATAGTGTGTGATCAGGGGAATCTTGGATATATAACACATAAGTTATATAATTTCTACACCTGTAGTAGTCAGAGAAATATTTCCAACGAGGTATCGTACGTGCCAAATGGAGATAATATGACCAAGTTATGACCCTGAAAAGTTGGCTACCCAACTAACCCCAACGAGGCCCAAAAACTCTTGGTGTTCCATCCTCGGGGATTAGGGTTTTGGTTGTTTAGGGTTTTATCTTGTTTTTTAATAATAAAATGGCCCTGACCATCATTGTAATTCAGAGGGCATGCAGCTTCCACATCTCTTCTCATAGATAAGTCTGTCATTGCCCGAGCTAGTTTATTTCCATTATGTCTGTAAGCATATATGGTTTCTTTGATATTAATTAAATGAAGTGTTATTTATGTTGCATCTCTATATTTATGGTTATATATATATTTGGTTGCGTTCTTGTCTAATTTCGGATCACTAACATGATTTTCCACAAATTAATTGTGTTTCAAACCTAATTAATCAACACTTTTCTATAAAAATATTGATGAATAAATAATAAGTTAATTTCACTATTATAGACTCTTTTAACTATACATCTCATGTTTCAGGGCATTGCAAAAATATTTGTAAGTATGTCAGAAACTTATACAAACTCCTTTTCTTTGCATTTTCATCTCCAAATTTGGAATATTATATCATTTAAATAATGAACTGTATATTATCCTCTAATCCATTTATTAATTATAGAACCTGTTTGATGTGAAAGTGCATCGTCAATGTCGTGTTATGGAAAAGAAGACAAGTGTAGAAATTATATAGCTGATATGTTATACATCCGAGATTATCCTGACCACACACTATTTGACTTCATGCACAATGCATAATCTCTTCTACTATTGATCATTACTTACGGAAATAAAATCAATTGCATGCACACATTAAAACCATAAGATTACACATATGAACGTTAATTTATGGGAAAGCTTAAAGCTAAAAACCCCCAACTATCGTATATTATATGTCATGAGATCGTATAGCAAATCATCCTTTAAAGCTCCTCAAGCTCCGGTACAATCTCAATTGCTACACACTAATCAGTCACGATCTGTAAATCCCACGCGATCTCCTTTTCTTGCTTTTTTGCCTCTCTTAGCAATCGCTGTGAATAAATGACTCAGATAGACTCGGGTGAATTCAGCCTTTCTCTGCAATCCTCATTGGCATCTCAACCAACTGTGTTTACAAATCATACAACCTATAATCACAGCCCGATCGTCCAACGCTCTTTTCACCTACCTCTCCACTGGTCTCCACTGAAAATGTCCATGCACTGTAGTTAACTGATGTATTCTTCAGTTGATTAATGAGTTAATAATTAGTGAATTAATTAATAATTAATTCACACCACTCTCACTAGTGTATCAATCAGTTAGACTAGATACAACTAGCTCAACTATGTTTAACTGAGTTAAACTGGACACAACTAAACTATCAATAACTCCTGAACTACGTACGAGGTTTTCTACTTGGAAGTCTCCATGCAATAGCTCCACTTAACCCTCGGGAATAGTGCCATTATTTATTTAGGCTCTATACACATCATTGCATAACTAAAGTGCTCCAAGAGAATAAGATAATGTTTATAGTCCAAATAGTATTAAGAGCTAATAATATTTGACATATCTATTTTTAGACTGGCAATCTAAAAATAGATTCAGCCCAATATGTCTAAAAATAGAAGTCCATATATTTTTCCAACTTGGCCAACCATCCACAAATAGCATCCTGCAACTCATAGAATATGATCGACATGTCTAAAAATAGACTTGCGCCAAAAATAGCGTGCAGGCCCACCTAGTGAAGGCGACTCTTTTCACTCAACTCATCATCTTGTTGCAATCGCAACACTCCCTCTCAACAAGATAGGGATTATATGCCACTTCGATCCTGCCTCTATGGTATTCGAATTTTCTCCTAGTGAGCGCCTTCGTTAAGACATCAACATCGTGATCCTCCGTAGGAATGTAAGAAAGTAACATGATCTTCCACTGCACACAATCTCTAATATGATGATACCGGTCCGTGAAGCCATGTAGCCTCAACTTATCCTCCTGTCTGTACCAAGATCCATATCCCGATGTGCCTCTGAGAGATCTCAATACATGCTTGCCTGCCTTCCAAAAGAGCTTGGTAGGCTTAACCATAGCTTGTGAAAGCTGGTTAACAGCATAGCATATGTCAGGTCGTGTATTGACTAGATACATAGGCAACCCCACCAACTGTCGATAAACAGTGGCATCCACTACCTCTGCCAATGTAGCATCCTCTTTCCTCCAACAACCAGGAAGATGAGTGTCGATAGGCTTGCAGCCATGCATGTTTAACTTCTCCAGTATCTCCTAGGCATACTTGCCTTGAGACACAAACAATCCATCACTACGCTGCCAAATTTCCAATCCCAGGAAATAATGAAGGAGGCCCAAGTCCTTCATCTCAAACTCCTTTGCAAGATCAGCCTTGCATGAGTGTATCAACAGTTCATCACCTATCAAAATCAAATCATCTACATAAAGTAAAATGATCAGCAACTTACCCTTCACCACAATCTAGTATAGGTTCGGATCCACCTCACTCTTGGAGAATCCAAGTCCGGTGAAATAACTGTCTATCTGTGTGTACCAAGCACGAGGTGCTTGTTTCAACCCATACAACGCTCTTTTGAGCCTGCACACATCTGACTCGCTGCTGAAGATCTCGAAACCTTCAGACTGCTCTATGTACACCTCCTCCTCAATGACTCCGTTGAGGAACGTAGTCTTCACATCCATCTGATGAATGTGCCACTCCATCTGCGCTGACAGAGCAAGAATCGTCTGTATGGAAGAATACCTTGCGACAGGTGCAAAGGTTTCCTCATAGTCGATCCCCTCAATCTGTGAGAAGCCTCGGGCAACAAATATTGCCTTGTACTTCTCCACACTCCCGTCAGCTGCTTGCTTCACTCTGTAGATCCATCTCGAACCTACCACTGATTTCCCTTTCGGCCTTGGGACAATCTCCCATGCACTGTTTCTGACAATCGAATCATACTCTTCCACCATGGCATCTACCCATGTAGGGTCCTCCACAGCTTCCTCGAAAGAGGATGGTTCTATCACAATACACTTGCTCATGAGAGCCATGTATCCAGTATATCGATCAGGTGACTATCTCTATCTGCGTTGTGATGTAGGTGCTCCTACAATCTTCTCTGCATCAAGATTCAATCGCTCAGCTTCTGTAGTACGCTTCTTCCCTCTGATGGTTGGCACTGCATGAGTGGTTTCTTCCACTCCATGAACATCCTCTTGTGGCTGATCCACATCCTAAGGCTCATCCTTAGGAACTAATAGCTCCTCATCTGCATGCAAGTGTGGCTACCTCTCAAGCGAACACTTCATGTCTTTCTCCTCATGAAATTTGATATCCCGTCGCACGACAGTCTTCCGACTATCTGGAAAATACACACGATAGTTGTGGGGTGTATCAGTGTACCCCACAAATATCCCAACCTCTGCGATCAGCTCCAGATTCTTCCTGGCATCCTTCTTCACATGAATGTAAACAAGTGAGTCAAAAATATTCAAATGAGAAATATCAAGCTTCTTACCAGAAAACGCTTCTTCGGGTGTACTCATGCCAAGTACTCTTTGAGGACAATGGTTTTTCACATAAACCGCAGTATTGCATGCTTCATCCCACAAGTGTATGGGAAGGCCCTGACCATGCAACATCGCCTGTGCAACACCCACAATAATTCTATTCTTTCGCTTCGCGACCCCATTCTGTTGTGGGTTATGAGGCGCTATGAGCTCTCTTCGAATTCCTTCTGAGCTACAAAAGTCTTTGAATTCGCCAGAGATGAATTCACCACCATTGTCGCTTCTAAGAGCCTTCACCTGCTTCCCCAATTATTTCTCAACTAGTGCCTTGAACTCATAGAATTTTGAGTATGTCTCACTCTTCTTCTGCATGAAGAAGATCCAGCACTTATGAGAAAAATCATCAACAAAGATTACATAATACCTGTGCTTTGCTGTCGAAGCTACTGAGAAAGGTCCACACACGTCTGTGTGAATTCTCTCAAGGATCGTCGTGGCGCGACTATCCTTCTCGTGAACGGTGGCTTTCACAAATTTTCCCAAAGTACATCCCTTGCACTGATCTGACTACGCAAGTGTGCCTTTGGGAAGCCCAGTAGAAATCTGCTGCAAATTTTTCAAAGCACCATGGTGAAGATGGCCCAATCTCCTGTGCCATAGCTCGCCCTCATCCCAGCTCACCACTCCTTCTGCCTTGCCTGCCATTGCTACGCAACCATCTACCTGCAATTGATAAAGGTTCTTAACTCAAACCCCTATTCTCCGAGTTTCACCAGTTTCCTTACTGCGCAGGAAAGCCTTTCCTTCACTAAAGACAACATCATATCCCTTGTCTTCCCACATCGCCACAAGGATAATATTCTTCTTCAATCCCGAAACATGCATGACTTCCTTCAATACAAAGGGTTTACCATACTCCCTCTCAAAGGAAATGGTACTGATATCGGTCGCACTGTATCTACCATCATCACCCATCTCGATGTGCACTCCAAGATCTTTCTCATCCAGATCAGTAAACAAATATTTGTCTCCGGTCATGTGAAAAGATGCACGACTGTCAAGAAACCACACTGAACCCATCATACTTGAGAACAAGCATGCGATCAGCGAAAAATCCAGCTCAAACTGCGAGGCTAAGGCCTCTCCAGCTACAGATCCAGAAACCTGCTTATTTTTCTTCTTCTGTGGACAATTAGTGGCGTAATGTCCTTGTTGGTGACAGTGAAAGCACTTCACCTTGGACATGTCCTGCTTCTTGCCTTTCGCACCAGATTGAGAAGCATTATTCTTTCTCTTCCCCTTCCTTGCTTTGGCAGCCAAAGCACAATTTTCTTCATCTGCATTCTTCAATGAAGATCCATCCCCGATACTCCGCCTTATCTCCTCCTGCACAAGATCCGACCAAAGTCGCTCCCATCCTGGCAGTTTCTCTTGACCATTGACAGAGTCCTGATAGGAATGCAAACTCTTCGGAAGCCCAAGGAGAGCCAAGCTCACCAATTCCTCGTCATCTACAGTAACCCCCACACTTCCCAGCTCATCCCTGCATTAGAAAAACTTCGTGAGGTACTTGGGTATACTGTCGCCTTTCTCCATTCTTATATTCCTGAGCTTATCCTTGAGCGCCAACTTCCTCTGGTCGCTCTTGCTTTGGAAAAAATCTGTCAAAGCTTTCCATATCAAGAATGGAGAAGCTTTACCATGAAGGTTGGACACTATGTGATCCTTCACACCTTCCAACAGAATCCTTCGACACTTTGCTGTCTTCTTTTGCCATGCGTCAAGTGCGGCAGCATCACTAGAAGTAGGTTTTGGAATTTCTGCATCTATGAACTCCTTCAACCCATTGTCATCCAGCACCGCCTCCATCCTGTCCTTCCATGCAATATAATTCGAGCTGCCCTCAAGGGCATACTCCAATCGCAATTCGTTGAAAGACATCTCAACTTCGACACCAAGAAATCACTATTGCAATTTCGAATTCCACCAGCACAAAACTCAACTGCTTCAATGTTTTGCAATTGCTCCAATGATCAATATCACTCTGATACCATGTAGAAATTTGAATAACTGATATATTATTCACCGAGATTCTTCTGATCACACACTATTTTATCTTCATGCACAATACAGAATCTCTTCTACCATTGATCATTATATGCGGAAATAAAATCAATTGCATACACACATTAAAACCATAAAAAATCACACATATGAACACAGTATGTAATGGGAAAGCTTAAAGTTGAAAACCCCCAACTATCTGTATATTATATATGTCATAGAGATCATGTAACAATCATCATACAAAGCTCCTCACAAGCTCTCAGTACAATCTCCAATTGCTACACACTAACCAGGTCCGATCTAGCAAATCCCATGCACCGATCTCTGCCACCTGCTAGCCTGCCTCTACTGCACAATCATTGCTGAAGAATGGCTCTGAATGAACTCGAATTGGTCCAGCCTTGCTCATGCAATCCTCATTTGCATCTCCAACCACTGTGTGCTGCAAATCATGCAACACTATAGTCACAACTGATAGTCACACTACTCTTTCACCTACCTCTCCACTGGTCTCCACTGAAACTGTCCATGCATTGTAGTTAACTAATGTATTCTTCAGTTGATTAATGAGTTAATAATTAGTGAATTAGTTAATAATTAATTCACACCACTCTTACTAGTGTATCAATCAGTTAGACTAGATACAACTAGCTCAACTATGTTTAACTAAGTTAAACTGAACACAACTCCACCAACTACCTCAATAACTCTACCAAACTCTATCACATGAGTTCTAACTGAATTCTCCATGTAATAGCTCCACTTAACCCTCAGGAATAGCGTAATTCCTTCTGTCAGCTCCTGTGCCACATCTGTACACTTAACTGAAATGCTCCAAGAGAATAAGATAATGCTTATAGTCCAAATATTATTAAGAGCTAATAATATTCGACATATCTATTTTTAGACTGGCAATCTAAAAATAGATTCCGCCCAGTATGTCTAAAAATAGAATTCCATCTATTTTTCCAACTTGACCAACCATCCACAAATATCATTCTGCAACTCATAGAATATGATTGACATGTCTAAAAATAGACTTGCGCCAAAAATAGTCTGTAGGCCCACTTAGTGAAGGCAACTCTTTTCACTAAGCTCATCATCTTGTTGCAATCTCAACAACAAGTGGATGTGTGGGAGGCATCTAATTGTGTAGAAAATGATACATCACACGGAAATGTCGAAATTAATAAGTAACAACAAAATTAAAACACGTGGAATTGTGTGTCCCTCTTCAGAAGTGTTCAGAACTTTTCTCTTTAGGAGTGTGCAAAGCTTTTTGTGTGTGGAAAGCTTTGCACAAGCATTGTCATTATGATACCTCTTGTGAAGGGTTGTGTTGGTGCAAAGCTTCTTGTGTGTGGAAAGATCCACATGCTACTGAAGAGAAAACTTCTGCACACTGCTAAAGAGGGACAAGAAATTTCGTGTTTTTTAATTATTTTGTTACTTATTAATTTCAACATTTCCATTTGATAGTTCATTTTCTAAAGTTCCACGCAAGAGATATCGTAATGAACCAATGTGTATGACTACCCAGAGCCATTGGTTCAAGAAAGAAAGCAATTTTGCATTCCATATAGGTTGCGTAATAGATTTCTTTGTCAGTGATATGGAATGAGATCTCTTCGTCGTACTAAGTTCCTCTATGTTGTTAACATTGCCTCACATATCGCATTATAAATATAGACAGATTTCCCTTTACAATGCTCTGATGCTTTGTTTTGTAGCTGCCATGCTCTAATGCCTTGTTGTGTTATTTTTTTCATTATATTAGTTGCTCTTAGTGGGATCATTTTGGTTATCAGATGTCTTTGTGTGGTTCTTTCTAATCCCTCTGACTCTTAGGCAGACCTGATTTATCTCTCTTATGCCCTGCCTAATACTATGACTAGTTTGTCAATAAAAATAATAGATAAGAAATCTGAATGTCTAGTTGGTCATTCAGGGGTTGGAAGTGACGATAGAACATACAAAAATGGCCTTTTCATCCATATGGAAATAAATCCTTAAATTCTTGAATGAAAGCTTGCGTGTCTACTACGTAAAATTTGAAAAATGAGAAGTGAGGTGATGCAAAGGAAGCTTGAGTTCGTAGACCCGTTAACACACCAAAGTGTAGAGTTGTGGTTGTGCAGAGGAAGTTGTGCGAATGTGGTTATGTGGAAGAAGCGTGTGTAGAGGAAGTTGTGCGGAGGAAGCGTGTGTAGGTGGATGTGTAGAGGAAGTTGTGTGGAAGAAGCATACGAAGGAAGTTGTGTGGAGGTGGATGTGTCAATGAAGCATGTGCAGAGAAAGTTGCGCGGAAGCATGTGCAGAGGAAGTTGTGCGGAGGTGGATGTGTGGATGAAGCATGTGCAGAGAAAGTTGCGCGGAGGTGGCTATGCGGAGGAAGCGTTTGTGGAGGAAGCATGTGTGGAAAAGACTTAATCAATCAATTAGTAGTAAATGCAAGGACTATGATGTTTTGTTGCTGTTACCGTTGATAAATCAAATATTATCTTTTTCAAACAAACTTGGTTAACGCAATACTGATTTATACAATCATTTTCCTTTTGTACATAAAATGGTACTTGAAAATAATACTTAAAAATAAAAAAATAAAAATACAATTTTTAGTCAGTTTCTAAACAAATTTGGAATAAAATATTTAAAAGATATTTTATTGTGAGTTTCCCAAAAATAAGAATAAAATATTTAAAATATTTAAAATAATTTATGATCTATCTAGCATGCATTAAAAGAGATTAAATTTCTTAAGGCATGTAGATTTCTTTTTTCCGCTACAAAAAAAATTGATCTCCTTGATGTTAGATCTACACTTAAGATGGATCAAGTCTTGTTTGAAGTCAAATACACTTTATGACAAAATTATACATCAACCACTAATGTATTCAATTGTCAATTGGTAACATAAAATGAGATATATTGAACAGCTTTAGGACATTTCAAATACATTGAATACATCCTCATCAATAGGAAATAAAATAAGGAACATGTTAATACATTTATTGTAACAATTTGGAAGTCTAAAGTGATTCCATGTAAAAGTTACATAATCCTAAAGTTCCATTGCATATGGCCCCAGTTCTCTCTCCAATTTCTTGTAAAAAGAAAGAAAACTCATTACACCAAAATTCACCATAAAAGTAATGTTCTCTTACTTTTTCTGTTCCAACCCATCTTTCTAAAATGTATATGACCTCTGCTGTAGACTTTGTTACTATTTCTATTGTTTCATTTGTTTTATTTATTTTCTCTAGATTTTCAATCACCATTGAACAGCCCCACAGTCTTAGTTTTTTTAACTTTCTGATATTCAAATAGCTTTCTGGCAACATCCTCAATGCTTCACATAACATAATAGTGAATATTTCAAGTGAAGGCATTGCATCTTTTTCTATCTCTGGTAATTCTTCTAAATTTTTCAACAAAATTAATGAAAATATTTTCAATAAAGAAAATGCTCCCTGTTTACCAAAATTTTTTGGAAATTTTTTTAATGCGAAACAGTTAATGATTTCTAGTTTTTTTAAGTTCTGAAGATTATGTAGATCTGGAAGTTCCTCCAACTTGTTACATGCCTCCAACTTAAGCGAACTTAAATTCTGGAATTTGTAAAACCTGCTGTCCATTTTAACCACACAAGGACATTTTAACAAAAGCCTTTTTATCTTACACACATCAAAGAAGTCATTTGGTAAATTTGCCAGAGCTGTAAATTTCAATTGTAGTGTCTCTATTTGATCCATACTCCCCATTGTTCCCTCGCTGATGAATTCTCCATTGTTATCCAGGTATAACTTCTTCAGCTGTGTTAGAGTGCGCAAATCATTGATAGAAGCCATTATTTGAGGACTACTTCTCTGGCTTCTTTTTGTCCACAAACGACTGCAACCATCCAGCAGTAAATATTGCAAAGAGGGAAGCAGCGACATACTCCAAGGCAGAGATTGTAAATTTTCACAATGTTCAAGCCCTAAACGCCTTAGGGATCTTAGCCTATCAATGTCCGGCGGCAATTCTGTGATTTTAGACCCACCAAGCAGAAGGACTTCCAAGCTTTCAAGATCTGTAAGTGACGCAGGTAGCCTGGTAATGGGCACCCCAACTAAGCCGAGGCATACCAATTGTTTCAAACACCCCACACTCTTCGGCAATGACCGGAGGGACGTCCCATTCAAATCTAAAATCTTAATGGAGACCATACTCTTAATCAATTTTCTTGGAATCTCCCCCAGATTTAGATTTCCAGCCAAGATCAATGAGGATATTTCTGGAGCTCGGAACGACACTGGAAGCGATCTCAATTTGTTGTAGTTCAACAAAAACCGAGTGGCGCGCCCTGAACATTCATCATCAGGTAAGGCTGCCAAATCCTTACCTGTCCGGCAGTAGAAGTTTTCTTCCCGCTCAGCGATTTGTATTGCTAAATCACGCAGTACGTCGTGCACCCTGAAATACAGCACTGACCCATCCACGTCTCTCAATGTCGGTTCGATCAAACAACGATCTGCTAAAAGGTTTATGTAAATTCTCCCAACCTCAAATGGGTCGTGGCTACGCTCATCTTGCACATTCGTTCTTGCAAGCAGCCCTTCGCCTAGAAACAGCATAATCGGATGTTCCATCCAGATAATCTGGTCTTCTAAAAAGAGAGACAAGTATAGAAAGCACAATTGCAGATTAACGTCGTACCTGCCCAGGGCATCATAACTCCACCTCAGGGGATCATACAGAGCTTCTCGAAGGTCTTGGCCGTCGGCGTTTGGAAGCCTCCGCACTGCGAACTCCCATTCTGTTGGATCAGTAATGCCTGCCATTGATCGGGCAACTGCTTTGATCGCAAGGGGAAGCCCTCCACACTTGGCACACACAACCCTCGCTTTTTTCTCCTCAATGCTTACTGGCGGATTTCTATTATTATATGGAAAAGCATGATGAGCGAACAAAGGCCAACTCTCATCTTCCATCAAATCTTTCATTTGTATTGTGGACCTTTCTGCATTAACCCCCATCTCTAACAGTGCTCTGTGATTCCTGGAACTCACAATAACTTTGGAGGTCGAGTGGTCGGTTAGCAAGGGTACACCTAATTCTTTCAGCAATTTTGCACCCTCCCCCCAAACATCATCTAAAAATAAGGCAAATCTCTTAGACTGCATACTCTGATTCATCCTGATTTTCATGCCTTCTGGATTCGTATTATATTCCAGGTCCTTTACATTTGTTTGCATTGCTATCTGCTGGCAGAGTTCTTTTCCAAGACTTTTCAATGACGGAAACTGAGAAACAGTAAGCCAAAGCAATAAGCCATCGCTAAAGACATTCCGCACCATTTCACTGTTGAAGATTCTCTTGAAAAGCAGAGTCTTTCCAGATCCACCCTTGCCAACCACTCCAATGCACGAGAATTCAGAATCGATCACTAGCTTCTCGAGTGTTGCAAAAGCTCTGTCTTGTCCGACTATAAGGGGTTCCTGGATGAAGAATCCCGTTGAAGCAAGAGATTGGGAGGTGGTTACAGAAGGACTGCTTGAAGAAGGCATGGCTTCAATGCTTTCCTTCATATTCTGCCCAATTTCCTGTTTGAGTTCCTCCAGGAGATCAGGAATTTGGGCCCACGCAGCCAAAGGAGACAATTGTAGATGTTCTTTAATGTCTGAAATAAGATGAGTGATATTTCTACTTGATTGATATCGGAAAATAACATTATACCTTGGTGAAGTTGTGCATTGTTGCACCATTTCTGATGCTTGCCGGAGAAGCAAATCCAACTTTTTAAGCCATATATTGATGGGTGAAACCTTGTTATAGCACTGAGAAGAGGAAATTCCATTCTTCCTGTTCAACACTGGGCGGTATCGCTGGATCTGCTTGATGATAGGCTGGATGTCGGTTACCAGATGCCGAAGAGAAGCCAATTCTTTTTTGTAGCGAATAGCAATGCCTATCCGGTCCAGAATCTGGTTGATTACTTTTTCTATGCCCACACCAACAAATCCAGAGACGACCATAGCTTCAGCCATTATATAATTTTCTCAAAGACAAACACACACAAACAGAGTATCTCAATATTCACAAATCATAAAATGGCAATTTTTCGGCCACTGGGGTTTTGTAGTGATAATACCAATACCAGTACAGCACTGTCTGACGAAGACAATCAAAAGTTCTGTAGATATTTTAAAAAAAACATAAATGCAAGATAATCGCCACTAATGCCGAAGCTTTTGTGAGTGCCCTATCACACATAAAATGAGCAAACGATTGCAGGTTTATAGCAGGGCACTCTTAAGTCATTGTCAGTTTTGAATGTGTTTTCTATGAAAATGCAAAAGCATACGTTTTAATTATAAACTTTGCTGCGTAACCATTGGAATAACTGACTTTCATCAGCTGCCCGGAATTGACCATGGAGATAAATTCAGAAAGTCAAAAAGCTAGTTAGGCGGGCCCTTGAAATCGACATTAATCAAGGAGTCATCACGCAAGTGAGGCGGGCCGTTGAAATCCACATTAAACGACAAGGAGAGCGGCGGGCAGTGGGCATTGAGCTATGAAAATTTAGTTAAGCAAATTAAAAATAAATAAATAAATAAATAAAACAAAAAATACGTGTAGTAGTTTAAGGAATTGTTAAATTATTGAAAAATGATGTGCTTTTAAACATGGTTATCAAGTTTGAATTTGGATTGGAATTTAATAAGATATGATAAAAATTTGAATCAAATATTTTTAATTCGAAAAAAATTGAACATTATATATCCTAAAGATTTTTGGAACAATATCTTTCACTTACTATTTTTTGAATTTATTTTGAATTAAAAAATATAGTGATCACTTCTTTTCAAAACTTATATTTTTTTTAAACTTAAATTTTATATACTTTTCTAATTTAAAAATTTATTTATCTAAAATTCTTCATAATAAATATAACCATATTTTAAAAATATATAAAATCCCAAAAATAATCATTTTTTTTTAAATTAGCAATATATTACAAATTAACATACATATTCTTTCATTTTCCATTTTCTAAGCTTTTTAAGTCTTTGAAAGCAAAAATGAGATTAGAAAATGGTCAGCGTTCTTGTTTCACTATGATTTTCCATTTTCTTTTGTATTTTCCTATTTTTCCTTTCACATTTTCTAAGTATTTGGCTTTTAAAAATAAAAAGGAAAATAGAAAATAAGAAACTTTCTTATTCCACTATGATTTTCCATTTTCTTTTATTTTTCTTACCTTACTATATATTTATGTAAATACTTTTTCCTTCTATGTAAACTTCATCCCAATATTATCTATTTGTGTAAATATTGAGATTTTTATTCTAGCTAAATTTCTAAGATTTTAAATAATATTTTATTGGAATAGAATTAACCACATGGCTGGGTAAATTTCTATAATTTTAATTAATATTTTATTAATGCAACCAAATTGAATTTTTAGCGAATGAAATTCGTATTTAACGGGCGAATTTTCCTATTTTTCGGCCCGATTCGCTTTTAAGAAGTTCAGAAAATTTAGATAAATGTTTTTGGATTAAAAGCATCACAATGATTTGGTCGAAATTTCTAATCATATAATGTGGTGAAGAAAATAATTGATCTTAATGAATAAATAGTGTGGATGCATTATTGTCCGGCATTATTGTCCGGAAATAACCATTATTAGTTAGTTAGTTATTAAAAATAAAAAATAAAATTTTATCTATTAAGAATATTTAAAAAAAAAGTTAATAAATACATTTTATTTTAAAAAGAGTTTTGAAATATTTATTATTATAAATACCAAGATAATATAAATATATTATAATAAATAAAAGAAAAACCAAACACAAAGAAAAATATATATATTAAAGAAGAAAAGGAAAAAAATGATTAGATAATTTATTAATAAATATGTTAATAAAATTATTAAAATTATTATTAATATTATAATAGAGTAATATTGAGTAAGGACTTAAAAGAATTTGTTAAATTTTTTTATTTTATTATAATATTTCACAAATATTACTAAAAAAAGAAAGATCAAGAACAAAGAAAATTATACTAAAGAAAAAGAAGAAGATTAAAGGAACAATAAATAAAAACATGGATAAGGGAAATAAAAACACAAAAGAAATTACCCAAGACCACAAGTAACAGGCGGTTCAATACAAGGGGGAGAAATCACCTAGAGAGAGTCGGAGTCCAGCTCTTACTCAACTTCCACCCATCATCTCTATTGAGATTCTTAGCATGCCTCTAAATCTCAATAGCTTCCCTAAGCTTCCTATGGTGGAAGTGATCAACCCTAGCAATGACTTTGGAGTCTTCTATGCAAACATCATGACATGACTTTCACGCATGCTCTGCATGGGCTGAAATGCTGGAACGATTGTGCCTAATGTCAACAGCATGTTCATGGATTCTCTGTCTAATGGATCAACCTGTTTCGCCAATATCAGGAGTACCAAAAGAACAAGGAACCATACAAACACCCTTTATGTCTTTACGGTCGATAGAGTCCTTGACAGATCTGAGAGAATTTCTAATAGTATAGAGAGGTTTGAATGAAGAGGCGATATTATTCCTTCTAAGGACATGGGAAATTTTGTCCGAGGTCCCTTAGATAAACGGGAGATGAGCTTTGGAGATAGGATATACCCAAGTAGATTTGCCACTTAATCCTTTAAAGGCTTCTTGAAATGCCCTCAGGCCTTGAGATCTACTATACCCATTATTCTAAAACACGCCAAGAAGATATGATTTCTCTAACTCTATGTGGTTGTGATAAGAGATTCTTAGAGCGCGGGTAGCAAGAGTGCAAAGAACACCAAATTTCTGACCAGGAAAATGAGAACCAACATGAAGACACTATTCTGAGTGAGTTTTCTTGTGAAAAACTTGGTGGGAAATGGAGCCATCATCCATTCTATAAAGGAGGATATCTAAGAAAGGTAGACAACCATCCACCTCTACTTCCATCGTGAATTTTATGGAATCAGACTTGGAATGCAGGTGACCAAGAAAAATATCTAAATTTTCGCGACCATGGGGCCAAATGACACAAGTATCATCTATGAACCTCGTCCATTTCCTAAGGCAAAATTGAGCTGAGGCTAGGGTCTTCATTTCAAAATCTTCCATAAATAAGTTAGCAACGATAAGATAAAGATTAGAGCCCATGGCAACACCACAAGTTTTCTCATAGAACTCACCTTGGAAACTGAAAAAAGTCGAGGTGAGGCAGAGACCAACAATTTTTAAATTTCACGAGACAGTGGAATTATGTTGATGAAATCATCGCAGTTACCCAAATTCTTACCAAATTTATATGTGGGGAAAAGAGATTTATATGTAATTTTTTTTTAAAATATTGGTAGGACTACATCTTCATCGTGTCCAATATATCACCTTTATCGGGGCGGGGAATTGAACCGGTGATCCCAATTACCATCTATCCAAAACCCCGTGAACAATTTATATGTAACTTTAAAAAGTGCGGGAAAATATATTGTTATCGATAATTTGTATCATACTTAGAAGATGAAATGCTTGACCATGCTAGAGATGATCACCAATGAAGTATCTTATTGTAAGATACAAAATTTAATATTACTAAAATGAAAATATTATTTTTTTGGACAGTTTAGTTTGTGATATTCCTAATATGGAGTATTATATAAATATGATATATGAAGTTTAAATATCTCAATTAATCTATGTGTGTTAATGGATCATACATATACCTAAGGGTTATAGTAGTATTGTTAAAATTAACTCCTTATTATGTGATATATATATATATTTTTAAACAAATTTAATATATATATGTGCATGAAAAATAATAATAATACTAATACTACTAATCATTTTAAATACCCACTTCCTTATAACTACTTCTATTGATAATAATATTAAAAATAATAAAATCATATATATAAATGACTTATACTCTAAATTATACTATTGAAATTCTCCTTGATTATAAATTAACTTAATTCAATTAATTTAAAAACATATATATTCATTAACCTACTGCAAAATCTAATCCAAAAACATTGTTACCTTGATTTACATATAACACACTTCAAACAAAAAAATCCTTTCAATAATTTTTTAGTAACAATTCCATAAAAACTATAATTTCCTTATTACCAATTCCATTATTCATATAAAATTTGATAACCACTCACTAAAATTAAAATAATTTTATATTTTATTAAGAACAATAGTGTCTTTTTTTTGCTAACTACCGATATCCATATCAAGTTAACTTTAAATTCTATACTTTAAAATTAAAAAGATTTCATCATATTAATCAATAATTACACATATCCATATAAATTCAATTACTTTAAATTTATATAAATTCAATTACTTTAAATTTAAATTGTATGATTATTTTAATTACAAATATCCATACAAGTTCAATTACTTCAAATTTAAAGTTTATGATTATTTTTTTCATTGTATGATTATTTTAAATGATGGGAAATTTTATTTAATTAATTTTTAAAATAATTGTTTATTTAAGTAAAATATGAATTTTAAAATTTAATTGTAACATACACCGTTAATTTCACATGGAAATGTAAGGAGATAAAAAAAAATTATACAAGTTATTCATGGGTAACTAACCATTCACCATTAAATATTCCTTACTCATTATTATATAGAATGTTTACCAGTTCCTAGTGTAACTTTTAGAATAAGAATAGTAAGCTCCTCAACCATTAACAACCTCCATTATAGTACATTAACATAATACTGTATGATGTAACCTTCCATTCATTTCATCACTCTTAAAGTCATCACATACTTTCCATTATGAACATCATAACAAGAAAGGAATCAACATCATCAACTTGACACAATAATCAATCACATCATTAAACACCAATATACCCTGGAAACCCCGTAGGGTGAAAACCAGCAAACGTTTAATTTTATTATTAAACGCTCGTGAGGGTGATCAACCCTCACTCAATGGCTTATAAGGGAGACCATCCCTTAACCATCGTTTATAAATCTTACAAGGAAATATACAAATATCTAGCTTAAAGCCATTACAATAAATATGATACCATTTACCCTTTG
Organism: Pinus albicaulis; assembly: GCA_034641835.2. NCBI lineage: Eukaryota > Viridiplantae > Streptophyta > Pinopsida > Pinales > Pinaceae > Pinus > Pinus albicaulis. The sequence goes on from CM076572.1 coordinate 1,326,141,145, forward strand.
GTCTTCATATCTTCATATCTTGATGGCATGGATGTACCTAAAATGGTCCATCGTACACTGGATCATCCGGTAGTTCATTCTCATCTGCATGAACCATAATCATTTACCTGCCACCAGGTTAAGCATAATATTTCCTTTATACATATCACCATCATACCCTGCTAATGTTACCTTCAACAAACATTGATGTCAAGATTCATAAAGTATAATAAATCATTTCACATATGTATACTATAGTAGTTTCTCCATCTACTCATGTATATTCATGACATGAAAGTAAAGTACCTTGACATTCTCCCTTTAACAACACATACCTCATATGTGCTGGTTATAAGTCATCACATTAACTAATGTTTCCGTCGCATAAGCACTCATTCCTGCAAGACAATAGCTACATCTCCCCAGCATATATTTAAAATAAACTGATACATAGTTATGATGCTCATGCATGCAATTTACATAATATAATAAAAAAAGCTAACCCTTGAGCTATTAATTTTAGTACATGGAATGCAAGCTAACATAACACATGTTGCTCCCATGCATGCAAATGCATATCGATTCCAAAATAGTCTCCCTAAAGGAGTGCTTACACAACGAAGCACATAACCTCCTTCACGAGTCTTCCCAAAGAAACTCTCAACACAAGTGAGCATGTTAACATATGTTTTCTTTTCTGTAAAACTATGCAATTAAGCATAAAAGTACATGTCTTCTTTTCAAAGATTATACTAACAAGCATTTCCAATGTAGTTTAACACAATATGCTATCTTTCCCACCTACGAACATGTATATTCTTTCCAATGAAAGTTAATACAGATTTTTCATGCCTATGCATGACCTTATTCCAAAAGAACTAACATAAACTAACATATTAGTTTTGATATCATAAAGGTTCTCACATATTCTCCTAAATATTAAGAAAGCTCAACATTTCTTTACCAATACCATGGTAAACTATCCATGGATTTATGAAACTATCCATGGATTTATTAATTAATCTGTACCAATACGATGGTAAACTTACTCTTGGATTTATGAAACTATCCATGGATTTATTAATTAATATTTACCAATACCATGGTAAACTATCCATGGATTTATTAAATAATTACTATTTATAACATGGTTAATGTATAGAATATTAATGTGAGAAACTTCTCTTTTCTTCTTCACTACACATGAAAATATTTCAAAGAGTTACCCTTTATATTCATTCTCAAGAAAATACCTTGGATTTGTTCTCATTTCCTAAACTAAATGAGTACAAAATACCTTTTAAAAATAAAGATCATGCATCTTCTATTTTCTCGCTTATACAATATTATGTAAATATTTATATTAAAGAGTTACCTTCTTTAATCTATTCAAGAAAATCTCTTTTAAAATAAAGAGCATGCATATTCTATTTTCTTGTTATACAATATTATATAAATATTTATATTAAAGAGTTACCTTCTTTAATCTATTCAAGAAAATCCTTTTTAAAGTAGTTACCATAACTAACCCTTGTTTTGGGCATAAGAGCTAGATAGACCCTTTTTTTTAAATAATAGCAGAGTTAACATGTAACCTTTGCAAACCATTGCAAAGGAATTAACACAATGGACTTATCTTCTACTCCCAAGATAAATACATTCTTTCGAAAATAGTCAACAGTGAATCTTTTTTCAATCAAATCCCAATAAACTAATGAAATACCATTTTCTTGGTATATGTAAATTATCTCAAGAAACATGAGAAAGATCATTAGTATTTTTTTCTATTTTCTAATAATATTTTTGCAGAAAAGCTATATGATATATATAATCTTTATTTATATACTTCATCTCACAAAGAAAAAGATTATATAATAAGGAGATTCAGCCAAAATTACTTATCTTGGCAGTCGACACTTACCTTTTGAATTTATATTTCACTTGCACTAATTATGCAAAATATTTTAAAAAAAATACATGGCATGATTACTTCTATTTTTCCTTGAAAAATAACCACTGTAGCAAACTTCAGTCCTTGCTTGGAGAAATTTGATTGCTCCATTCTACATGAAGCGACCTCTTTCTGCATTCAACTTTTGAGAATCTTTCATATTTGCAATTCAACAAATTTCTCTTGCAGATGGTGGAGGAGGAACATCTTCACTATTGTTTATATAAAATCTTTGTAAACTTTGCATTGAATATAAAATCGGTGAAAATAGACATGTGAACTCAACTTCACTGCTATGAGCCCCGAATTTAAATAAATAATCTACTCAACAAACCACATATATGTGACACCGAAGATTATCTGAGGAACACCATTATGTTGCAGAGCGCGGGCTTGTTACAGGAGCAGCAACCGAAATGTGTGGATATGCAAAGTTCGAAGTTGTTAGAGCAGCAGAAATGGGAAAGCCAATATATATTCCGGGTCGACTCCATCTCTAAAGTTTTTATACTCTTCTGTTGGCTTGGTGTGTTCAACTAATTCAAGAATTCGTTCTTTTTTTAACCGATTCTTTATAAAACGGTTAAGAGACAGTAACATAATATTTATTTATTAGTTACGTGATTATTTTATGGATGTTACATTAATGTATAATTTCTTAATGTTATATAATATAATTTGATTTAACTACAAGTTGTGAGGGACTAAATCTCTCAAAACACAAATTTTTTTAGTGTAAAATTTAAGAAATTGTTTGCACCTCCATAGACTCAATTCCTCTCATCATTTGGTAGATCCTTAGTTAATATGGTTCTATGTTTTTTTTTAGTAATATTGTTTATAACGTCTAAATTTATCACCTTTGTATATATAAGTATTCTCATTTTTATTTTTATTAAAGCCTTGATTTAATCTCTATGAAGTATCCATAAAATATTTTTAGAAGTGAGGATAAAAGGTTTAGATATATCTCAAAAGAAATTATAACATTTTTTTCTTTTAGCTTTAATTTTAAAAATGTTATAAAAGTAAATTAAATAAAATATTTTGATTGTAAAAGAGTTATGGTTTTTGGGAATGTGGTATTGATAAGTCATGGCATTGACCCATGGTACTGTAACAAAGCCTATTTACAAGTTAATAATATCCATGATAAAGTGGGGTGAATATCCATGGTTAAGAATAGTGTTATATTTTAAGGTTATTGTAAGTATTAAGTTTTTATGTGCTTATTAGGTAAATTTAAATATAGATAGGGAATCATTTTTAATTTATATGGTAAAATGGATATTAATTTATAGCTTCTATTTATATGCTATATATTTTAATGTTATATTTATATTTTATTTTTGCGGGGGGAGGGGGTGGGTGGGGTGAGGTGGAGTCGCTCGGGGGAAGTGCAAGAGCGGCGGGGTTAATGAATCCTTTCATTAATTAGAGAAAGTTACATAGCCTAAATTTTGAAAAGAGGACTAAAATCTAAGAAAAAATTCAAACTAACATGCTGAATATTAATAAAGTCATTTAGAAAATGATAATCATAACAACATATAAAAATCCTTCAGGATTCAAGATTTCAAAGGGGTAAATGGCTCAAAAATTCACATGGTGTTTCTCAAGTTAACTAATTGTTCACTTTCTTATTATATTTGTGCCTTATTGCTCTTGCTGCCTCGTTTTCTAGCTTCTTTGTCTTGCCTGGAGACCACCTTGAAATCCATCATTTTAACCCCAAGATTGGACTATGAGGAACTTGAGCCCAATTTCTTGCTTTGAAGATAGGTCTTATACATAATCCTAGCGTCATGATATGGCATGTCCTTCATTTATTTTCCATGACATTCTATTGCAAGGGAAATTAATCATGGGCAATCCAAATCCATATCTTCTAGTAGGGCTTCTACTTCAACTTCTTTCGAAGGAGGACTAATCATTTTCTATGGTATTATATTTTGTTGGTGCTCTTCAAGAGACCTTTTTCACAGCCCATCTAGGGTTATAGGATTTAGCTTCTATTGATTACATGCTTAATTGAATGTTGGCTTACTTTGAAGCCTCCTGCAAAGAGGAGAGAGACTCAAACAAATTTTCATATCTAGGGATCTGGTTAGGATTTGAGATAACTTAGGGGCTCAAATTCCTTCTTCTATGGGGGAATTTTACCAAATTAGTTGGCTCTTTACAAGAAGGATTTTATTCAAAAAATTCCTTTGTATTTATTTAACAGACCCTAATAAGATGCCCATATCATGGCAACATTTGCATCTAAAGGGGACTTGTCCTAATATACAGACTGCTTTGAAACGCTATCATGATAGTGAATATCAATGGAGGGTGGAAGAGGCTGGGAGATATTCATGTAGCTACATATCCATGCATTTGACTTGTACCTTTCTATTTTGGTAGCCTCTCATACTTTGACAAATTGTTGATGGCATTGCCATTACCTTCAAGGTTCCTCCTCCCAATATTCCTTGGGAAGAGAAAAGAGTCAGATCAACACCAGGGCTATAAGGAAATCCTCCTTCTTTGAATTATATAACCCCTTCAAAAATCACATCAAGATCTTTACATTGTTGAAAAAATATGGCCCTTGTTGTTGGGCACCAAATTTGGCTACCTTTTTGACCATTTTTATCATCCTTTTTTATCCTTTTGTGTTTAATTACCTACATTTGCTATGCTAAAATTATGAGGTAAGTACCCCTAACTTTTCCAATTGGAATATTTTAATTAATGAAGTAAAGTCACAAAGTCTTACCTATTTGCAGCACTAAGATATGTGCTTGACTGCAGTTTGGAGAACAGGAACCCTCACTCCAGCGGTTTGCAACAGATTTGGTAACGGTCAGCTATAGGGAGATCGCGCAGCTGGAGTCACGATTCCCTGGTCCTATTCTTGGCCCCTTGTTATATCCTGGACATTTGATGTTTGTGCTATTCCAACTGATGTGTATTTTTGAATGCGCGATTACCACATTCCAGGGATTTCTGTTATTCTCCTGTGCTGTGTATAAAATGGATATTGTTCCTGTAAATGGGGGTTCCCGAAGGGATATTGTAATCACATCTTACAGATTAATAAAGTAATTATGGTTTTTCTATTCTAAGCGTCTTCGTGACTAATGCAACCCAGATCAGAGAGCTGGGCCCGCTCTTCTGATCAGGTGCTGCGTATGTGTGTGTGTGAATTGTTTCCTTGTTATGGTTGCTGTTATTATTCTTATTGTTAAGATTGCTTTTGAAGTTCAATATTTGATTTCATCTCACGGAAATGTTTTGAATCTTAATTATAAAACCTTGGTTAAGACGGATTATGTGTTTTCTCCTGCATATACCTTGTGCGTTGCCTTGAAAGGATACACTCCCAGATTGATAAAATTAATGTCGGATTAGGGTGGATAAATCATTCTTACCTGGACACCAACATTTTGGCGCCATTGCTGGGGAGGCTGACAAGGTGCAAGTAGTGATTCGAACCAACCAGAGGATCAATCTCTCGTCCTGGGGAGAGATCGAGCTTTCTCACTCTGCTTCAGGTCCTGAGCGTAGGTTTTGATTTTGGTTTGTTTATTTATGTTTTTGTTTTGGATTTAGGGCCATCTTCTTGTCCTGGTGAGGAAGGAGTCTTTTGACGCCCTGCTCCAGGCCCTGGGTGGAGTTATTTATTTTTAAATTTCATGTTATTTCTTGTGGGGAACCGTTAGCTTTACCCTAGAGAGGGAGGAGTATTTTGACACCCTGCCTCAGATCTGGGAGTATTATATCTTCCTATGGATTGTGTTGTTTTGGTTCTTGTCCCAGGGAGGGAGGAGTTCTTTAACGCCCCGCTCCAGGCCCTGGGTGGAGTTATTTCTTTTTAACTTTCATGTGATTTCTTGTGGGGAACCGTTAGCTTTACACTAGAGAGGGAGGAGTCTTTTGACACCCTGCCTCAGATCTGGGAGTATTAGATCTTCCTATGGATTGTGTTGTTTTGGTTCTTGTCCCAGAGAGGGAGGAGTTATTTAACGCCCTGCTCCGGGCCTGAAACCCTAGATTTTTATTTTGATGTCTATTTTTTTTTTGTGAACTCTTTTATCTTTAGGAAGGAATGGTCTTTTGACATCTTACTCCAAGATTGGAGCATTGTAGGTTCATATACAGACCTTCCATCATACAAATTTTTGTATGAACAAAGAATAAAATAAGAGGGGCGGAGTGAGAGCCCCAAAAAGGGTAAGACCAAATCTGGGAAGAAAAACTTATATTCAGCAGATTATAGAAAAGGCGGAGTCAGAAGCATCTTCTTGCGCAACTGCAAGGCCAGGGGCTAGGAGAGTGAAGTCTGAGGGACAGTCATTGAATCAACCAGTGCAGGCAACGGTATCCCTTGGTGATTTGGTACAACAGGGTCCTCTAGTAGTACAAGAAATAATTAGCAGTAGACCGGACTGAGAAGATCTTGTGCTGGTAATAGCAAAGGAAGAAATCGCAAGTAGAACATCGATGGAGTCGGACTGCTCTAGTAAGGGAAAGGAAGCTGTAGTCGAGGGATTGAACCATCAGGACACAGGAAGAAGAAACGAGGGGATATTTATATCACCAAGAGACCAGGAAAGTGCCACTAAAGCAACTCGCGTCCTAGTAGTAAGGAGTCCTCAGCCATCCTCCACAAAGCTTATTGAAATCCCCAACGATTATTGGAAGATATTTATGGCTCCAACAACCTCCACTATCAAATTTTCCATTGGGAATTTGGGAGCTGGCACACCTATAAAGTCTATCCCATTAGCAGCTTTACCAAACTTCCATGGGCTTGTTTCAGAGGATCCCGACACATTTTTAATTGAGTTCGACATAGTGTGCCAGGGGTATGATTACACGACAGATGCCCAGAAGTTAAAGATTTTTCCTTATACACTAAAAGGGATGGCTCTGCGATGGTTTATGGGCCTTGGAGGAAAATCCATTTCCACATGGAATGATATGCAAACAAATTTTCTGGAAAAATACCCGGATTACTGCAAATCCCAGAACGTCAAGGAGGAGTTTTTCAAGTTCACACAAAAAGAAGATGAAATTTTGGAAGATTGTGTGGAGAGGTTTAAGTACCTCTTACAGAGGTTAGGTCATTTTGATTTGGATAAGGAAATTTTGAAGGTTATCCTCCTTCGATCCTTTTAAGAGGACTCAATGGAACTGTTGAATGTTGTGGGAAAGGGAGACATCTCCAAGGAAACCTTTGAAGATATTTGCGATTTTTGTATCCAGTGCTCGAGGGGGCTTGCAAGAAACAGATTAGGGATCCATTCAGTAAAATGATCTAGCAGGGGTGTTACGAAAGAAGAAATCGGGAACCCGCTAGAAAAATTAAGGACATATATTCTCAGTACCCTGTCAACACAAATGGACACTTTGCAAGTAAAGCAGAAGCAGCTGGAACTAGATAGGACCATGGCAATCTTTTACCCGAATTGCAAGAAGAATCATCTAGAAAGGGAATGCCCATTAAAGTCCATAGAAAAATGTGACATCTGTGAGCTGAATCACGTACAAAGCTCATGCCCTTCCTTACCGGGCCTTAAAGCAGTGTTTCAAGGAGCAGGGGAGGACACAGAGCAATTGTACCTTATGGGTGCCAGGAAGCCGTGGCAACTTCGACCACCGATGGGAAATCAAGGTATGTACCCAGATCCATCTCAGTATTTCAATAACTACAACATGAATCCTCAACCCATGCCTTGTCCCCCTATGTGGCCGCAATACCAGTACCCACTGTGGCAGCAATGGAACCCTCAAGCCAGTGTGAGCTCACCATGGGCTCCAACTTGGCGAGGACCCTCTTTAGGGAAGTTTCCTCAACAGATGCCATAACAGCAACTCTAATTACCCTCCAATGTGCCTCCTGGTAATCAACCTGTCCATCCTCAACTTCCAATGCAGCCTAATCCTAATCCCAATAATAAAGGAGCCCATCAAGCTGATGTTCTTAACTTGCCTTCGTATAGTGTCTCTACTGCAGAACTGTATGAAATGAATTTGTGATCAAGTGGAACAGTCAATGTCCAACCCCCTTTGGTTATCATTGAACAACTTGATAATGAAGAAAGAGAGGCAGAGCCGACTAGTAGAGAGTAAAAAAAAATTGTTAAAAACCAGATGCCTCCTGCAAAGCAACATCAATCTGAACCACCTTACCTAGGGAGATTGATTATGAGTAAACCAAGCCCACAAGCTAAATTTGATTTATTAGGAGAATTGCAGAATTTATTTGTTAATATTCCCTTGTTAAAAGCTATGAAGGATGTGCCGATTTATGCAAAGACTCTTAGGGAATATTGTTCAAAGAAACTTGCAAAGAAAACTAAGGACCCCCTCACTATAAATGTTATGGGAAAATTATCGGACTTCATGACGGGAAAATCAATACCAGTGAAATATGGAGATCTGGGGAACCTAGTTTTGACAGTACGAATTAATGGGGTAGAGATTCCAATTGTGCTAGTAGACCTGGGCACTGCCATCAATGTCATCACCTATGAAACCATGCAAACATTAGGCCTTCAAAATTTGAAGCAAACACCTATATTGTTGGAATTGGCAGATCGATCTACAGTTAAAACTGTAGTGAAGTTGGAGGACATGACAATTTCAGTAGATGCATGGCATTATCTCGTAAATTTCCTGGTATTGCATACACAATCTTCAATGGGTGGTCACCCCTTGATTCTAGGTAGGCCATGGATGTTTACTACAAATGCTTATATTGGATGTCGTTCAGGAAATATGGTTATCTCTAATGGGAATAACACCAAGAACTTGGTACTATACCCACCTGCAGAACCAGATGCACCTAAAAAGTCAGCAGGTGGCAAGAAGGCTGTATCTATGGTAGAGGTCGAAGACAAAGAAGTGAGACCGATTCTTACTATTGGGCAGGCCCTTCAGTTGAAGATGGAATCAGAAGATGACGTAATTACTTCCTTCATGAACGATCCTTGTTCCATTTCAGAGTCAAATCAGTAGGTCTTAGAATCCATCCTAAGTTGTGAAACTCAGGAAGTTATTGAAACAATGAAAGAATTAGAGGAAGATGTTGATGCACCTCATGAAAGTGTTCAAGTAGAGATAGAACCGGGGAAAACTCAGAATATTAATCCGGTTCTGTCAGAATCCCAGAAGAAGTAGCTGGTAGATGTTCTTCAGAAGCATAAGTAAGCTTTCGCCTGGGATTATTTAGACATGAAGGAGATCCCTACCAACTTATGCACCCATCACATATATATCAAGGAATATTGTAATCCTATAAGAAAACCTCAGAGAAGGATGAATCTTGCATTGAAAAACATTGTGAAAGAAGAGCTTCAGAAATTATTGGATGTGGGTTTTATCTACCCTATCTCAGACAGCCAATGGGTCTCGCCATTAGTAATGTCCCTAAGAAGAATGGTAAATGGTGGATATTCATGGATTATTAAGAGTTAAATAAGGCAATGCAGAAGGACCATTTTCCCCTGCCATTTATCGATCAAGTTTTAGACACATTGGCTGGCAATAAATTTTTCTCGTTTCTGGATGGGTTTAGTGGATATAATCAAATCCAGATCACTCCTGAGGACCAGGACAAGACCACTTTCACATGCCCCTGCGGAACATTCGCATACCGGGTCCTTCCTTTTGGCCTGTGTAATGCCCCTGCAACATTCCAGAGGGAAATTATGGGAATTTTCTCTTATCTAATAGATGATGGTGTTGAAATTTATATGGATAACTTCACTCCATATGGGGACTGATTCTTAGAGGGGTTGAAAAAATTAGAAAAATTTCTTGAAAGATGTATACAAGCGCGTGTCTCCCTGAGTACAATAAAATGCCACATGATGATGGAAAAAGGAATTTTTCTGGGACATTTGCTTTCAGCTAAAGGAATCAGGATGGACCCAGCAAAAATAAAGGCAATTCTGCACTTTCCAACACCTAAAACACCCACACAGGTACGTAGTTTCATTGGTTGTGCTAGTTATTATAGGCGTTTCATAGAAAATTTTGCAAAAATAGCACACCCACTATTTCAATTACTGACAAAAGACTCAGAATTTGTGTGGTCAGATGACTGTGATATAACCTTCACAAGAATTAAAGAATTAGTCTGCAGTGCTCCGATTCTTAGAGGACCAGACTGGGCGTTACCTTTCCACATTCATACGGATGCTTCCCAAACATAAATTGGTGCAGTACTGGGACAGCAAGAGGATAAAGTACCTTACGCAGTCTACTATGTTAGTAAGAATTTGGCCCCTGCTGAATTAAACTACACGGTGACTGAGAAAGAGTTCCTTGCTGTCGTTTATGCCATCAACAAGTTTCGACATTATATTACCGGATATTATACTTTTGTGCACACTGATCATGCAACCATAGGGTATTTAATGAACAAACCTACTACCCCTGGTCGTGTTACAAGATGGTTGTTGATACTACAGGAATTTGATATTACTATAGTAGATAAACCAGGGAAAGGAAATGTGGTTGAAGATTTCTTATCTAGGTTAGAACACGATGGTAAGAATACACCAGTTGAAGATAATTTCCCATATGAGCATCTTTTTGCAGTTTCTGCTAACACTCTGTGGTATGCATATATTTCTAATTATCTTGCTATAGGTGAGGTGCCTCGTCACTTGTCCTATAAGGAGAAAAGGAAGATCATTCACTGGAGTACTCGATATTCATGGATGGCAGGATATCTCTTCCATACAGGGATTGACCAGCAGATCCAACGTTGTGTGGCAAAGGATGATATTTATGAGATCTTAAAGGCTGCACATGATGGAACCTGTCGAGGAAATTTTGCGGACAAAAGGACAGGTCATAAAGTGCCACAGATGGGATATTATTGGTCCTCCATCTTTCGTGACGCTCGGGATTATAGTCGAAGGTGTGATAGCTATCAGTGGATGGGACAACTTGGGAGAGCAGATGAAATTCCTATTCAACCCCAGATAGTCCTTGAACCATTTGAGAAATGGGCTATCGATTTCGTTGGACCCTTTAACCCACCTTCTCATCAGAAAGCCTACATCCTAGTTTGTACTGATTATGTAACTAAATGGGTGGAAGCTAGAGCAGTCATGAGAGCAACAGAACAAGTAGTGGCAGAATTCCTTTTTGAAGAAATATTTGCTTGGTACAGGACTCCAAGTGATGCAGAAATATGGGGTCAAACATAGGGCAAAAACCCCCTATCATCCACAGGTGAATTGGCAAGTAGAGAGTACAAACAAGGTATTGGAAAATATCTTGACAAAGACAGTAACAAGTCATCTCCGGGATTGGGCACAAAAAATCCCAAAAGCTTTATGGGCCTATAGAACAACATGGCGAAACACAATGGTGTTTTCTTCATTTGAATTAGTTTATGGGAAATCCCCCTTGTTTCCGGTAGAATTTGAAATTAGCACACTCAGAACAGCTTTGGAAGTAGGCTTAGATCTATCAGAAGCACAGAAACACTGACTGGAACAGCTGAATGAGTTAGATGAGATTCGATCAGTAGTTTTCCAGAGAACTACTACTATTCAATAGCAGAGAATGAAATGGCATGATAAATTCATCAAAACTAAGTTTTTCATGAGGGGGATTGGGTGTTATTGTATGACTCCCGATTTAAGTATTTCAAAGGCAAGCTACGCACTTGCTGGATGGGACCATATCAAGTGGATGCAGTGTTCAACAATGGAATGGTTAGATTAATTACAATTGATGAGAATCAGACCATGTTTGTGGTGAATGGACACCATATAAAACTATACCATCGTCTAGCCTCTAAAGATTCCTTTGTTAAAACCCTTTTATATTCAGCTAATCTAATGGTTATTGCAATAGAGGACACTCTCACTCTTCTTTAATATATATATATATATGATAATATGTGGTTATTACTTACTTGTTTGTATTTTGCAGGAATAATAAAGAAATATGGTCAGGAGGGAGGTAACATTTGGTGTGTTACTCCATCAATGCTGCTATAGAGATATTTTGTTTCATTGATGCTGTTACTCTGCAACTGCTGTTACTCCGCAAACTACTATTACTCCGTAGCTGCTGATACTCTGAAGTTGCTATTACTCGGTAACTGTTGTTAATCCGCAACTACTGTTACTCCGTAGTTGTTGTTACTCTGAAGTTGCTGCTACACCGCCAATGCTATTACTCTGCAAATACTGTTACTCCATAGCTGTTGTTACTCTGAAGTTGCTGCTACACCGCCGATGCTATTAATCTGAAGTTGCTACTACACCGTCGATGCTGTTACTCCGAAGTTGAAGCTACACCGCCAATGCTATTACTCTGCAACTGCTGTTATTCTGTAACTGCCGTTACTCCGTAGTTGCTGTTACTCCATAGCTGTTGTTAATCACTGTTGTCGTTACTCACTGTTCATGTTATTCACTAATATCGTTACCTGCTATGCTGATACTACGACAAATATTTCTGCTACTACTCCACTTTAAGGTAAGCCTGCAGGTACGTATCTATTGATTTTATGGATTTAATTAAATATTCCTAAAGGACGGTTAAACGTGCCGAGGACGACCGTCGTTTAGTTGGGGGGAGGGAAATGTCATAATGAATGACGGCGTACTTCGTAAAGGTATTCATGACACATGATTCCCACCTAAACAAATTTAATGATTTCAAGTACTCCGTAATCATACCGTATGAGTTGGAATGCATACTCATATGCACGAAAGTCATATCAGTCACCTCCCAACATGCCGCATTAAATCCTGAGAATATCTAACAGTACTACCATAATCTGTCATTACTCCCAAGCATACCAGTACTGTTCATCCATTATATCCGAAAGTGGCCATGATGTTATTTCAGTTGCCAACGGTTTGGAGCCCTGTCACTCCCCCCTGCCAGCTAACTGTAGTCGTCGTGCTGACTCTGCCCCTGCAGCAATGGGTGGTCGATCTATGCAACATGAACCTGATGATTCAACGAGAATCCAGAGTAATTGGGAGGTATGGAAAGTATTTGAAAATGTAGGTTGGGATGTTTATTTTGACAGGCTGAACGGATGGGATGAAGAAATCGTGATGGAGTTCACATTGAATTTGAAAGAAGGAGTTTCTTGGGTTCATGGAGTCAAAATTCCAGTGACAGAAGAAACCATCGCGGAAGTCAGTGGATTGCCGCAAGTCGGAGAATGCTGGTTTTCAAGGAGAACACCCCTCCCAGAACTCCCCGAAGCCTTTCTGCAAGCTGGAGAAATTATTGCATAGAAGGGTCGGGGATATGACAGAACTTCATTACCTCATCCATGGGGAGGAGTTGCAGAGGTTGTTATAAAGTATATGACATGTGAAGGAAGATATTATACCATCTTCAAATATCACCTCTGAATATTGGATCAGCTGCGATTTCCACAGGCAGAGGCTTTTTCAATGAATGCACCCTATTTTCTGTTAAGGAGCCTTCATTTGATGGAAAATTTGGCTCGGGGGGCGCGACAGGTGTTGGCGGTCCTCTCTCACCATGGGCTGGTCTAGTTGCTAGTAATGAATGCCATTGGGAAGATCCTGATTCCATGGGAACTGTTTTGGAATTCCACAGAGGAGGAAATAACAGCCGTTGCGGCTCCTAGGGCAGAAGAACCTGAAGCCATGTAGGAGGATGAAGAGGAGGATGAAGCCATACAGGAAGATGAAAAGGATGATGATTACATTGATCAGGAGGAGCCAAAAGAGATGGAAATGGAGACTAAAGAGTGTGAAGAAGAGATGGTTCCCCAAGAGCAAGCTGAACTCGTGGAATCGATGGAAGCTCCAGAGATATCCACAAGCAATACGGCCGAGGCTGTCCCACAAGAACTAGCCCCATCCATGGAGTCAGCTGAGCAAATAGATAGTGCGATGGGCACAGAGGTAAGCCCACAACAAATGAAAGAGGGAAAATCGGTCGACATTTTGACCGAGGCCACTCCACAAGGATCTCCTGTCGACATGGAACCAATGGAGGAGGGTAATTTGATTGAAGACGAAGTCATAACCAATCCGAACAGAGAAACCACAGAGGAAATGATAGGAGAACTAAGGTGTGAGGCTGACATTTCCCCACAAGAACCAGCGTCAACCTCAGGGCTAAATGTAGAGGATTTGTTCCAATTCCCCGTCTTTCTTCCTAAGGGAGCAAGGGTAACTCGTTCCCTGCAGAAAAGAGAGGAAGAATATTTTTCCATTCCTATGGCTTCGAATTTCAAATGAAGACCACGACTGGAAGATGCCCCAACAGGCATATCAGTAGGGGAGCATCGTACTGGGTCACTACTGGTCGCAGAGAATGTACATGATGAGAGAATGGCCATTGGTGAAGAGGAGGGACCAAGTGGAGCAGTCCCGACGAATGAACCAATGGAGCACTTAGGCGTGAAAAGAGTGAAGCAAGAAATAACAGAAGAAGAAGAGGCAGAGGAGGTTGGACTGACCATTGGCCCGACAGAGGCAGTCCTGAGGGATTTACCTCCAGCTGCCGAGGCAGAAGAAACACAGGTCAAGCAAGAAGAGGCAGAGCTATGTGGACAGCGAAGAATTCCCATCAAACAGAGATACCAACAACATTTTAAGGAAATAAAGTCGCTCAAGATGGAGGTAAGGGATTTGAGAAGGAAAGTGCACAGGATGTAGAAACGAATAAACAAGTACAAGTGGCGAGCCAATAAATCCAAAGTCGTTAGGGTGGAAGAAGAAACTAAAATAGACCCGATTGAACAATTGTTTGAAGCTAGAGATTATGCATTAATGGCCGAATTACCGACGTGGAAGTCTACTGTGGCTCAGTACAAGAATGAGATCAAAGGAACTGAGGAGAGAGCCTCCACAACCGTCTTCGGATATGTGGAGTGCATAGATATTATGAGATTAAGGCATGCGAAGCAGCAACTCAAGATGGAGCAGCTGGAGAAACAAGTGGTCGAACTGAAAGATGATAAGGAATAGATGCTCAATCTGGTGCAAGAGGTGATGTCATGTCGCCCCCTGCTTCTTGTTATTCTTTATTCTTGCATGAACATTTTCTTTTATTTTGCATGGAAAGCATAAAAAACAAGGTTAGTTATGAAATAGAAGATGGTGTACAATTCCTCCAAATCATGAGGAATCATGATGTGCCAACTCACCATCTAATGTGTGATTTTTACCTGCATGGGTATTTGTTACGTCTAGACAGAGATTTTAACCAAGTCCCGTATGTAGGGGACATCCATTTGAGGGCCCTCACCTCTTATGCTTTCAATCAAATCCATTGGAAGAAGGCTTATAACACTTTTGATTCTAATCAAGTTACAAAGCCATTTATAGTAAGAGGAGAACATGAGAGGTCAGATACAATGTACAATAAACACCATACCTTTTTGAAATTTGAGGAGAAAAAAGATAGAATGCTAAGGACACAAAGGTGGTGCCTCAACCTTTGTATCAATCAATTAACTATTTTTCAAAAAGAGGCCCTTGATTGTTGTCAAAGAAGGTGGATGATGTCACCGAAAACTTTCCGAAACAGAGAACCTTTTGGAGCACCCAACTTTGCGTGAGTACTCACCAGAGTACCCAGATATGGCATGTTTTTTCACATGTGGGATCTGGTGGATGGGCTTCGGTTTCAGTATCCTGTTATTTGGTTTCCTGCAGAATTTTACACCCCAGCATACAATGTTCTAGCAGATTGGTGGAAGGAAGTTCTCCTTTCAGATGGATTTAAAGTTCTGGGGACAGAGATGGCTTTAGAGTATGATCTTGCCGAGCTTCATGAAGCTCACAGTTTGCAGAACCCAGACCTACGGAGCCGGAAAACTGCATGAGGACATGCAGAAGGCTAGTTGGGGGGAGATGTTGGGCACCAAATCTGGCTACCTTTCTGACCATTTTTATCATCCTTTTTGATCCTTTTGTGTTTAATTACCTACATTTGATATGCTAAACTTATGAGGTAAATACCCCTAACTTTTCCAATTGGAATATTTTAATTAATTAAGTAAAGTCATGAAGTCTTACCTATTTGCAGCACTAAGATATATGCTTGACTGCAGTTTGGAGAACAGGAACCCTCGCTCCAGCGGTTTGTAATAGATTTTGTAATGGTCAACTATAGGGAGATCGCACAACTGGAGTCACGATTCCCTGGCCCTATTCTTGGCCCCTTGTTCTATCCTAGACATCTGATGTTTGTGTTGTTCCAACTGATGCGTATTTCTGAATGCGTGATTACCACATTCCAGGGAGATCTGTAATTCTCCTACGTAGTGTATAAAATGGATATTGTTCCTGTAAATGGGGGTTCCCGAAGGGATATTTTAATCACATCTTATAGATTAATAAATTACTACTAGTTTTGCTGTTCTAAGCATATTTGCGACTAAAAAAAACCTGATCAGAGAGCTGGGCCTGCTCTTCTGATCAGGTGCTGCTTCTGTGTGCGTGTGATTTTTTTCCTTGTTATGGTTTCTGTTATTATTCTTACTATTAAGATTGCTTTTGAAGTTCAGTATTTGATTTCATCTCATGACAATGTTTTGAATCTTAATTATAAACCCTTGGTTAAGACAGATTATGTGTTTGTTCCTGCATATACCTTGTGCGTTGCCTTGAAAGGATACGCTCCCAGATTGATAAAATTAATGTCAGAATAGGGTGGATAAATCGTTCTTACCTAGACACCAACACTTGTAATAACCCTGGTAAAAACATTCATGTAAAAATATATAATACCACGGTGATGGGACATGTATTCCAAGTTGAATGGTGGGAAAAACATCCTAGCGGGCGTTCATTCGGTTTATTATGGCTAAGGAAATTGACAAAGGAAAAGGAAAATGAAAAGGCAAATGCATGAGGCATTATTTGGAATTTTATTTAAGAAAATAATGGAAAATAGGAGAAAAGGAAGGTGAAAGGTCATAGGTTGGGAAAATGAAGGAAAATAATGGAAAATGAAGAAAATAGAGACCTCATTAATAAAATTTCTTCTGTGGAACAGTGGGAAAGGCTTGGTCAGTTCAGTTTTGGAGTTCTCATTATTCTCTCTCTCTCTCTCTCTCTCATACTCTTGAGCACTTAGAGTATTCTTGGAGCACTCTTGGAGAGTGTGGCATATTTGGATATTTGGATCAAGAAAGAAAATGAAGAGTAGGAAATCACAAAGGACATTGGGATCAACATCTACAACAGGTTCTGAGTGAAAGTACCGAGTTTCATGTATGATTAACTCACTAGTTTTGGCATGCATGTGGTTTCCTAATTATGATCTGTCATGGGCATGGAGGATGGCCGGGATTGAATGTGGGTTTGCCTAGACTTTCCATTTCCTGGAAAACCATGGTATTGTGGGTTTATTTCCATTGATTTTTTTTCTGGTTGGTTCTCATGATTCATTTAACCATTGGGTTGAGTTATTAGTTTCTAGAGCCTTGGTTGGAAAAACGCTATGGAGCCCAACAGAAAACTGTTAGGTTAAGTTACTAGTCCTTAATCCTTGGTTGGAAAAACATTATAAAGCCCTAGGCGGGTTGAGTTACTAGTCTTGGAGCCTTGTTTATACAAATGCTCTAGAACCCAAGAACAACTGGGGTTGATTTACTAATCCTGGAGCCTTGGTTGGAACAAAAAATCCGGAGCCCTGGAGTAACTTGGATGGAGACTAGTCTGTGATGGTTAGTGATGTCCAACCGTGAGGTGGAATCACTGGTTTGGGGTTGAGACAATTTGGTCTCTGGAGCCCTCGTTTTTTGTTGATTGATGTGTTTGATAAAGTCACACATTCATTCTTGGAATATGGCATGGTGGAGACTAACTGAAGTGAGATTTGTCTCAGCCATGTCTATGGTCGAGTGGAACGTGGAAGTCCCATTCCAGGTTGGTTTTTACATTCATTAATAAAAGGTTTAATGCCTTGGTATTTCATGTGTGTGTACATTGGTTTATATATGGATTATATTGTTGATTTATCCATGGTATTTATGTTGGTATTATGCTGGTTATAAGCATGTATTATGACTGTGATGAGGTATGGCTCTCTCCATGTTTCTACCTATAAATGTTTACTTAATGTATCTATGGTAAAATTTATTAAATGATAGCTTATAATTTAGAGGAGAAATTATTATTAGCCATTCTCAGATTTGAAAGGGACCCCTTTTTGTTATTTCTAATGTTTATGCTTGTAGATGCACTGTGCGTGACAAGTTTGATGAAATTTCTTCCGTGGTAGGATGGGGTCAGGTGATTTCCTAATGAATTTATTGCTTCCATACGTTTTTTCCTATGCTATTTACCCTTTCCTAGAGTTACATGAAGTTCTGGGTAGTGACATGGGCACAGGGCCTCAATTTGTGGCACAAATGTTGGAGTTGGGCCCATAAAATTGCTTTTTGAGCCTGGGCTGCTACCATAACAAGATTAGCCCATGGATCAAGAGCCTTGGGCTGCTATCTTACCCTATTGTGCCTGTGGATAATCCTCAAAGGTCCATAAAATCAATCCCCAGTCAGGGAATAGGGCCCTGGGAGGTTGGGTTACCCCCTGGGGGAGTTAATGATGCAGTTTAGGGTTTGTTTTGGGTGTTTCCGTAGGTTCCACTTCCTTAAATTAATATAGTAGGTTGAATATCATATTAGTAGCCTCTCGTCACATTTTTACCCCGGTTTTTCGGTTACTTGGGTAGATGTGGGAAGAGTGTGTTACAGAGTGGTATCAAAGTGCGGTTGCACTCTCCATGGGTTGTGTGTGTTTGTCATGCATACCTGTCAATTGCATACGTGTTCCTCATGCTTATGTTATGTGTTCTTGTTGTAATTGCATGGTGTTGATGATGGTTGTATATGCATGTCAATGTCTAGTTCCCATTCTCTTTGGTCCATATCTGATACCATAGAGTGGTATCAGAGCATGGTTCAAATCTTGGACTGATGGGTGGTGTGTGGATCATGCATTTATGTTAGTTTCAGGCGTGTGTAGTATGCTTGTAGTTTATATATGCTTGTTTCATCCATTTTGTGTTGGACATGGTGGTAGTGGTGTCGCCATGAAAGTATTTTCGGTGTTGTCGTCAACATGTTTTCATGAGTGTTTGAATGGTTATGTGTTGTTAACTCTTATGTAATGTTCATGCATGCTTGTTTACATATTGTTACATGTTGTATGCTCATTGCTTATATATGCTAGGTCACATATTTGTCATGTGTGTGTGTTGCCCGTGTATGCTTGCTTATGTGATGCTATATGTTGAACATGCATTGATCGTTCATGATTGGTTATATATGTCAAGTAGGTGAATATGGTCAAGTTTGCATTGGTTTGGTTGAGGTTGTTGTGCATAATGTCTTTGCATGCAATTAGGTCATCATGATGATATTGGTATGTTATGATGCTAACATGTTGGATGAGATACAGTAGGAGATGTAGATCATCGAAGTGAAGTTGCAACATTGGACCTCAAGGAAAGAGAATATCGTCATACAAGTTGTATGCTTGGCATCTAGGTATGTGACTCATGAATTTTTATAGGCATTCGAGTTACTTTTATATATGTTTTTCATTTTATTATTGTTATGGTTACATACCTTATAGATGTTATTTAATCAGTTTAGTTATATGTACATGCGTGGGTTAGTCATGCATGGTAGATGCTAGTTGATTAGTGTAGTTATATGCACATGTGTCAGATAGTCATGAGTGATAGTGACATGTTCTTATATGCATTGCTATTGTTGTTTTATGATGAGATAACTTGATGATTATGTTATATGTTGTTTATGAGTATGTTTTATATTAAATTTATATTATTATATAAAAATTCCCTTCAGCCTCACTATAACACAGTTCAGAGGATGTAGCCACCACATCTCTTCTTAGAGATAAGCTACCAGCGCCCTAGCTAGCTTATTTCCATTCTATCTATAAGCATATTTCATTTATTTGATATTAATGAAATGAATTTTTATTTTTGTTGCATCACTGCATTTATGTGTATTTCGGTATTTTATTGTGTTCTTGCATAAGTCTGGATCAATGGTATCAGAGCATTTTTTTCTTTCTCGATCCTTCGCATGTTCCCAACAAGGTTAGGGTATTAGGAGTTACAGCTTGATCTGGTTGAACCTTTGCAAGATCAGCCTCGCAAACCTCGACCTCACCCATGGGAGAAGAAAAGAAAGACGAGGGAGAAAGAGATCCTATCAAAACATTGCTCGAGGAGGCCCTCAAGAAACAAAGGAATGCAATGATGGATAAATTTGCCCAAATCCTTCAATGGTTTCCCACCATCGGCGCATATTCATCTAGCAGCCACTCTAGAGGTACTAATCCTTTTAAGGTACAAGTAAACTTTGACATATCCATATTTGAGGGACAAATAGTTGCATGCATCATAGATAGATAGTTGAATCTATTAGAAGGATATTTCTCAGTTTGTGAATTTTCCAACAAGGAAAATATTACTTTTTCACTCCTCAAAGTCGCCCCCCATGTCAAGGACTAGTGGGAAACCTACTGTGAGAAAAAGGATGAGAGGGAACCCTCTCTGTTATCAACGTCACCCACTTGGGATTATTTCCGAGGCGCTATGAAGGAAAAATATTATCCCATGGGGAGATATGATGACAAGTACATACAATGGACTATGTTGCCACAAAGAAAGGATCAAGATGTGCACGAGCTGATGAATCAGTTCCATACCATGCACAAAAACTTGGGTATCAAAGATTTGGAGAAACATTTGGTGTTGAAGTACCATTGTTTTCTGCACATATACATTTAGGATGAAATGGAGTTCCTCAACATCTCATTGCTTGGTGAAACTTACTGCTATGCTTCCAATATTGAGCATGAATTCAAACATAAGAAGTGAAACTTTGGATCTGCTAATCTGAAGCAAGGGAAAGGTGCCCCAAAACCACAAAACAAAGGAAAAATCCAAGGTGGGGCATTCTGAGATTACAACCTCGAAAAAGCCGCACAAAATAAAAAGCACCAACAACAAGGACACCGGAAATGATGAGTTCTATAATAGCCCACTCACAACACAACAGTGTCGCAGCGAATAGGTCACTGTGGTCGAGCCGAAGGCTTATGGGCCGATGTATGCTCCAAATCTGAATCAAACCACATGGGGAATGAATAAGGGGGGAAAGATTATCGATTCCGCATCCTGGATACCATTTCCACCAAGAAGATCCAAGGAGGAACTGGAAGATCCAGAGGAAGGGAAGCACCTCTTCCATTCCCAAATGTGGGTAAAGGGTTCCCCGAAGTATTTCATTATCGAAAACAGGAGCCAAAAGAACCTCATTTCAGTAGAGGTCATGAAGCGACTAGGATTTCTGACCACAACACACCCACAACCATACACCATTAGGTGGCTTCACCAAGGATGAGATCTATGCGTCAGCCAATGGTGGTTCCTTCCATACAACATCAAGCCCTTCACTGATGAGGTATTATGTGACATTACTCCTCTTTACATTTGTGATGTATTATTAGGCCAACCATACTTGTGGAAGTGACATGCTATTTATGAGTCCAGGCCTCATGCTATTATTGTTATTTTGGGAAATAATTTGTATAGGATAGAAGAGGTAGAACCTATTACCTCCATCTCTTTGGTTACTGCAAAACAATGCAGTAAGCTCATTTCCAAAACTCAGAATATTGTTTTACTGATGATCTTCCCTAAGGGAAAGAAGAATATTGTGGCCACAACCTCCGTACAAGGCTCTTTCACTCAAAAACAACAGATGGACAAGGTCATGGAGGAGCAAAGGGACATCTTCACCTTACCCGCAGGGGTGCCTGTGCACTATCAGGTCAAGCACTCCATAAATCTAGCCCCAGGTGCACTGCTACACAATGGATCAATCTATTGGCACTTTGTTCTAGAGAATGACGAAATCAAGAGGAAAATTTAGGAGCTTCTGCAAAAAGGTCACATCCAGCCGAGTTCATCGCCCTATGGGAGCCTAATTGTGTTGTTGTAGAAGAAGGATGGGACTTGGAGGCTCTATATTGACTATCGGGTGCTAAACAAGATCATTGTCTAGAATAGGTACTTAATCCCATGGATTGATGACCTTCTGGACCAACTGAAGTGGGGAAAATATTTCAGCAAGATCGACTTGAAGTCCAAATATCACTAGGTACCAATAGTTCATCGCCCTGTGGAAGACTACCTTCAAATCCAAGCAGGGCCTTTTCAAATGGTTGGCCATCCCTTTCGGGTTGACAAATGCTCCTGCAACGTTCATGATGTTGATGGAATACATCTTGTAGCCATTCACCAACTCATTTGTAGTGGTGTACTCGAATGACATCTTGATATTCATCCAGATGTGGGATGAGCACCTCCACCACATCCAACAGGTCCTTCAAACATTGTGGCAACACAAGTTGTATGCCAATTTGGAGAAGTATACCTTTTGCATGACCCAGGTTCAATATCTGGGATACATTATTGATTAGCTAGGGGTGCATGTGGATCCAGCCAAGATCCAAGTCATTCGGGATTGCCCAACCCCAACAACTCTAACAAAGCTCCGAAGCTTTCTGGGTCTTGAAAATTTATACTGCAGGTTCATGTTGGGATTCTCTTATATCACTTGGCCCTTGACTCAAGTCACCAAGGGAGGAGCGAAAGAAAAATTCTATTGGTTTAAGTCTCAACAAAAGGCGTTCGTAGAGTTGAAACATCGCCTCTTCTCTGCACCATTTCTCACATTATCAGAATTGCAAAACCATTTGAGATCGAGACAAATGCCTCTGATTTAGTTATTAGGGCAGTTCTTACTAAATAAGGGCATCCCATGGCATATCAAAATAAGAAACTTGCTGACATGGTTCGAAAGTATCCCACTTATGACAAAGAGATGTATACGATGGTGCAGAGTTACTGACAATGGAACCATTATATTTTGAGGAAGGAAATTTTCATCCACACATATCACCAACCCCTATAGTTCATACAAACACAAGGGAAGTTGCAAAACGATCGCCATCAGAAGTGGTCCGCATACATACAACAGTTTCATCTGAACATCAAGTACAACAAGGGAAGCACTAATAATGTTGCAGACTGCCTCGGGTGACAACTGATTGTGGCACTAACCACCGTGTTGAACTCTTGTGGGCATAATACTTCCGATTGGATGCTTCTCTATAAAATCGATCCATAATTTGGCCACACATACAATATGCCCTTGGAGGGTAAGAAATTTTCCAGATTTTCACATCCAGGATGCACTGCTATGTCATCTGAGACACCTTTGTGTTCCTTCAAGTGAGCATGCCAAGATGATTTTAGAAGCACACTATAGTCGGGTCTCTAGGCATTTTTGTGTCGAGAAAATAGTGGCAGCACTGTAGAAGTATTTCTATTGGTCAAACCTTCGACAAGATTTCGGGGAGTACATAAAATCCTACACTCCCTCCGCCATTTCCAAACCGACCATTACGAAGCAAGGCCTCTATACTTCGTTTCCTACCCCTAGTCAATCATGGGAATCCATCTCGATGGATTACATGTCAAGCCTTCCTTCTATTGAGCATGGAAACAACTGTGTTTTTGTGGTTGTCGATAGATTCTCGAAGATGGCCATTAAGGCGGCCTACAAGAAGAGTATCACATCAACAACCACTACTAAAATATTCTTTGAACGAGTGTGGGTACAATTTGGGATCCCGCAGTATATCATCTCAAATCGGGATACTAGGTTCCTCAGTACATTTTGGTCCAGCCTCTAGTCAATGCTAGACACCAAGCTTGCCAAGTCCACAAATTTCCATCCCTAAACTGATGGCCAAACAGAGGTCGTCAACAGGATGATCGTACACATTATGCACACTTACAACTCAAAGAATCCACACACATGGGATGAGAGCCTGCCCTATGTACAACACAACAATAACCCGGCTCTCCACAACTCAATCGGCGACAACCCCTTTTAGGTGGGCATGAGTTTCCAACCACTATGTCCCATTCACATAGCCATGCCATTTGTGGCTACTCAGGTAAATTAAGATCATGTCCATTTTGAAGCAGAAAAGGTGAACAACTTCATGAAGCGCATTCAACGCATCCACCAATAGATATTATACAAATCCAATTCTAAGTACAAGCAACGACATGACCAGCATCGTGTGCCACATAACTTCTAGGTGGTCGACAAATTGTGGCTACATGTGTAGAAGGAGTGCCTCGCTGGACCCCAATACAAGCTTCGCCTACTCTGATATGGGCCATACACCATCACCAAGGCTATAGGGGACATTTCCTTTGAGCTTAGCATTCCACCATTCCTTGGTTTTCACCCAGTGTTCAATGTGGACATCCTTTGGCCCTACTTTCCACCTCTACTTGACACATCCAACATGGAAGAACAACTCACACCAACAAAGTTAAACCCAGACTACATGGAACAAACCATAACTGATCAGATCATGGACACATAGATCAAGAACACCCTCCAGCAGAGGATGGAGCTATACTAAGTTGTCAAAGTAGGTCATATCCTTCACCAGGGCAAGTGGTTCACCAAGGACCATGTTGAACAGAAATTTCTACACCTCATGGAGGCTCTGCACGCAATGGTGACCATTGCTTCTTAAGGGGGGAGGAACATTCCAGGCGGATATTGGTGGCCACCCACATATTCCACTTATCCCTCTACTCAGTTTCATCAATTTCCTTTTTTATAGACTATTTTTAGCACTTTTTCGGGTCCCGAACTTCCAGAGATGTTTTGACCCACCTAAGCAGATTTTTTTGAGGTCTTCAGTAGGCTCGCAGTCATGCATGTGGGCCTATGGTAAAACCTGTAGTACTCTAATATATATTTATGATGATATATCATATGTTCCAAACAGAGATAATATGACCAAGTTACGACCCGGGAAGTTGGTTACCCAACTGACCCCAATGGGGCCCACAAACTCTTGTAGTTTCCTCTCCTGGGGTTAGGGTTTTGGTTGTTTAGGGTTTTCTTTTTTTTTTCAATAATAAAAGGCCCTTGAGCCTCATGGTAACAAAGTTAGAGACCTTTAGCCACCACATCTCTTCTCAAAGATAAGCTACCAACGCCCTAGCTAGTTTATTTCCATTATATTTGTAAGCATATTTCAATTATTTGATATTAATGAAATGAAGTTTTATTTATGCCGCTTCTCTATGTTTATGTGTATTTCTGTATTTTATTGCATTCGTGCATAAGTGTGGGTCACAATTGTAATTTTGTTCTCATGTGTGAATGCATGCATTACTATTCACATAAGTTATTTAATTAAGTTTAATAAAATCACTTATAATTGTTTTATCAATTTATCGTCATTATTTGTGAATGGAAATATTGTTATACTATTGTTAATTAATAACTATTTTTCATACTTACAAATTGAGTCAATGCATACATTTTGTATGAATTTTGTAGTTGTTATCTCATCATCTAGCTATTTATATGAATGATATGTTATCTACAGTTTGCCTTTATAAGGTTTGTTTAGAAAGGTGAACTATTTCTCTTTTTTAAACACTCATTTTCAGAAGTTCTTACACTTCGATTTTTTCCCCAAGATAAATTAATTTTAGAATATATTAATAAATTTATTTTTTGTAATTAGAATGGTATTAAATTAGATTTTGGAAACTCTTTCTTGTCTTTGATCAAGGAGAAAAAAATTTGAATCTGAACCAGGCCCACATAACGGTGAGAATTTCCATCTAAAACTAAAATAACTTTGATTTGGGACTTTGATAACGAAATTTCACCCATTTTTGGCTTGGATAAAATCCAAACATAAATAAGGTTCTAAGGGTGAATAAAATGAATGGAAAAAAGGGGATTGGGCGATTTCAATTTAAATCCTTGCAATGATTCAAATTGTGTGAGGCATATATAATGATACATAAGGATTACAAATTTTTTGTTTAAATTGGTGAATATTACATTAAAGTGTGAAATGAATAATAAGGGGTAATGTGTAGAGAGGTAACAATACATGTAATAACTTCAAGGTTTAGATGTATGTAAATCCCCAAGTTAGATGAATATGTAGAAATATAATTTTCTTACAATATTTACCATCTATGATGCAAATGTTGATTTGAGAAGACGTAATTATGAGAAAACGAATTAAAATTTTGTAACTGGATTGATTGGATTGAAAGAGATTGACGAAGTTGGATGGAGAAACTTGGACTAGAGGTGCTAGGAGTTATGGTAACAAATGAGGACCTTTTAAATGACGCAACTTTGTCATTGAAATATATTTTTTAACTCTATAACATATAGTTGGTTTAAAAAATTAATTGTTAGCTAACTAGAATAGAATAAATAGTTTGCGACAAGAAAAAATATATTTCTCTCCTTAAAAATTATTCAAAAATTGTTGTTAGTATGAATCCTTTGTCGAAGTGTACGAAAAAGGACCACTTTAGCTACGCATAACTAATAGCCCTAACAACAAAAGTGGCTGCCAATATCTTCAGATCTGCAGTTAGTTAGACAGAAAAGAGCTGCAAAAAACCAGATCTATGCATGGAAAGACATTAAGTAGAAAAAAAAAGGGTTTGCTCCATATACCAATAGACAAGACAAGAACGATTTTTGAAAGAATTTTTATATTAACGGGGCACTTGGGAGGAAAACAAGAAGGTGTATCCAATTCCCCTCAGTGGGATGGGTTCTTCGAAGTCCTCAGCACTTCAGATCTAAGATTTCTCTCGCTTGTTGGTGTAGAAGACCCACACAAAGAATGGAACTCAAAGGGAGCTCTCACAGCAAATGGCAGAAAATGGTGACCAAGTGTATAGATCCAGAGTGATCTAATAGGAAACAAAAGGTGAAGAATGGTAGGAAAAACCCTCCTATTTATAACAAAATATTGGGTCATTCTAGATCTTGGTGCATGGGTTAACTAGATCTAGATCCACTTTTTATGAAATATTTTATTATATTTGTTGGAGGGAAAAGGTATTTGACTTGGGTCAAATCCCTTGATTTGTCAAAAATAAATAAATAAATGATTTATTTATCTTTTTAAAGAAGCGGTTAGAAGATAATCAAATAAATAATGATTTATTTAATTATTTAAGGAAGTGGTTGAAAGATAATTAAATAAATAATGATTTATTTAATTATTTGTGAGTGATTTGGTCATATTTAACAAGGAATATTATCTAAATAAGGTTTAAATAATTATTCCTAGAAAATAATAAGATAAATAAGGTTTATCTAATTAATTTCTTTGATTTTGGGTTAAACATGACTGGGAATAATAATTAAATTATGGTTTAATTAATTATTCCATGAGGAAAATCAAACAAATATGGTTTTGTTTAATATTTCCTTTTGGGGTTTCCTGTTTTAACATAGTGAAAGCAGTTTGTAGAAACCAGGTCTTTATGGTGTACTTAGGTCATCTGGCAGTAATAGGTTAGGTGACCAAACGTATATAGCAGTTGTCCAGCGTGCGAGTGTCAGGAGCAAATCGTATGACCGAAGTACGTTGTAAGAATACAATCACCAGACAACGAAAGGGGATGTCAGAGAGAGAAGTGTGAGGTAGATAGTGTGCTGAAGGACTAGACCCTAAGGAGACGAGACTCGCAGGTGAAACAAGTCTCTTTTTATGAGAGGGTACCTGTGCTGAAGGCGGCGGGGGAGGCATACCTATGCCCGCCGTGACAAAGTACAAAAGAATAGTGTGTCCAGTAAACAAGGGACCGAACCATAGAGTACAGCTGGCATAATCAGGAGCCAGATAAAAATACAATGAGAAATCTCACATACATGCTGTGCCTGGGATAACAGCCAGGACTAGTACAATAATATCTGAGTACATGAGATAAATACAACCCAAGTACCCCCTATAAATGGGGAAGGGCTTGCAGAATCTGACTGATACATGCAAATCAAAAAGGTGCTGCAAGCGGCTAAGACTGAAATCATCAAATATATGGAGCTACATCAAAGGCTGGAATGAAGAGGTCATCCGGGCATGTGAGGGGCTACCTGCAAGGCCACCCCCTCATGAGGGTTGAGACATCTCACACACACCCGGGAATCACCAATATCTGTTGCTGCATCACTAGACCATCAAGTATATGAATCTCGATCATGCTGAAAGGACCTGGAGAAACAGTCAAGCCAAAGGGAAAGGAGACATCACTTTGCCTGATCCGAGGCACCGAACAAGAGTGAAAGCTGGAACCAAGGTACACCGCCCTCTAGACCTGTCTTTTGGAATGAATAAGCTGATGTCAACAGAAGGAGGTACGCTATAGTTGAGGAAATGAGAGACCCTCAACTAAGGCACGAGAGAAAAGAGTAGAGCGATGGACAGACTGACACTAATGATGATAGTGAAGTGGAAAGAACTAAGTAGCTAATGGAAGACTTCCCTTGCTAGAGCATAAAGGGCATGAATGACATGGCAGCGACTGACACAACATCATCAGGGATGGCGGACAGTGGAACTGTAGGTCATAATGTGCGACACAAGAGAGAGACCAAGCAATGATGGATGGAGGGCTATAGTGGGGTACAAGGGGACTCGGTATAGACTCCATGGAGGGAATGATGACTCAACTTGGATGCTCTAAACAAGGGTGACTCGATGGTGCTGCCACACAGTAAAGGCCCCAATGGGGGACCGTGGAAACATGAGTACATGATGGGAACTCATGACGAAAATCAACACGAACGAAGACAAGTAAGGAGGCAAGATGGTGCCCCAAGTACAAGTGTCGTAAGTGAGGAAATTTGATTTTAAGGAGGGGTGAAGTGACCCTTCTTGGACAAAATGTGTCCTGGTGAAGTATCAGATCACACAAAACTAACAGATACCCATTTGAGGGCTCGGTGAGAGCTTTCCAACGGTGCAGACGGTTCGTCAAACAGGGCTATGGTGTGGTCGCAACAGTCGAAAGAAGAAACAGGGGTTCTCTTTTAATAAGGCAATTTTCCCTCCAAAATCACTCATTTGCTATTGTTGCTGTGGTGAATGTGGAGAGGAGAGAAGGCCCTAAATCTTGCAGCGGACGTAGCGGACAAACCGACCGTTGGAATCGAGATCCATCAGTTGCAGTTAGGAGGCCTAACATTTCTTTTGCATTTTGATGGATTGAGTTTTCAGTTTAGGGCCCAAAAATCCAGAAACAGCCCCTCCTTCATCTCTACGGCCGGGTCGCACTTTTTGGGCCAAAAAGTGCAATCTAGGAAGCAGGTTTCAGGCAGAAAAGTGCAAACTGTCCCAGAAATGGGCAGAAAACTGCGACCTGGGAGATGAGGGGGTTTTGGTGCTGTTTTATGGCTGGAAGTTGGGTTTTTGTGGTTGGTTATGGTTTTCCCGATCTATATGCTGACAAAAATGATGTTTTTGTGCAGGTATGGAAGATTTACGGGTCAACTGGAGAGAGAGAGATCTGGGGACACTGCGGCCAGAGATCCAGGCGGATCAGGGCATCCGCCATGTATTGGCCATATTTGGGTTTCTCAAGATTTTGGAGAACCCTTTGATGAGAGCAGGGGAACCTTTACTGGCCCAGATTATCAGTTACTGGGATCCAGATCAGGAGATCTTTGTAGTGCAGGGGCGCAGGATCGAACTGACGGTCCAAGACGTGTACTTCCTGACGGGTCTCCCGCCATTGGGCATGGTGGGAAACACACAGCCAGTGTTGCCGTGGGGGCGGCATATCATGGAGTTCGTGGAGCGTCATTGTCGACCGGGTCTCCAAGTCAAGGGGACTCGAATACCGATCGGGGATCTAGAGAGGCTAGAAACCCGTGCAGTGGCCGCAGCTGTGCTGCGTATCCTGGGCAACCAGGCACTCCATCACATCACTGGGGAGCAGATGATGCTAGTGGAAAGTGTGTTGAGTGGGACCTACTATGGGTGGGCCCAACTGATGTTGGTGTCGCTAAAGCGACAGTTGTCACTATGCAGGCGGTAGGTGAACCATGATTGCTCATATGGGACTTTGTTGTGCGCTTTCTTCTTTGAGAAGATCCCGACCTTGAGGCCTTGTGTACAGCTTCCAGATGGGGGCCCAAGAGAGCCCAGGATGCGCCGTTGGGGACGGCTACTGTGCAGAGGAGGAGGAGGGGCAGTCGGGCGAGTGTTTCGACCTGAGTTTTTTGCCCATTGGGATCAGATGCCTTTGTACATAGACGACTATCCCTATAGTGGGATGAGCTACTGTGGAGATCCGGACCTGCCACTTCCGCCTGGTCGAGTATGGGGGCCCAATGGTAAGTGACAGATTGCTATTCTTGTGTGGGCATGTTAAAGTTTTTGAATAGTAATTGATGGTACTGATTTATGTACTTTTGGTATGCAGATATAGCACTGGTAAAACCGGCCGGATATATGGGACGACTGGCAGCGTCTGGAGCTAAAGGTGGATCGAGAGTGGCGCAGAATGAGGATGCAGCCGCCCTACTGGAGGACATCCACTGTAGATGCGAAAGGTTTTTGACCGGAGTATCAGAGCGTGGGTGGCAGGACTAGACGACCAGTTCATAGAGCCATGTGTTGGTCTACCCTCGGAGTGGCGAGGTGTCATGCGGCGCATGGCGATGGCTGGTCAGGCTATGCGCAATCTACATGCTGCAGGGGCAGAGCCATTGGCTCGGGATCCTCCAGATTGTGATTAGGGGTGGGGCATGTGGTGCCCTTTATGATGTATGTAGGGGCAGGTGGTGCCCCCAGTTTTGGGTTTTTTGTAACATGCTATGGGCATGTCATATGTATCAGAGTAGATGGACTCTAAACACATGTTTTCCAACACATATTATGGATATGCATCGTTTTTTGATCGTTATGAATGTTATTGTCTTGTATGAAATGTGTGTGATAAATGCCAATCTAGAACATGGTTTGCAATACTATCTACATAGTGATTCTGTTCTCGAGGTTCATGGTTGAAAGTTATGGTTTCAAATGCACGTATCAAGATTTTCACTCGTAAATAGCGTCTAAACAGTACAGGGTTATGCACACGATAAACACCATTTAGTTGCATTACAAGAAGTAGGGAATCCAAACGAACGTGTAGATGGAGGATGCGATGAAAGAGGGCATCGGTTAAGAGACCACGCACTGCATCATATTCGGCCTGATTGTTCGTGGCAGAACCAATGCATATCCCGTTAGAAATAACAAGGGCATGCAAGGGGGTGAAGATGGCCCAACCTGCCGATAAAGGGTGTGGACGGGGGGTCCTGCGGAATGGTGTGACAAGACAACAAATGAGGGGAGTAAAGGCAATGACTGCAGCGTGAGTGCACAGAAGTCATCGGGCAGCGACCGCAGGGGGGAGTGCAAGGAGCAGGATGACCATGACTCATACAGGGTGGTATATGAGGGCTATCAGAAGTAAGGTGAGGACCCAGGCTGCGGAGGTCAACAGAGACACGGGTGGAGTGATCTCGTGTAGGAAAGGGGTGGTCGAGGGACACAACAGGGGAGGATGTAGATGGGCTAGGCTCCAAGTGTCTCGCAGAGGAGGATAGGTAAAGAATGGTTATAGTAGACTCCGTCATCTGAACATCAGGGGGGGGAATGTCGATGGGAGCGGGGGGATCCTCAGGCTGGCCTGAAGCGTACTGCGCGAGGATAGGAGAGGCGGATTGATTTTGTTCAACCTCATACTCTCGGATTACCTCTAAAGAGGCGCGGTAGTTCATCAGGTGAGGACAATGGTGGGAGTAATGGCCATGAACGCCGCACAAAGCACAGGGCTTGTTGGTGCGGAGAGTCTTGGGGTTCTTGGTTATGGACGGAGGAGGAATGGGGGCTTCAGGGACCGTAGACTCGGGGAACGCGACTTTAACCATGGGCTGAATACGGGAAAACTCGGGACAAGCATGGGTGGCATGACCGGTGACATCACATAAGGCGCAAGGCTTCATGGGTGGAGAAGGGGTCGGGTCAGTCGTGGTAGTCTTGTCTTTGGGTGCCCCCTTGCGGGCTTTGCCTTTCTTCCCGGGAGCCGTCACGACAGGAGAAGGGTCCTGTGGAGGTGATGGGAGCACAGTGGCAACGGAGGAAGCTAGGGGGACCGGTTGAACTGGTGTCAAAGCCATATAGGGCTTGGGATGACCAGGAGGGGTGGCGGCTGGGGGATCAAGGTACCAGACCAGTATGCCCAAGGTCAAGTTAGGGAGAGAGAGGGTGGCCATGACGGGGATAGAATATACTTCGGGAGGTGGAGCTAGGAAAGGGATCTGCCCAGCAGGGTAATGACCAGGAGGGACGACTTCGAGATGGTTAAGGCCAAGAGGAACCGATCCAGGAGGATAAAGGGGTTCAAGGATACTAGCTGTAGGGGTAGGGCCAGAAGGAGGAGGTCCGGCTGGCTGAGATGAATGGCTAGGAGCGGGTTGCGGAGAGCAAGGAGGAGGTTGCTGACTAGCCGAGGCAGGCCACTTACGGGCAGCCTGGAACGATTGCATCATGCAAACATTCGATGAGCTGGGATCGGTGACAGGAGGGGGGGGAAGGTTAGGAAAAGTTCCAAGCAGGGAGGAATCTTTGTAAACGCCGGGGGAGACACTGGTCAAGGAATCAATAGTTTGCTTGTTGGCTACAGAAGAGATGGTTGTCTCAGGGGGGGTCTGAGATTTTGGCTCATGATATGTCAACTGGTCAATGGTGACTATCTTTCCATTATAAGGGAAAGACATCTTGCGAAAGACCGCAGATGGGACAGCAGACATAGCATAGGTGTAGCTTCGCCCCAATAAAATGTTGTAATCTAGCGGGGTGTCGATGACTTCGACGTCAACGCAAACAGTCTTACCGGCGAGGGTGATAGGACAATTGCGAAACAGGCCAATGGGCTAGGAGGCATGACCGTCCCACGCTCGAAGGGTGATCGTGGAAGGGGCCAGTTCAGGGGATCCGAGTTGCTTCCAAACCGAAGCGGACATCACGCAGGTGGATGCCCCCTCATCAATGATACACCGGGACACGTTGGCGTTCCGGATTTTGACTGGGATTTGGAAGGCGACGGAAGGAGGAAGAGGAGGATGGTCCGATTGAGTGGCATTGAAAACAATCATTTGGTCATCAGCAGGATCTACAACGCCCACGGCAGATAGTAGAGCCTTCTTTTGGGAAGGACACGACTCGAGGAGTTCCAGTGTGGAAATGGCAGCAGGAGATTGCGCCAAATCATCTACTATGCTATACGAATGAGCAGCTCGACCGGAAGCAGCGTTTCGATGTAATGGTCCCTTAGGAATCTTGGTATGGACCTCAACTTTGGGTTGAGGGATATGTAAGGGGCCACTAGGTGTCGAAAGAGGCTCTGTAGAACCTGAAGAAGGAGACTCGGGGGCAGACTGAGCAGGAGGCTTGGGGTACTGGCGAGACCAAGTTTGAAGGTGAAGATCGACAGACGGGTTAGGATCGGAGTCCACAAAAGGATCTGGTAATCAGAGGAACCAGAAAGGGAAGGCGGGGCGGCTACCTAGCTGTCGGGCGGTTGGGTAGCCACGAATCCTTGCTGAGGGAAAGGATCAGTAAACACAGTTGGTTGGGTAGTGGCCACACTAGGAGGAGCATGAGGGGAGGCGTGTTGTCCGCGCAATGTGGCTTGAGACTCCCACATCTGCCGCATCTGGGGTAAGAGGGGACAATCGTGGGTGTAATGACCATAAACACCGCAACACAAACAAGGCTTACTTGTGCGAAGCGGCCTATCCAGCTTGGGCTGAGTGCCCTGTTGCTGGTTGGCAGTGTTAGGGTCCGCACCAGGATTGGGTCCACGGGTACCAGGGGCAGATTGGTTTGGATTGCCTCTCCGCCTTCTTTGAGAAGAAGGGGGATTAGTCGCGCCCTGGTGTGCAAATACTTGCCCTGGAGGGGGCTGTAGGTGATGGTGCTGGGTTTGAGGAGGTAAGGGAGGAGGAAGCGCATATGCTGGAGGAACTGGCACACCAGGCTGTGGATAAGGGTAATGGGTAGGTTGGGCAACATTGAGGTAAGCAGGAGGTTGGGAAAAAGGAGGAGGCATGCCGTATCCTGGATACATGCTACTGGGAGGGGGAAGAGTGCTGGAGGAGCTGGCCCCTCCCTGAGGGAGACCATAGCCCAGGAGGCTGAGCGTACGGATGTGGAAAGGCTACAACGATACCGTTGGCGGAATGAGATGCCCCGGGGTGTTAGCGCCACTGTGCCCGGGGAGGTCGTAAGATCACACATAAAAATAACCAGAGCCACATAGATCGGCGTCATATTTCAAGGCTATTTGGAGTGGCGGCTTCTTCGGTTTGAGGAAAATGGGAGGCGAAGCGGCCCTGCCGACGGGAGCCGAAGGGTGCGAAGGAACCACCATATAAAGCCGATCTTCGAATGGGGGGCTCGACATAAGCTCCGTCTTCTTTGCCATTCCCCGAACATGGGCAAGAAGCGTGTTGAAGAGGATTGTCAAGGAAGTCGAAGAGCCTCCGTGCCGTTGTCGTATCGGAGAGGGAGCCAGTCAGGACAAAAAGGCCCTAGCAAGGGTCGCAAAGGTGGTATGGGAAGAGGTGGCTTGTTCAACATACCATTTGGAAGCTTCGCCAGTAAGCGTGCGTTGGAACAAACGAAGACGGATGGAGTCATCGGTAATAGAATTGGAGGAACACCACATGTGGAAAGATCGGACATGATTGGTTGGATCTTCACCAGCTTGGCCTTCGAATTTAGGCAAAATCTATGCAAAACACACGGAAAAGAGGCCAATAGATCTAAGGTCAAAAGGGACAGGGATCTAAAGGATAAAGCTACTGAAAAGAGGTGCAGGTCACAGCCAAAAGACAAAGGCAAGGTGGCTGGAAAAAGGAAGGAAATAAGCAAAAACCGGAGGGGGCAAGGTGGAGGCCCTAAAAGTAGATCAAATCAAATCTTCAGGAGGTGATTTGAGAGGTAGAAGAGCTGATTTCAACGGATCTGAAAGGGAGGTAACAGATCTGGAAAAAAGGAGGCTGAAGCTCTGAAACGTACTTCATCGAAACAACGCAAAATCTTCTCCACAAAAAGTGGAGGGTACTGAAGCCCCAGGGGGCCAGGTTCCCACTAGGTGAGCAAAAACACACGTAATCCTGGCTTGGCGCGGGCCGAGACAGAGGCCAGAAAACCCCCGATGGCTGGGTACAGAATCCCGTAAAAATTGCAGAAAATCACCGAATCGGTAGGTCGGCAGCTTCTCGACCTCGTTTTCAAAGGTGCCCGTGGTGCGGCGTAAAAGTGCGACCTAGAGGTCCGTGTCGCGCTTGCGGGGCTGCGTGCTGCGACCCCCATTCCGGTTGTCTCGGCGGCAGATTTTCAGAAAAGTTGTCGTCTCAGTTGCGGCTGGTGTCGCTTACCTGCGCAATAGGGCCAGAAACACATGGAAGTTAGAAATTTTAATGTTTTAGGGTTTTATGTGAGAAAAACAACATAAAAATAGGAAAAATAAACAGCTGAAAAGAAGCCCTAGGGTTTGAAGTAGCTGGATATGCAGGAATATGAAAAACGACAGCGGTCGTAATTTAAAACCCGTGTGGAGTCGCCATTTGTTAGTATGAATCCTTTGTCGAAGTGTACGAAAAAGGACCACTTTAGCTACGCATAACTAATAGCCCTAACAACAAAAGTGGCTCCCAATATCTTCAGATTTGCAGTTAGTTAGACATAAAAGAGCTGCAAAAACTAGATCTATGCATGGAAAGACATTAAGCAGAAAAAATAAGGGTTTGCTCCATATACCAATAGACAAGACAAGAACAATTTTTGAAAGAATTTTTATATTAATG
Organism: Pinus albicaulis; assembly: GCA_034641835.2. Lineage (NCBI taxonomy): Eukaryota > Viridiplantae > Streptophyta > Pinopsida > Pinales > Pinaceae > Pinus > Pinus albicaulis. Next base: position 1,326,176,886 of record CM076572.1, read on the forward strand.
GGGCACCTGGGAGGAAAAAAAGAAGGTGTATCCAATTCTCCTCAGTGGGATGGGTTCTTGGAAGTCCTCAGCACTTCAGATCTAAGATTTCTCTCTCTTGTTGGTGTAGAAGACCCACAAAAAGAATGGAACTCAAAGGGAGCTCACACAGCAAATGGCAGAAAATGGTGACCAAGTGTATAGATCCAGAGTGATCTAATAGGCAACAAAAGGTGAAGAATGGTAGGAAAAACCCTCCTATTTATAACAAAATATTGGGTCATTCTAGATCTTGGTGCATGGGTTAACCACATCTAGATCCACTTTTTATGGAATATTTTATTATATTTGTTGGAGGGAAAAGGTATTTGACTTGGGTCAAATCCCTTAATTTGTCAAAATAAATAAATAAATGATTTATTTATCTTTTTAAGGAAGCGGTTAGAAGATAATCAAATAAATAATGATTTATTTAATTATTTAAGGAGGTGGTTGAAAGATAATTAAATAAATAGTGATTTATTTAATTATTTGTGGGTGATTTGGTCATATTTAACAAGGAATATAATCTAAATAAGGTTTAAATGATTATTCCTAGAAACAATAAGATAAATAAAGGTTTATCTAATTAATTTCTTTGATTTTGGGTTAAACATGACTGGGAATAATAATTAAATTATGGTTTAATTAATTATTCCATGAGGAAAATCAAACAAATATGGGTTTGTTTAATATTCCTTTTGGGGTTTCCTATTTTAACATAGTGAAAGTGGTTTTACTTAGGGTAAAACTGGTCTTACACGGTGTACTTGGGTCCATCTAATGATAATAAGTTAGATGACCAAAAAATGGTGTAATAAATCAGAAAAGGATGTAGTTGTTGTTAATACACCATATAGTCTTCATCCATAACCCATCACGCACATTTTTCCATGAATATTATTTACAATCTAACCTCAAATACAAAAGCAAGGTTGATGGAACAAGATTTGTTGGAAGGAAGGACTTATGGAATCCCACATCATCTAAAATGAGCACTACAAAAAAATGTTTAGAAAAACTATTCATGAAATATTGAACTAACATTTTTATGTAGAATTTATTGTGATATTTTCTATCTAGAACCCTAGTTTTCAAGAAAAAAAAAATTCTAACTGTGTTAATGCCATGATTTTCATAGTTAGAATTATTGTTTCTCTTTACTATTCTATTTATTAATGTATTAATCTATAATATCCTACTTTAATTAGGAAAATAAACCCTTCCCTCAAGTCTAGTAGGGCTCCCAATGTATTTATTTGTGAAATAGGATCTCAATTATACTGATATCCAAGTAAAAAATAGTGTACCTTCATGAATTTCAAGATATGAGAGGATAGCTATGCATATGCACTTGGTGGGATGAAATCTCAAAAAATGGAGTGAAATTGTGCCCTAATGACTATTTGGAACTTTTCCAATTGGAATATTTTAATTAATTAAGTAAATTCATGGAGTCTTACCTATTTGCAGCACTAAGATATGTGCTTGACTGCAGTTTGGAGAACAGGAACCCTCGCTCCAGCGGTTTGTAATAGATTTTGTAATGGTAAACTATAGGGTGATCGCACAACTGGAGTCACGATTCCCTGGCCCTATTCTTGGCCCCTTGTTCTATCCTAGACATCTGATGTTTGTGTTGTTCCAACTGATGTGTATTTCTGAATGCGTGATTACCACATTCCAGGGAGATCTGTTATTCTCCTGCGTAGTGTATAAAATGGATATTGTTCCTGTAAATGGGGGTTCCCGAAGGGATATTTTAATCACATCTTACAGATTAATAAATTACTACTAGTTTTGCTGTTCTAAGCATATTTGTGACTAAAAAAAACCTGATCAGAGAGCTGGGCCCGCTCTTCTGATCAGGTGCTGCTTCTGTGTGTGTGTGATTTTTTTCCTTATTAGTGTTTCTGTTATTATTCTTACTATTAATATTGCTTTTGAAGTTCAGTATTTGATTTCATCTCATGACAATGTTTTGAATCTTAATTATAAACCCTTGGTTAAGACAGATTATGTGTTTGTTCCTGCATATACCTTGTGCGTTGCCTTGAAAGGATACACTCCCAGATTGATAAAATTAATGTCAGAATAGGGTGGATAAATCGTTCTTACCTAGACACCAACACTTGTAATAACCCTGGTAAAAACATTCATGTAAAAATATATAATACCGCGGTGATGGGACATGTATTCCAAGTTGAATGGTGGGAAAAACATCCTAGCGGGCGTTCATTCGGTTTATTATGGCTAAGGAAATTGAAAAAGGAAAAGGAAAATGAAAAGGCAAATGCATGAGGCATTATTTGGAATTTTATTTAAGAAAATAATGGAAAATAGGAGAAAAGGAAGGTGAAAGGTCATAGCTTAGGAAAATGAAGGAAAATAATGGAAAATGAAGAAAATAGAGACCTCATTAATAAAATTTCTTCTGTGGAACAGTGGGAAAGGCTTGGTCAGTTCAGTTTTGGAGTTCTCATTATTCTCTCTCTCTCTCTCTCTCTCTCATACTCTTGAGCACTTAGAGTATTCTTGAAGCACTCTTGGAGAGTGTGGCATATTTGGATATTTGGATCAAGAAAGAAAATGAAGAGTAGGAAATCACAAAGGACATCGGGATCAACATCTACAACAGGTTCTGAGTGAAAGTACCGAGTTTCATGTATTATTAACTCACTAGTTTTGGCATGCATGTGGTTTCCTAATTATGATCTGTCATGGGCATGGAGGATGGCCGGGATTGAATGTGGGTTTGCCTAGACTTTCCATTTCATGGAAAACCATGGTATTATGGGTTTATTTCCATTGATTTTTTTCTGGTTGGTTCTCATGATTCATTTAACCATTGGGTTGAGTTATTAGTTTCTAGAGCCTTGGTTGGAAAAACGCTATGGAGCCCAGCAGAAAACTGTTAGGTTAAGTTACTAGTCCTTAAGCCTTGGTTGGAAAAACACTATAAAGCCCTAGGCGGGTTGAGTTACTTGTCTTGGAGCCTTGTTTATACAAATGCTCTAGAACCCAAGAACAACTGGGGTTGATTTACTAATCCTGGAGCCTTGGTTGGAACAAAAAATCCGGAGCCCTGGAGTAACTTGGATGGAGACTAGTCTGTGATGGTTAGTGATGTCCAACCGTGAGGTGGAATCACTGGTTTGGGGTTGAGACAATTTGGTCTCTGGAGCCCTCGTTTTTTGTTGATTGATGTGTTTGATAAAGTCACACATTCATTCTTGGAATATGGCATGGTGGAGACTAACTGAAGTGAGATTTGTCTCAGCCATGTCTATGGTCGAGTGGAACGTGGAAGTCCCATTCCAGGTTGGTTTTTACATTAATTAATAAAAGGTTTAATGCCTTGGTATTTCATGTGTGTGTACATTGGTTTATATATGGATTATATTGTTGATTTATCCATGGTATTTATGTTGGTATTATGCTGGTTATAAGCATGTATTGTGACTGTGATGAGGTATGGCTCTCTCCATGTTTCTACCTATAAATGTTTACTTAATGTATCTATGGTAAAATTTATTAAATGATAGCTTATAATTTAGAGGAGCAATTATTATTAGCCATTCTCAGATTTGAAAGGGACCCCTTTTTGTTATTTCTAATGTTTATGCTTGTAGATGCACCGTGCGTGACAGGTTTGATGAAATTTCTGTCGTGGTAGGATGGGGTCAGGTGATTTCCTAATGAATTTATTGCTTCCATACGTTTTTTCCTTTGCTATTTACCCTTTCCTAGAGTTACATGAAGTTCTGGGTAGTGACATGGGCACAGGGCCTCAATTTGTGGCACAAATGTTGGAGTTGGGCCCATAAAATTGCTTTTTGAGCCTAGGCTGCTACCATAACAAGCTTAGCCCATGGATCAAGAGCCTTGGGCTGCTATCTTACCCTATTGTGCCCGTGGATAATCCTCAAAGGTCTAGAAAATCAATCCCCAGTCAGGGAATAGGGCCCTGGGAGGTTGGGTTACCCCCTGGGGGAGTTAATGATGCAGTTTAGGGTTTGTTTTGGGTGTTTCCGTAGGTTCCACTTCCTTAAATTAATATAGTAGGTTGAATATCATATTAGTAGCCTCTCGTCACATTTTTACCCCGGATTTTCGGTTACTTGGTTAGATGTGGGAAGAGTGTGTTACAGAGTGGTATCAAAGTGTGGTTGCACTCTCCATGGGTTGTGTGTGTTTGTCATGCATACCTGTCAATTGCATACGTGTTCCTCATGCTTATGTTATGTGTTCTTGTTGTAATTGCATGGTGTTGATGATGGTTGTATATGCATGTCAATGTCTAGTTCCCATTCTCTTTGGTCCATATCTGATACCATAGAGTGGTATCAGGAGCATGGTTCAAATCTTGGAATGATGGGTGGTGTGTGGATCATGCATTTATGTTAGTTTCAGGCGTGTGTAGTATGCTTGTAGTTTATATATGCTTGTTTCATCCATTTTGTGTTGGACATGGTGGTAGTGGTGTCGCCATGAAAGTATTTTCGGTGTTGTCGTCAACATGTTTTCATGAGTGTTTGAATGGTTATGTGTTGTTAACTCTTATGTAATGTTCATGCATGTTTGTTTACATATTGTTACATGTTGTATGCTCATTGCTTATATATGCTAGGTCACATATTTTTCATGTGTGTGTGTTGCCCGTGTATGCTTGCTTATGTGATGCTATATGTTGAACATGCATTGATCGTTCATGATTGGTTATATATGTCAAGTAGGTGAATATGGTCAAGTTTGCATTGGTTTGGTTGAGGTTGTTGTGCATAATGTCTTTGTATGCAATTAGGTCATCATGATGATATTGGTATGTTATGATGCTAACGTGTTGGATGAGATACAGTAGGAGATGTATATCATCGAAGTGAAGTTGCAACATTGGACCTCAAGGAAAGAGAATATCGTCCTACAAGTTGTATGCTTGGCATCTAGGTATGTGACTCATGAAATTTTATAGGCATTCGAGTTAATTTTATATATGTTTTTCATTTTATTATTGTTATGGTTACATACCTTATAGATGTTAGTTAATCAGTTTAGTTATATGTACATGCGTGGGTTAGTCATGCATGGTAGATGCTAGTTGATTAGTGTAGTTATATGCACATGTGTCAGATAGTCATGAGTGATAGTGACATGTTCTTATATGCATTGCTATTGTTGTTTTATGATGAGATAACTTGATGATTATGTTATATGTTGTTTATGAGTATGTTTTATATTAAATTTATATTATTATATAAAAATTCCCTTCAGCCTCACTATAACACAGTTCAGAGGGTGTAGCCACCACATCTCTTCTTAGAGATAAGCTACCAGCGCCCTAGCTAGCTTATTTCCATTCTATCTATAAGCATATTTCATTTATTTGATATTAATGAAATGAATTTTTATTTTTGTTGCATCACTGCATTTATGTGTATTTCGGTATTTTATTGTGTTCTTGCATAAGTCTGGATCAATGGTATCAGAGCATTTTTTTCTTTCTCGATCCTTCGCATGTTCCCAACAAGGTCAGGGTATTAGGAGTTACAGCTTGATCTGGTTGAACCTTTGCAAGATCAGCCTCGCAAACCTCGATCTCACCCATGGGAGAAGAAAAGAAAGACGAGGGAGCAAGAGATCCTATCAAAACATTGCTCGAGGAGGCCCTCAAGAAACAAAGGAATGCGATGATGGATAAATTTGCCCAAATCCTTCAATGGTTTCCCACCATCGGCGCATATTCATCTAGCAGCCATTCTAGAGGTACTAATCCTTTTAAGGTACAAGTAAACTTTGACATATCCATATTTGAGGGACAAATAGTTGCATGCATCATAGATAGATAGTTGAATCTATTAGAAGGATATTTCTCAGTTCATGACTTTTCCAACAAGGAAAATATTACTTTTTCACTCCTCAAAGCCGCCCCCCATGTCAAGGACTGGTGGGAAACCTACTGTGAGAAAAAGGATGAGAGGGAACCCTCTCTGTTCTCAACGTCACCCACTTGGGATTATTTCCGAGGCGCTATGAAGGAAAAATATTATCCCATGGGGAGATATGATGACAATTACATACAATGGACTATGTTGCCACAAAGAAAGGATCAAGATGTGCACGAGCTGACGAATCAGTTCCATACCATGCACACAAACTTGGGTATCAAAGATTTGGAGAAACATTTGGTGTTGAAGTACCATTGTTTTCTGCACATATACATTTAGGATGAAATGGAGTTCCTCAACATCTCATTGCTTGGTGAAACTTACTGCTATTCTTCCAATATTGAGCATGAATTCAAACATAAGAAGTGAAACTTTGGATCTGCTAATCTGAAGCAAGGGAAAGGTGCCCCAAAACCACAAAACAAAGGAAAAATCCAAGGTGGGGCATTCCAGGACAACCTGCCAAAGCCGCAAGAAAATAAAAGCACCTTAAAGCCAAATAAGGACACTGGAAAATGATGTGAGTTCCAGAAGAGCTCCACTCACAACACAAGTGAGTGTCGAGCGAAGAAGTCACTCGTGGTCGAGCTGAAGGCTTATGGATCAGATGCATGCTCCAAATCTGAATCAAAACCCGATATGGGGAATGAATAAGGGGGGAAGATTATCGATTAAGATCCTGGTGCCACCATTTCCACCAAGAAGATCCAGAAGGAGGAACCAGAAGATATAGAGGAAGGGAAGCACCTCTTCCATTCCCAAATGTGGGTAAAGGGTTCCCCGAAGTATTTCATTATCGAAAACAGGAGCCAAAAGAACCTCATTTCAGTAGAGGTCATGAAGCGACTAGGATTTTTGACCACAACACACCCACAACCATACACCATTAGGTGGCTTCACCAAGGATGAGATCTATGCGTCAGCCAATGGTGGTTCCTTCCATACAACATCAAGCCCTTCACTGATGAGGTATTATGTGACATTACTCCTCTTTACATTTGTGATGTATTATTAGGCCAACCATACTTGTGGAAGTGACATGCTATTTATGAGTCCAGGCCTCATGCTATTATTGTTATTTTGGGAAATAATTTGTACAGGATAGAAGAGGTAGAACCTATTACCTCCATCTCTTTGGTTACTGCAAAACAATGCAGTAAGCTCATTTCCAGAACTGAGAATATTGTTTTACTGATGATCTTCCCTAAGGGAAAGAAGAATATTGTGGCCACAACCTCCGTACAGGGCTCTTTCACTCAAAAACAACAGATGGACAAGGTCGTGGAGGAGCAAAGGGACATCTTCACCTTACCCGCAGGGGTTCCTGTGCACTATCAGGTCAAGCACTCCATCAATCTAGCCCTAGGTGCACTACTGCACAATGGATCAATCTATTGGCACTTTGTTCTAGATAATGACGAAATCAAGAGGACAATTTAGGAGCTTCTGCAAAAAGGTCACATCCAACCGAGTTCATCGCCCTATGGGAGCCTAATTGTGTTGTTGTAGAAGAAGGACAAGACTTGGAGGCTCTATATTGACTATCGGGTGCTAAACAAGATCATTGTCTAGAATAGGTACTTAATCCCATGGATTGATGACCTTCTGGACCAACTGAAGTGGGGAAAATATTTCAGCAAGATCGACTTGAACTCCAAATATCACTAGGTACCAATAGAACCCTCCGATTTGTGGAAGACTACCTTCAAATCCAAGAAGGGCCTTTTCGAATGGTTGGCCATCCCTTTCGGGTTGACGAATGCTCCTGCAACGTTCATGATGTTGATGGAATACATCTTGTAGCCATTCACCAACTCATTTGTAGTGGTGTACTCGAATGACATCTTTATATTCATCCAGATGTGGGATGAGCACCTCCACCAAATCCAACAGGTCCTTCAAACATTGTGGCAACACAAGTTGTATGCCAATTTGGAGAAGTATACCTTTTGCATGAACCAGGTTCAATATCTGGGATACATTATTGATTGGCTAGGGGTGCATGTGGATCCAGCCAAGATCCAAGTCATTCGGGATTGCCCAGCCCCAACAACTCTAACAAAGCTCTGAAGCTTTCTGGGTCTTGAAAATTTATACTGCAGGTTCGTGTTGGGATTCTCTTATATCACTTGGCCCTTGACTCAAGTCACCAAGGGAGGAGCGAAAGAAAAATTCTATTGGTTTAAGTCTCAACAAAAGGCGTTCGTAGAGTTGAAACATCGCCTCTTCTCTGCACCATTTCTCACATTATCAGAATTGCAAAACCATTTGAGATCGAGACAAATGCCTCTGATTTAGTTATTAGGGCAGTTCTTACTAAATAAGGGCATCCCATGGCATATCAAAATAAGAAACTTGCTGACATGGTTCGAAAGTATCCCACTTATGACAAAGAGATGTATACGATGGTGCAGAGTTACTGACAATGGAACCATTAGATTTTGAGGAAGGAAATTTTCATCCACACATATCACCAACCCCTATAGTTCATACAAACACAAGGGAAGTTGCAAAACGATCGCCATCAGAAGTGGTCCACATACATACAACAGTTTCATCTGAACATCAAGTACAAGAAGGGAAGCACTAATAATGTTGCAGACTGCCTCGGGTGACAACTGATTGTGGCACTAACCACCATGTTGAACTCTTGTGGGCATAATACTTCCGATTGGATGCTTCTCTATAAAATCGATCCATAATTTGGCCACACATACAAGATGCCCTTGGAGGGTAAGAAATTTTCCAGATTTTCACATCCAGGATGCACTGCTATGTCATCTGAGACACCTTTGTGTTCCTTCAAGTGAGCATGCCAAGATGATTTTAGAAGCACACTATAGTCGGGTCTCTAGGCATTTTTGTGTCCAGAAAATAGTGGCAGCACTGTAGAAGTATTTCTATTGGTCAAACCTTCGACAAGATGTCGGGGAGTACATAAAATCCTACACTCCCTCCGCCATTTCCAAACCGACCATTAAGAAGCAAGGCCTCTATACTTCGTTTCCTACCCCTAGTCGATCATGGGAATCCATCTCGATGGATTACATGTCAAGCCTTCCTTCTATTGAGCATGGAAACAACTGTGTTTTTGTGGTTGTCGATAGATTCTCGAAGATGGCCATTAAGGCGGCCTACAAGAAGAGTATCACATCAACAACCACTACTAAAATATTCTTTGAACGAGTGTGGGTACAATTTGGGATCCCACAGTCTATCATCTCAAATCGGGATACTAGGTTCCTCAGTACATTTTGGTCCAGCCTCTAGTCAATGCTAGACACCAAGCTTGCCAAGTCCACAAATTTCCATCCCTAAACTGATGGCCAAACAGAGGTCGTCAACAGGATGATCGTACACATTATGCACACTTACAACTCAAAGAATCCACACACATGGGATGAGAGCCTGCCCTATGTACAACACAACAATAACCCGGCTCTCCACAACTCAATCGGCCACAACCCCTTTTAGGTGGGCATGAGATTCCAACCACTATGTCCCATTCACATAGCCATGCCATTTGTGGCTACTCAGGTAAATTAAGATCATGTCCATTTTGAAGCAGAAAAGGTGAACAACTTCATGAAGCGCATTCAACACATCCACCAATAGATATTATACAAATCCAATTCTAAGTACAAGCAACGACATGACCAGCATCGTGTGCCACATAACTTCTAGGTGGTCGACAAATTGTGGCTACATGTGTAGAAGGAGTGCCTCGCTGGACCCCAATACAAGCTTCGCTTGCTCTGATATGGGCCATACACCATCACCAAGGCTATAGGGGACATTTCCTTTGAGCTTAGCATTCCACCATTCCTTGGTTTTCACCCAGTGTTCAATGTGGACATCCTTTGGCCCTACTTTCCACCTCTACTTGACACATCCAACATGGAAGAACAACTCACACCAACAAAGTTAAACCCAGACTACATGGAACAAACCATAACTGATCATATCATGGACACATAGATCAAGAACACCCTCCAACAGAGGATGGAGCTATACTAAGTTGTCAAAGTAGGTCATATCCTTCACCAGGGCAAGTGGTTCGCCAAGGACCATGTTGAACAGAAATTTCCAAACCTCATGGAGGCTCTGCATGCAATGGTGACCATTGCTTCTTAAGGGGGGAGGAACATTCCAGGCAGATATTGGTGGCCACCCACATATTCCACTTATCCCTCTACTCAATTTCATCAATTTCCTTTTTTATAGACTATTTTTAGCACTTTTTCGGGTCTCGAACTTCCAGAGATGTTTTGACCCACCTAAGCAGATTTTTTTGAGGTATTCAGTAGGCTCGCAGTCATGCATGTGGGCCTATGGTAAAACCTGTAGTACTCTAATATATATTTATGATGATATATCATATGTTCCAAACAGAGATAATATGACCAAGTTACGACCCGGGAAGTTGGCTACCCAACTGACCCCAATGGGGCCCACAAACTCTTGTAGTTTCCTCTCCTGGGGCTAGGGTTTTGGTTGTTTAGGGTTTTCTTATTTTTTTCAATAATAAAAGGCCCTTGAGCCTCATGGTAACAAAGTTAGAGACCTTTAGCCACCACATCTCTTCTCAAAGATAAGCTACCAACGCCCTAGCTAGTTTATTTCCATTATATTTGTAAGCATATTTCAATTATTTGATATTAATGAAATGAAGTTTTATTTATGCCACTTCTCTATGTTTATGTGTATTTCTGTATTTTATTGCATTCGTGCATAAGTCTGGGTCACAAATTGTAATTTTGTTCTCATGTGTGAATGCATGCATTACTATTCACATTAGTTATTTAATTAAGTTTAATAAAATCACTTATACGTGTTTTATCAATTTATCGTCATTATTTGTGAATGGAAATATTGTTATACTATTGTTAATTAATAACTATTTTTCATACTTACAAATTGAGTCAATGCATACATTTTGTATGAATTTTGTGGTTGTTATCTCATCATCTAGCTATTTATATGAATGATATGTTATCTGCAGTTTGCCTTTATAAGGTTTGTTTAGAAAGGTGAACTATTTCTCTTTTTTAAACACTCATTTTCAGAAGTTCTTACACTTCGAATTTTTCCCCAAGATAAATTAATTTTAGAATATATTAATAAATTTATTTTTTGTAATTAGAATGGTATTAAATTAGATTTTGGAAACTCTTTCTTGTCTTTGATCAAGGAGAAAAAAATTTGAATCTGAACCAGGCCCACATAACGGTGAGAATTTCCATCTAAAACTAAAATAACTTTGATTTGGGACTTTGATAACGAAATTTCACCCATTTTTGGCTTGGATAACATCCAAACATAAATAAGGTTCTAAGGGTGAATAAAATGAATGGAAAAAAGGGGATTGGGCGATTTCAATTTAAATCCTTGCAATGATTCAAATCGTGTGAGGCATATATAATGATACATAAGGATTACAAATTTTTTGTTTAAATTGGTGAATATTACATTAAAGTGTGAAATGAATAATAAGGGGTAATGTGTAGAGAGGTAACAATACATGTAATAACTTCAAGGTTTAGATGTATGTAAATCCCCAAGTTAGATGAATATGTAGAAATATAATTTTCTTACAATATTTACCATCTATGATGCAAATGCTGATTTGAGAAGACGTAATTATGAGAAAACGAATTAAAATTTTGTAACTGGATTGATTGGATTGAAAGAGATTGACGAATTTGGATGGAGAAACTTGGACTAGAGGTGCTAGGAGTTATGGTAACAAATGAGGACCTTTTAAATGACATAACTTTGTCATTGAAATATATTTTTTAACTCTATAACATATATTTGGTTTAAAAAATTAATTGTTAGCTAACTAGAATAGAATAAATAGTTTGCGACAAGAAAAAATATATTTCTCTCCTTAAAAATTATTCAAAAACTGTTGTTAGTATGAATCCTTTGTCGAAGTGTACGAAAAAGGACCACTTTAGCTACGCATAACTAATAGCCCTAACAACAAAAGTGGCTGCCAATATCTTCAGATCTGCAGTTAGTTAGACAGAAAAGAGCTGCAAAAAACGAGATCTATGCATGGAAAGACATTAAGTAGAAAAAATAAGGGTTTGCTCCATATACCAATAGACAAGACAAGAACGATTTTTGAAAGAATTTTTATATTAACGAGGCACTTGGGAGGAAAACAAGAAGGTGTATCCAATTCCCCTCAGTGGGATGGGTTCTTCGAAGTCCTCAGCACTTCAGATCTAAGATTTCTCTCTCTTGTTGGTGTAGAAGACCCACACAAAGAATGGAACTCAAAGGGAGCTCTCACAGCAAATGGCAGAAAATGGTGACCAAGTGTATAGATCCAGAGTGATCTAATAGGCAACAAAAGGTGAAGAATGGTAGGAAAAACCCTCCTATTTATAACAAAATATTGGGTTATTCTAGATCTTGGTGCATGGGTTAACCAGATCTAGATCCACTTTTTATGGAATATTTTATTATATTTGTTGGAGGGAAAAGGTATTTGACTTGGGTCAAATCCCTTAATTTGTTAAAAATAAATAAATAAATGATTTATTTATCTTTTAAGGAGGTGGTTAGAAGATAATCAAATAAATAATGATTTATTTAATTATTTAAGGAGGTGGTTGAAAGATAATTAAATAAATAGTGATTTATTTAATTATTTGTGGGTGATTTGGTCATATTTAACAAGGAATACCATCTAAATAAGGTTTAAATGATTATTCCTAGAAATAATAAGATAAATAAAGGTTTATCTAATTAATTTCTTTGATTTTGGGTTAAACATGACTCGGAATAATAATTAAATTATGGTTTAATTAATTATTCCATGAGGAAAATCAAACAAATATGGGTTTGTTTAATATTTCCTTTTGGGGTTTCCCGTTTTAACATAGTGAAAGCAGTTTTACTTAGGGTAAAACTGGTCTTACATGGTGTACTTGGGTCCATCTAATGATAATAGGTTAGATGACCAAAAAATGGTGTAACAGATTGCCCCCCAGCGTGCGAGTGTCAGGAGCAAATCGTATGACCAAAGTACGTTGGAAGAACTCAATCACCAGACAACAAAAGGGAAGTCAGAGAGAGAAATGCAAGGTAGATAGTGTGCTAAAGAACTAGACCCTGAGGAGACGAGACTCGCAGGTGCAACAAGTCTCTTTTTATGAGAGGGTACCTGTGCTGAAGGCGGCGGGGGAGGCATACCTATGCCCGCCGAGACAAAGTACAAAAGAATAGTGTGTCCAGTAAACAAGGGACCGAACCATAAAGTACATCTGGCATAATCATGAGCCAGATAAAAATACAATGAGGAATCCCACATACATGCTGTGCTTGGGATAACAGCCAGGACTTGTACAATAATATCTGAGTACATGAGATACCAATACAACCTAAATGCCCCCTGTAAATGGGGAAGGGCTCACAAAATCTGACTGATACATGCAAGTCGAAGAGGCGCTGCAAGTGGCTATGGCCAACATCATCAAATATCTGGAGCTGCATCGAAGGCTGCAAAGAAGAGGTCATCTGGGCATGTGGGGGGCTACCTGCAGGGCCACCCCCTCATGAGGGTTGAAACATCTGACACACACCCGAGAATCATCAAGAGCTGCTGCTGGATCACTAGACCATCAAGTATATGAATCTCGATCATGCTGAAAGGACCTGGAGAAACAGTCAAGCCAAAGGGAAAGGAGATATCCCTTTGCCTGATTCGAGGCACCGAACAAGAGTGAAAGCTGGAACCAAGGTACACTGCCCTCTAGACCTGGCTTTTGGAATGAATAAGCTGATGTCAACAGAAGGAGGTACGCTATAGTTGAGGAAATGAGAGACCCTCAACTAAGGCACGAGAGAAAAGAGTAGAGTGACGGACAGACTGACACTAATGATGATAGTGAAGTGGAAAGGACTGAGTAGCTAATGGAAGACTTCCCTTGCTAGAGCATAAAGGGCATGAATGACATGGCAGCGACTGACACAACATCATCAGGGATGGCGGACAGTGGAACTGAAGGTCATAATGTGCGACACAAGAGAGAGACCAAGCAATGACGGATGGAGGGCTATAGTGGGGTACAAAGGGACTCGGTATAGACTCCATGGAGGGAATGATGACTCAACTTGGATGCTCTAAACAAGGGCGACTCGATGGTGCTGCCACACAGTAAAGGCCCCAATGGGGGATCATGGAAACATGAGTACATGATGGGAATTCATGACGAAAATCGACACGAACGAAGACAAGTAAGGAGGCAGGATGGTGCCCCAAGTACAAGTGTCGTAAGTGAGGAAATTAGATTTTAAGGAGGGGTGAAGTGACCCTTCTTGGACAAAATGTGTCCTAGTGAAGTATCAGATCACACAAAACTAACAGATACCCATTTGAGGGCTCGATGAGAGCTTTCCAACGGTGCAGACGGTTCATCATACAGGGCTACGGTGTGGTCGCAACAGTCGAAAGAAGAAACAGGGGTTCTCTTTTAATAAGGCAATTTTCCCTCCAAAATCACGCATTTGCTATTGTTGCTGTGGTGAATGTGGAGAGGAGAGAAGGCCCTAAATCTTGCGGCGGACGTAGCGGACAAACCGACTGTTGGAATCGAGATCCGTCAGTTGCAGGTAGGAGGCCTAACCTTTCTTTTGCATTTTGATGGATTGAGTTTTCAGTTTAGGGCCCAAAAATCCAGAAACAGCCCCTCCTTCATCTCTACGGCCGGGTTGCACTTTTTGGGCCAAAAAGTGCGACCTGGGAAGCAGGTTTCAGGCAGAAAAGTGCGACCTGTCCCAGAAATGGGCAGAAAACTGCGACCTGGGAGATGAGGGGGTTTTGGTGCTGTTTTATGGCTGGAAGTTGGGTTTTGTGGTTGGTTATGGTTTTCCCGATCTGTATGCTGACAAAAATGATGTGTTTGTGCAGGTATGGCAGATTTACGGGTCAACTGGAGAGAGAGAGATCTGGGGACACTGCGGCCAGAGATCCAGGCGGATCAGGGCGTCCGCCGTGTATTGGCCATATTTGGGGTTCTCAAGTTTTTGGAGAACCCTTTGATGAGAGCAGGGGAACCTTTACTGGCCCAGATTATCAGTTACTGGGATCCAGATCAGGAGATCTTTGTAGTGCAGGGGCACAGGATCGAACTGACGGTCCAGGACGTGTACTTCCTGACTGGTCTCCCGCCACTGGGGATGGTGGGAAACACACAGCCAGTATTGCCGCGGGGGTGGCATATCATGGAGTTCGTGGAGCGTCATTGTCGACCGGGTCTCCAAGTCAAGGGGACTCGAATACCGATCGGGGATCTAGAGAGGCTAGAAACCCGTGCAGTGGCCGCAGCTGTGCTGCGTATCCTGGGCAACCAGGCGCTCCATCACATCACTGGGGGGCAGATGATGCTAGTGGAAAGTGTGTTGAGTGGGACCTACTATGGGTGGGCCCAAATGATGTTGGTGTCACTAAAGTGACAGTTGTCACTATGCAGGTGGCAGGTGAACCATGATTGCTCATATGGGACTTTGTTGTGCGCTTTCTTCTTTGAGAAGATCCCGACCTTGAGGCCTCGTGTACAGCTTCCAGATGGGGGCCCGAGAGAGCCCAGGATGCGCCGTTGGGGACGGATACTGTGCAGAGGAGGAGGAGGGGCGGTCGGGCGAGTGTTTCGACCTGAGTTTTTTGCCCATTGGGATCAGATGCCTTTGTACATATACGACTATCCCTATAGTGGGATGAGCTACTGTGGAGATCCGGACCTGCCACTTCCGCCTGGCCAAGTCTGGGGGCCCGATGGTAAGTGACAGATTGCTATTCTTGTGTGGGGATGTTAAAGTTTTTGAATAGTAATTGATGGTACTGATTCATGTACTTTTGGTATGCATATATAGCACCGGTAAAACCGGCCGGATATATGGGACGACCGGCAGCGTCTGGAGCTAAAGGTGGATCGAGAGCTGCATAGAATGAGGATGCAGCCACCCTGTTGGAGGACATCTGCTGTAGATGCGAAAGGTTGTTGACCGGAGTATCAGAGCGTGGGTGGCAGGACTTAGACGACCAGTTCATAGAGCCATGTCTTGGTCTACCCTCGGAGTGGCGAGGTGTCATGCGGCACATGGCGATGGCCGGTCAGGCTATGCGCGATCTACATGCTGCAGGGGCAGAGCCATTGGCCCGGGATCCTCTAGATAGTGATTAGGGGTGGGGCATGTGGTGCCCTTTATGATGTATGTAGGGGCAGGTGGTGCCCCCAGTTTTGGGTTTTTTGTAACATGCTATGGGCATGTCATATGTATCAGAGTAGATGGACTCTAAACACATGTTTTCCGACACATATTATGGATATGCATCATTTTTTGATGGTTATGAATGTTATTGTCTTGTATGAAATGTGTGTGATAAATGCCAATCTAGAACATGGTTTGCAATACTATCTACATAGTGATTCTGTTCTCGAGGTACATGGTTGAAAGTTATGGTTTCAAATGCACGTATCAAGATTTTCACTCATAAATAACATCTAAACAGCACAGGGTTATGCACACGATAAACACCATTTAGTTGCATTACAAGAAGTAGGGAATCCAAATGAACGTGTAGATGGAGGATGCGATGAAAGAGGGCATCGACTAAGAGACCACGCACTGCATCATATTCAGCCTGATTGTTGGTGGCAGAACCAATGCATACCCCGTTAGAAAGAACAAGGGCATGCAAGGGGGTGAAGATGACCCAACCTGCCAAGGCTAGATTCCTGGAGTAACGACTTGCACCATCGGCGTAACCGATAAAGGGTGTGGACGGGGGGTCCTGCGGAATGGTGTGACAAGACAACAAATGAGGGGAGGAAAGGCAATGACGGCAGCGTGAGTGCACAAAAGTCATCGGGCAGTGACCGCAGGGGGGAGTGCAAGGAGCAGGATGACCATGACTCATACAGGGTGGTAAATGAGGGCTATCGGAAGTAAGGTGAGGACCCGGGTTGCGGAGGTCAACAGAGACACAGGTGGAGTGATCTCGTGTAGGAAAGGGGTGGTCGAGGGACACAACAGGGGAGGATGTAGATGGGCTAGGCTCCAAGTGTCTCGCAGAGGAGGATAGGTAAAGAATGGTTACAGTAGACTCCGTCATCTGAACATCAGGGGGGGGAATGTCGATGGGAGCGAGGGGATCCTCAGGCTGGCCTGAAGCATACTGCACGAGGATAAGAGAGGCGGATTGATTTTGTTCAACCTCATACTCTCGGATTACCTCTAAAGAGGCGCAGTAGTGCTTCAGGTGAGGACAATGGTGGGAGTAATGGCCATGAACGCCGCACAAAGCACAGGGCTTGTTGGTGCGGAGAGTCTTGGGGTTCTTGGTTACGGACGGAGGAGGAATGGGGGCTTCAGGGACCGTAGACTCGGGGAACACAACTTTAACCATGGGCTGAATACGGGGCAACTCGGGACAAGCATGGGTGGCATGACCGATGACATCACATAAGGTGCAAGGCTTCGCGGGCGGAGAAGGGGCCGAGTCAGTCGTGGTAGTCTTGTCTTTGGGTGCCCCCTTGCGGGCTTTGCCTTTCTTCTCGGGAGCCATCATGACAGGAGAAGGGTCCTGTGGAGGTGTTGGGGGCACAGTGGCAACGGAGGAAGCTAGGGGGACCAGTTGAACTGGTGTCAAAGCCATATAGGGCTTGGGATGACCAGGAGGGGTGGCGGCTGGGGGATCAAGGTACCAGACCAGTATGCCCAAGGTCAAGCTAGGGAGAGAGAGGGTGGCCATGACGGGGATAGAATATACTTCGGGAGGGGGAGCTAGGAAAGGGATCTGCCCAGCAGGGTAATGACCAGGAGGGACGACTTCGAGATGGTTAAGGCCAAGAGGAACCGATCCAGGAGGATAAAGGGGTTCAGGGATACCTGCTGTAGGGGTAGGGCCAGAAGGAAGAGGTCCGGCTGGCTGAGATGAATGGCTAGGAGCGGGTTGCGGAGGGCGAGGAGGAGGTTGCTGACTAGCCGAGGCAGGCCGCTTACGGGCAGCCTAGGACGATTGCATCATGCAAACATTTGATGAGCTGGGATCGGTGACAGGAGGGGGGGGAAGGTTAGGGAAAGTTCCAAGCAGGGAGGAATCTTTGTAAACGCCGGGGGAGACACTGGTCAAGGAATCAACAATTTTCTTGTTGGCTACAGAAGAGATGGTCGTCTCAGGGGGGGTCTGAGATTTTGGCTCATGATATGTCAACTGGTCAATGGTGACTATCTTTCCATTATAAGGGAAAGACATCTTGCGAAAGACCGCGGATGGGACAACAGACATAGCATAGGTGTAGCTTCGCCCCAATAGAATGTTGTAATCTAGCGGGGCGTCGATGACTTCGACGTCAACGCAAATAGTCTTACCGGCGAGGGTGATAGGACAATTGTGAAACAGGCCAATGGGCTGGGAGGCATGACCGTCCCACGCTCGAAGGGTGATCATGGAAGGGGCCAGTTCAGGGGATCCGAGTTGCTTCCAAACCGAAGCGGACATCACGCAGGTGGATGCCCCCTCATCAATGATACACCGAGACACGTTGGCGTTCCGGATTTTGACTGGGATTTGGAAGGCGACGAAAGGAGGAAGAGGAGGATGGTCCAATTGAGTGGCGTCGAAAACAATCATTTGGTCATCCGCAGGATCTACAGCGCCCACCGCAGATAGTAGAGCCTTCTTTTGGGAAGGACACGACTCGAGGAGTTCCAGTGTGGAAATGGCAGCAGGAGATTGCGCCAAATCATCTACTATGCTATACGAATGAGCAGCTCGACCGGAAGCAGCGTTTTGACGTAATGGTCCGTTAGGAATCTTGGTATGGACCTCAACTTTGGGTTGAGGGATATGTAAGGGGCCACCAGGTGTCGAAAGAGGCTCTGTAGAACCTGAAGAAGGAGACTCGGGGGAAGACTGAGCAGGAGGCTTGGGGTACTGGCGAGACCGAGTTTGAAGGTGAAGATCGACGGACGGGTTAGGATCGGAGTGCATCATAAGGATCTGGTAATCAGAGGAACCAGAAAGGGAAGGGGGAGTGGCGACCTGGCTGTCAGGCGGTTGGGTAGCCACGAATCCTTGCTGAGGGAAAGGATCAGTAAACACAGTTGGTTGGGTAGTGGCCACATTAGGAGGAGCATGAGGGGAGGCGTGTTGTCCACGCAATGTGGCTTGAGACTCCCACATCTGCCGCATCTGGGGTAAGAGGGGACAATCATGGGTGTAATGACCATAAACACCGCAACACAAACAAGGCTTACTTGTGCGAAGCGGCCTGTTCGGCTTGGGCTGAGTGCCCTGTTGCTGGTTGGCAGTGTTAGGGTCCGCACCAGGATTGGGTCCACGGGTACCAGGGGCAGATTGGTTTGGATTGCCTCTCCGCCTTCTTTGAGAAGAAGGGGGATTAGTCACGCCCTGCTGTGCAAATGCTTGCCCTGGAGGGGGCTGTAGGTGCTGGTGCTGGGTTTGAGGAGGCAAGGGAGGAGGAAGCGCATATGCTGGAGGAGCTGGTGCACTAGGCTGTGGATAAGGGTAATGGGTAGGTTGGGCAACATTGAGGTAAGCAGGAGGTTGGGAAAAAGGAGGAGGCATGCCGTATCCTGGATACATGCTACCGGGAGGGGGAAGAGTGCTGGAGGAGCTGGCCCCTCCCTGAGGGAGACCATAGCCCATAGGAGGTTGAGCGTACGGATGGGAAAGGGCTCCAACAATACCGTTGGCGGAATGAGATGCCCCTGGGGTGTTAGCGCCACCAGGCCTGGGGAGGTTAGGAAGAACGGTATAAACATAACCAGATTGAGCGTAGATCAGGTCATATTTCAAGGCTATTTGGAGGGCGGCTTTTTTGGTTTGAGGAAAATGGGAGGCGACGTCCTTGCCGATGGGAGCCGGAAGGGTGCGAAGGAACCAGTCCATATAAACCTGATCTTCGAATGGAGGGGCTCGACATAAGCTCCGTCTTCTTCGCCATTCCTGAACATGGGCAGAAAGGCGGGTTGAAGAGGATTGCTTGAAGGAAGTCAAGAGCTCCGTGCCAGTGTCGTATCGGAGAGGGATTTGGAAATAGGACAAAAAGGCCTGAGCAAGGGTCACAAAGGTGGTATGGGAAGAGGTGGCTTGTTCAACATACCATTTGGAAGCTTCGCCGGTAAGCGTGCGTTGGAACAAACGAAGACGGATGGAGTCATCGGTAATAGAATTGGAGGAACACCACATGTGGAAAGATCAGACATGATTGGTTGGATCTTCACCAGCTTGGCCTTCGAATTTAGGGATGTCGGAAGGGAGCTTGGTTGGCATGGCAGGCCAACCAACATCGTGGTGGATGGGGTCGTTGATCAACTGATTGAAATCGAGGAGGCTGAGGCCTGCAATGTACAGCAGTAATGCGGTGGCCAGAGTCGTTCCTGTGGTGGTTCCGCTAGTAGTCGGGCCGGAATTAGGGCCGGGAGAACCGCTGGCGTTAGGCCCTGGACCAGACATGGTGGTAGGGGGAGAACCAGGAGGAGAAGGGGAACCCGATGAATCAAGAGAGGAGTCGGAGTGCGAACTCGGAGGAGGACTGGCTCAACGACAGCGGGTCGGAGCAGGTCGATCGACCGGAAACTGAGGGTGAAGGCCAAGAAGTCTCCAGGAAAGGCACCTTGGGGGCCCAATGACGACAGGAAGAAGGAAACCGACAGGGGCAGAAAGGGACATAATCAATTAAGGTCAAGGGCAGAAAAGGTGCAGTGACAATTGATTTTAGATTCTTTGCCAGGCGGTGTTAACCAAACACTTCTTCACTTAGGGTCAGTGTGTGGCGTGTGTTAATTTTAATTTTTAAACCCTTTCCGTTTTGAGAGCAAGAAAAAAGTGTGTTGTGTAGCTGAAAATAAACCTATAGAGAACAGTATATAATGCTGAAATAACATAAAAATAACGGCTACTTGTGCATCTATCTAACCCAAGAAGGCGGATCTCTCAAAACTAAACTGAAAAGAAAGGGAAAAATCTATGCAAAACACACAGAAAAGAGGCCAATAGATCTAAGGTCAAAAGGGACAGGGATCTAAAGGATAAAGCTACTGAAAAGAGGTGCAGGTCACAGCCAAAAGACAGAGGCAAGGTGGCTGGAAAAAGGAAGGAAATAAGCAAAAATCGGAGGGGGCAAGGTGGAGGCCCTAAAAGTAGATCAAAACAAATCTTCAGGAGGTGATTTGAGAGGTAGAAGAGCTGATTTCAAAGGATCTGAAAGGGAGGTAACAGATCTGGAAAAAAGGAGGCTGAAGCTTTGAAAAACAGACGACTGAAACAGCTAAAACTCTTCCACAAAAAGTGGAGGGTACTAAAGCCCTAGGGGGCTAGGTTCCCACTTAGGTGAGTAAAAAAAGATCAGAACTTTGTCAAGGCGGGCTGAGACAGAGGCTAGAAAACCCTGACAGAAGCTGCAGCAGAACCTAGAAAAATTGCAGAAAAATCACTGAAAAACTGGCAGGTCGCAATTTCGGACCTGTTTTCAGTGCAGGTCGCAGAAAAGGGGCAGAAAAGTGCGACCTAGAGGTCCAGGTCGCAGTTTATGAGCCAAAAAGTGCGACCCCCCATTCCGGTTGTCTCGGCGGCAGATTTTCAGAAAAGTTGCCGTCTCAATTGCGGTTGGTGTCGCTTACCTGCGCAATAGGGCCAGAAACACACGGAAGTTAGAAATTTTAATGTTTTAGGGTTTTATGTGAGAAAAACAACATAAAAATAGGAAAAATAAACAGCTGAAAAGAAGCCCTAGGGTATGAAGTAGCTACATATGCAGGAATATGAAAAACGACAACGGTCGTAATTTAAAACCCGTGTGGAGTCGCCATTTGTTAGTATGAATCCTTTGTCGAAGTGTACGAAAAAGGACCACTTTAGCTACGCATAACTAATATCCCTAACAACAAAAGTGGCTGCCAATATCTTCAGATCTGCGGTTAGTTAGACAAGAAAAGAGCTGCAAAACACCAGATCTATGCATGGAAAGACATTAAGAAGTAAAAACAAGGGTTTGCTCCATATACCAATAGACAAGACAAGAACAATTTTTGAAAGAATTTTTGTATTAATTGGGCACCTGGGAGGAAAACAAGAAGGCGTATCCAATTCTCCTCAGTGGGATGGGTTCTTGGAAGTCCTCGCACTTCAGATCTAAGATTTCTCTCTCTTGTTGGTGTAGAAAACCCAATGCAAAGAATAGAGCTCAATGGGAGCTCACACAGCAAATGATGGAAAAATGTGACCAAGTGTATAGATCCAGAGTGATCTAATAGGTAACAAAAGGTGAAGAATGGTAGGAAAAACCCTCCTATTTATAACAAAATATTGGGTCATTCTAGATCTTGGTGCATGGGTTAACCAGATCTAGATCCACTTTTATGGAATATTTTATTATATTTGTTGGAGGGAAAAGGTATTTGACTTGGGTCAAATCCCTTAATTTTTCAAAAATAAATAAATAAATGATTTATTTATCTTTTTAAGGAAGCGGTTAGAAGATAATCAAATAAATAATGATTTATTTAATTATTTAAGGAGGTGGTTGAAATATAATTAAATAAATAGTGATTTATTTAATTATTTGTGGGTGATTTGGTCATATTTAACAAGGAATATCATCTAAATAAGGTTTAAATGATTATTCCTAGAAACAATAAGATAAATAAAGGTTTATCTAATTAATTTCTTTGATTTTGGGTGAAACATGACTGGGAATAATAATTAAATTATGGTTTAATTAATTATTCCATGAGGCAAATCAAACAAATATGGGTTTGTTTAATATTTCTTTTTGGGGTTTCCTGTTTTAACATAGTGAAAGCAGTTTTACTTAGGGTAAAACTGGTCTTACATGGTGTACTTGGGTCCATCTAATGATAATAGGTTAGATGACCAAAAAATGGTGTAACAACTGTGGAAAAGGATGTAGTTGTTGTTAATACACCATATAGTCTTCGTCCATAACCCATCACGTACATTTTTTTCCAGATGAATAGATTATTTTGGCATAATCTTAATCCCAAATAAGGTGCTAAGGTTGATGGAACAAGATTTGTTGGAAGGAAGGACTTATGGAATCCCACATCATCCAAAATGAGCACTACAAAAAAATGTTTAGAAAAACTATTCATGAAATATTGAACTAAAATTTTTATGTAGAATTTATTGTGATATTTTCTATCTAGAACCCTAGTTTTCAAGAAAAAAAAATTTCTAACTGTGTTAATGCCATGATTTTCATAGTTAGAATTATTGTTTCTCTTTACTATTCTATTTATTAATCTATTAATCTATAATAACCTACTTTAATTAGGAAAATAAACCCTTCCCTCAAGTCTAGTAGAGCTCCCAATGTATTTATTTGTGAAATAGGATCTCAATTATACTGATATCCAAGTAAAAAAAAGTGTACCTTCATGAATTTCAAGATATGAGAGGATAGCTACGCATATGCACTTGGTGGGATGAAATCTCAAAAAATGGAGTGAAATTGTGCCCTAATGACTATTTAGAACAAATTTTCAATGTAGCCTTTGTATCCTTGGCTTCCTTTGATTTCCATACCATGAATTGTTTCTAAAAATTATGCATCACACTCCTAATTGCACAAGGGATCCGATAATAAACATTCAATAAATTATTCAATATCTAACTCTAGTGTCTGATCTTTATTGAATGTGGTCCATGACTCCTTGATGATCTCATTCATATGGTGATAACTATAACTAGAAGAAAATTATAGATCTTCCTCTTGTGGATTTTCTTCATGGATTCCTTGCTTTTTTTCTATTGCTTTAAATCCACACTCATCCCTAGTGACAATTCTAGATTGTGGATGTGAATTTGACAAGATCTTAGTGGGAGTATGTTCTCCTTCACTCAACTAATTTTTGAGCATATTTGATTTCTCCCTACTGGTCCAGATTCCTTGCTCATAAATGGATTAGCATATAGGGTTCATATGAGACCTTTAAATACTTAAATCATAATATTTAATGATATTATTGAAATTAAATTAACCATGAAAATGAATGCACACCACACTTCATGTACTTGGACTCCTCATGCGACTAAGACCATATTGTCATCAAGTTATATGTTCTTCACGAGTCAGTCTCTTTTTCCATGAAATACTATTACATAAAATAATAAAAGAATCAATATCAATGCTTTAATCACTTTAGAATCTCCACAGCGATGGCACAAAAATGTTAAGAAATTTAATTCCTTAAATTGTGTACATTAAATATATCAATTTGGGATTTACTGGGATATAAATTTTGTGAATGGAGATTGCGATTCCAAGAGTTGAAGGAACTTCGTCGCCATGACCTATGGTTTGGTGGTTTTTGAGAAGGATTCCCTTGTCACACCTTCTACCCCAGACTTAGGGCCATTTTATACTTCTAGAGCATAGATAGGTTCGCCCATGGTGGACAATAGTGGGGGGACAATGATTCCCCCCTCCTTTTGTTTTCCCTCGAATGGAGTGGTGGCAAGGGCTGACAGCGATCGTCGACAAAACTCTGGCCCATTCCATGACCCAATTGGGGCGTCTCCCACAGCGAAAATGCCAACAACAGCCGTTGAAGAACCAGAAACATAAACATCCTCCACTTTCATACCCAAGGCTACTACAAGAACCAAGATTGAGCTCCCGGATCATCGAATCAATGGAAAAATCCAATACATGAAGGACCATGCACTGATAGGCAAGTTTATGGGTTTCTGGCCTACATAAAAAGCACTTTTGGGATGGATTGCCTCCAAATGGAAGCCCAAGGGCCATATAGATCTATAGCTATGTTCCAAGGGCTTATTCAATACGATCTTCACTCGCATCGAAGACAAAAACCAAGCCTTGGATGGAGGGCCATACTTCTTTAACTCCACAGGTCTATACCTGCGAAATTGGGTAGAATGTTTAAACCCGGACAAACAAGATTTTAGTTGGGCCCTAGTTTTGGTTAGGCTCTACACCCTATCTCAGGACTATTAGGATGAGCTAAACCTTCAAGACATCGACAACTCTCTGGGATAAATCATTAAAATCACAGAAGAGACAAAGATGAAAATACATGCATCCTATGTTAGGATTTGTGTATAGATGAACATGGCCAAGTCTCTACCTAATGAGGTAAGCCTGCTTCATGATGATTATCAATGGATCCAAACTATAGATTACGAACATGTACCATTTAGGTGCAGGAAATTCCACCATCATGGGAAACTATTCAGAGACTGCCCATAAAATCAAATATCTGCTCTGACCAACGACTCCATAGAAAAAGATACTGAAGGGTTCACGAAAGTTGCTAGAAGGAAAAGGAATACCAGGAATTCAAATAGGAACTAGATAAAAAAAGCCCCAGCATCAAGGAACAACTTTGACACCCTAGCTCAACTGAATTAGAATGAGAATGAAACCCCAAGCGACTCAGAACGACTTTAACAGGAGAATCCCCAGACATGAGAGACCCAGCAAACAAAAATCCAACCGGAAGTGTTTTTGATACCCCAATCTTCTATGCACATAAGGGATATGTCAAAAAAAGGCAAAGGCGCAACATTGGAATCAATCCCATAAGAAATGGAAGAAGAACCGGAAAGCCTTGACTATGGGGACCTCAACATGATAGGGTTGGAAGATGCATGCAAGCGTAAAGACTTTCACTCAATTCCACATCAATAGATCCAGAAATTGGAGGAAGTCCTCCTTATATCTCAACAGGTACCCTCCATCGACATTCATGGTGGCACACTCATGAACACTAAAATCATTCTAAAATATTCCTGAAAATTGGGAAAAGGAACCGATCTACAATGTCTTGTCCACTTGGGTAAAGAGCTAGTAGAATCAGGGCGATATCCCAAGTTAACCAGGTTCTACTCTATAGTTCCCAACCCGCCTCAATTAATATAATCTCATGGAATATCAAAGGGCTAAATAGTCCCTCCAAGCATAGGGTAATCAAGAAAAGAATCATTGAGGAAAACCCCTCGATTTTCTTTATGCAAGAAACCAAATGCTCCGGCTACACTCTGGACACAATCTTCAAAATAATATAGAAAGGATGAAGCACCCTAGCTATTGACGCAAGTGGGGATTTGGGAGGCCTAGCAACCATCTAGAACCCCAAATTGATCACCCTAGAGAACAGTCAGGCAAAACGAAACTTCATTCAAGCTTCTTTCCACCTGATCAGAACCAGCATTCATGGACATCTCACAGTTAGTACAACAAAAAACAGAGCTTATAGATAGCATAAAAAGTCTCAAAACCCAGCGAACTCACCCTCTCTAGCTGATTGGAGGAGACTTTAACATGATCACAACTCTCCAGGAGAAAAAAAAAGAGGAAGGACTTGCCTAGATGTGGACAACACCAAATTCAAGGACTTCATCCAAGGTAATCATCTAATTAATCTTAAAACATCCAATGGCATCTTCACTTGGAATAATAGGAGGGGAGGATCCTATCAAATTGCATCTATATTGGACCACTTCCTCATCATGGAAGACTTTATCCACTTAGGAGGAGAGCTTGCAACCACTATCATTTCGGCCTATGGCTCCGATCATTGGCCGATCTAGCTTCAATGGCTCAGACTAGGTATAGCCACTCCAAAAAAAAATTCTTTGAACAATTTTGGCTCAAATATCCAGGGTTCAAAGCCCTTATCTCTGATTTGTAGACCTCCCTCAATCCACCCTTGGGCACAAAAATATATCAGTTCTAGTAGAAATTAAAGATGCTCAAACAGAAATTGAAACTGTGGAACAAGACCACCGTCGGCAATATCTTCAAATACTAAAGAGACTTGGAAATTAAAATTCCATAGCTCCAACAAAAAATCATCTCAGAAGTAAGATCAACAAATTCAGAGACCAAGGAAAAGACACTAACCACCCAAATTGAAGAAAGAAGAAGAAAATAATAGATGTTATGGAAATAGAAGTCTCGAATATGCTGGCTCAAGGAATGAGAAAGGACACAAAATGATTTCACTGCTCCACAATCTAGCACAGGATGCACAATAGAATATGTTATCACCAAATTGTGTCCTGTTGGGTTGCTTCAATGGTCAAATTGGAGTAGCTATTTCAAACCAACTTGTAACTAGAAATTACCCTTTCCACTCTGAGAGGGCTCTCTCAAAAGGATAAAGGATATTCAATGAGTAATCTTGAAAGCAGATGGCTAACTATGAATTGGATTGAATGTTGTTTTTTTAGTGTAGGTGAAAGTTGTAAAGGGTTTACTACCATTGGGCTATGGAGTAAATATGAAAACTAAGTCATAAGTCAACTTATCTCATGGAAGCTGAGGCAATTGTATTCTTATTAAACCACACATGAAGGAAAAAACAACAAGCTATATGCATACAAGAAGTTGGAGCATGTCACCATGAATTCCAAGTGATTATACATAAGAAAACTAATAAAACGTGACAGAAAAACAAACTAAGTGTATAAAGGAAGTTGGATCATGTAATCATGAATTCCAAGTGAGTATACAACTAGAACACTAGAGAGAAAGTAAAAGACTGATATAAGAAAGATACATAAGAATACAGATAAGAATATCAGGTCTGAAATAGGTTGCTGCAACTGTATATTACTGATAAACATAGATTACAATGGTGGTAGTGTCAAGTAACCATCTCTCAACCCAGTCTCATTTGATCTCCTGGCTATAAATAGACCTTTGTTGAATACATAGGATCTACCCAGATGGCTATATCATCAAACTATGACCTTGACACCTATCATAACTGTAAACCACTTTCCCGGAATAAAAAAAGATAGCTAGTCTCTAAAAGACTTGTACTTCTAATAGGAATTTGTTTTATTTATTACAACTACTGACTGAAGGAGTGCATAATTACATCAGAAGTAGTTATGTGCTCGAATGGAACTATCCACCATCAAAAGAATAAATTCCCTCACTGAAGCACAAAACATTCGACCATTTTTTCCTATGCTACGTTGTTGCTAATGTGATGATGTAGTGAGGTAGTTCAGGGCGTGGACCTCAATTCATTGATATGCTAACAGATGATCTGAGAGATGTGCGAGAAGATCTGCTGTTAAATAGGGTGCTAAACGCTTTTGGATGCCCAACTCAACCTTTCTGTTGTTTTATTACCCGAAATCTTCTTGCTGTGTTAAAACCCTTTTTGTGAATAAAACAACGTGAAAAACCCAAAATACCAGACTTGAAACCTTTTAAACTTTAATTCTGAAGCGCATCGCATCCACACACTTTGCAACCTTTAAAGTTTAAGTTATGAAGAATACAATCGATAATGCGATGCGATGGGGAGGTGACGTGGAGGGTAGGTGACATGGAGGATCGGTGGGACCGGATGGCAGCGTATATAACAACTCTTAGCCTTTAGCTATGAGCACAGAGGATATAAAATTTAAACACTATGAAATTAAACGTGCTGGGGAGGAGGTGAATGACGTGGAAGAGAAGAAGTGGGACCAAACCAGAGTGCAGATCACAGTTTTTAGCTTTTAGTTATAAGCTACGAGGGTTAAGTTTTAAAATTTGTGAAGTGTGGGGAAGAGGGACCCATTGGCTATATGGCAGAGTTTTATGATCAGCGATTGGGGAATGAAAAGCCATGAAACGGTAAAGGTGGAAGGGCAAAGAGGAAAGGCAGAAAAGGGGTAATTTAATGTATATTTTGATGAAAATGAAATGGAAGGGAAGCGTGGTGGAGAATGGGTCCCACTTCATATCACATCGGTGATTTATAATTTTAGCATTTTATTTTTCTAATAAAACTTTGCGATGGTGATATGTGATAAGACATAAGGGGTCCTACCAATGGTTTAAGCGGCCTTTTGTTATATATATGATATGAAATATATATAATGGTAATTTTATATAACACGACTGTTCGATGAGTGTTGGAGCTTACAATATAAAGCCCAAAACTTTATAATAAATGGGTTTAAAAGGTAATAAGCCTCGAAAGGTTGTATATGTGGGTTTTGGGCTTAGGATAATTTTTTTTTGGAAATTTTGAGTGTGATAACAAAATCACAATCCTCAAGAATCAAAATGGTGAGCATATGGAAAAACATGAGGACATCACAAAGGAATTGCTCAACCACTTCAAGGACACCCTCAAAGAATCCAACATCCAGCGATAGGAGGCCATTGAGAAAATCACACAACATATTCCAAAATTGGTCAAGGAGGATCATAACAGGATACTGCTCAAAGCCACAACACTGATAGAGGTTGAAAAAGAAGTCTTCCAATTAAAAGAAGGGAAATCCCCAGGGCCGGATGGATTTACCACCAACTTCTTCCACTTCTTTTAGCTCTCAATTCCACCTTCATCACACTCATCCCAGAGGAAGAAAATACTACTTCTCCAAGTAGGTATTGGCAAATAACACTCTGCAATGTAATTTACAAAACTATTTCCAAAGTTATAACTAATATATTGAAAAAACTTCTTCCCATGCTCATCTCACCAGAACAAATGGGCTATGTTGAGGGAAGAAATATCCTAGATGGAATCATTCTAACCCATGAGGTCATCCATTCCTTAAAAACCACAAAAAATCCTGGCATGCTCCTCAAAATTGACCTCTATAAGGCCTTTGAAAAGTTTAGCTAGAACTACATAAAGCATGTTCTTCTAGCGTTTGGCTTCAGTCAAACCTGGGTACACTGGATCATGAGTTTGATATCCTCTCCTTTCATATATATCCTTGTCAATGGCATCCCCTCAGCAACATTCAAACCCTCCAGAGGTATAAGGCAAGGAGATCATCTCTCTCCTTTTCTCTTTGTTCTTATGGCATAGGGTCTGGGCCGCCTAATCAAGAGCTCGATCCAATATCATGATCTTCAAGGAATCCCTTTACACAATCTCTGCTCCCCCCCCCCCCCATCTCCCATCAAAAATTTGTGGATGAAAACATGATCATTGGTCACCCCTCTGTGAATGAAGCTCGCACCCTCAAAAATGTTCTTGATTGTTTATCTGAAGCCTTTGGTTCGACTGTCAACCCTGAAAAATCTCAAATCTTCTTTTTCAATATGCCTCTTATCACCCAACGCAACATAGCTCGCATCCTAGGCTTCACCACAACATCTTTTCCGTCCAAATACTTGGGAGCACCTTTCATGGGCTTAGCTATCAAACATTCATCGTGGAGGGAACTGTTGGACATAATGGAGACCAAATTGACCACATGGACACATCGCTCTCTCAATATTTCCAGACGATTTTTTCTCATAAAATTTGTTCTTAAATCTCTGCCCATATACCTCTTTTCTACTATGGATACACCCAAGTGGGTCCTCAAAGCCATATGCAACCTTCAACGTACTTTCCTCTGGGGGGATCCAAAGACAAGCACAAATGGGCGCTTGTCAAATGGAAAGAGGTATGCAGGCCCAAAACTCAGGGAGGACTTGGCCTAAGAGATCCAAAACACATAAATAACATCATGGGTGCCAATATATTGTGGAAATGGGTATCCGACACTTATATTCCGTGGGTGACTCTATGGGTCGCCAAAAATTGGCCCAAGGAGGAATTAATCATATTCAATATTGCTCTTGGAGGATCCCAAATATGGAATGAAGCCAGTCAACAAAAACTGTTGATCCAATCTCACAACTTATGGGAACTACGCGGTGGAACTCAAGCTAGGTTTTGGGAGGATTCTTGGCAACAAATGCCTAGTCTATCCTCGATCTTCCCTCACCCCCTCTAGAGCACAGTCATACAGGAAAGAGAAAAAAAATGCATCTAGGATTTCTGGACTAATGAAACTACTCAAGGTTACAGGAACTGGATCCACACAAACAGATGGCAGGCAGATTAGAACAATGAAAAATAAAGAGATATTTGGGAGGAATTAACAGAAAGAAGAATCAGAACCCAACAAGGGCCAAACATTCTCTGTTGGGGCCATACTCCAAGTGGTAATTACTTAACTAAGGAAGCCTACCATCTCTTTCAACTGCCAAATCCTGGCCCCACAAATCAAATATGGAAGAAGATATGGAAAGCTAAGCTGTGGCCAAAATTAGCTACATTTCTATGGCTGCTGTTAGGGTCCCGTGATTTGGCCGATTGGCTAGCCAAATGACGATGTAACATCAAACCAAGCTTTGGAGCCCGAGGACCTAGCCTTCCTAGACTCAGAGAGGGCTCTCTCTATAAGTGTAAAAGATGTCGGTGTGTTTACTTGCGATGTTCTGATATTAGGCTAGTTATGAAGTGTGTTTTTTTTTTTTTAGTTTTTAAGTTTGCGAGGGATGAAACTGATCAAATACATAAACTGGATAACAAGAAGTAGATAAATTGGGCTATGGGGTCAAACAGGTCAAGGAAG
Source organism: Pinus albicaulis (assembly GCA_034641835.2). Classification (NCBI taxonomy): domain Eukaryota; kingdom Viridiplantae; phylum Streptophyta; class Pinopsida; order Pinales; family Pinaceae; genus Pinus; species Pinus albicaulis. The sequence goes on from CM076572.1 coordinate 1,326,208,248, forward strand.
CTTATGAGGTGATGATGTAAAGCTGCTGTAGGGCCGATTTGATTCACAATAGAAGCGATCTCTGGGCAAAATGGATTAAATGAACAATAAGTTGGTGAAAGACAAGGGATTTCAATTGCAAACTAGTAAATAGCAGACATAAACATGTAATAGCAAGCCATTAATCATGCTAGGAATAACTATAAGCTAATCAAAACATAGAAATCAAACATTCCAGCCATACATAGAGGTATAAGACCCTCTAACTTCGGGAAATGGCTATCAGACTTTGGAGAAAACATATAAGACAAACTAACAACTCATAAACTATGCCGGAATGCCTAAACATAGTCTCTAAGTCATTGGGCACTTGGACAAATAAGTTTTCATAGTTTTAGGCAAAGGGCTAGATCGGGACTAGGCCTCCTTGTTTCAACAAAATGATCAACAAATCAGTCAAAGAGAAAGTTTTATGGACAGAACTATGGGCAGCTGATAGGTAGGTAGGGCAAACCATACATCCTACTCAACATACATGGAACTGATGAATAAAACTTAGCAACAATACCTTAGGTTACTAAAGAGCAACTAAGAATTCTTTAGCATAACTAAGGGAGAAGAAAACATCAAGCTATGAAGATTCAGGGATTTTGAGGTGCCTCCATGGGCATATCTCAAAATCAATCTTTACTGATCTATAGCAGCTAGAAATATGAATTATGAGTGAAAACTAGAAGACAAAACACATTAAGAAGCACTATACCATTCTACCATGTCAAGGAATCCATCAACAAGCCTTCAACATTCCTCAAAAGCATCCAAGAGGCAATCCAAACATCATAACTCAAGTGTATTCTTCAAAGCTCATATGACCAATGCATTGATTCTTCTCTCAAATTCAGCCTCTGATTTACAATGAGAACCATGGAATAAATAGGCTTGAGGAAGGAAAACCTCATGGAGCAACTAGCTATCCCATTGGCCAAGTCAAAATATCTAAACTTGTCCTTGAGGCTTTGCAAAGCCCAAGGCACAAAATATCCCATAAAATATCTAAAAAACTGCTAAAACGGAAATTATATTGACTTTACATGATTTCCCAATGATAAAAATAGCTTAACGCACATTTGGGAAAAGCAGATTTTTGGAGTTCAAAAATTACAAAAATACTTCATATTTATGCCTGAAAAAGGTCCCCTGACTTGATGGATGCAAATGGCATCTTTCCCGGTGTCGAAATGAGGCTCATGATGGCTCGTTGGAAAGCTCTCTATGTCTGCTTTCCGACGCAAGTGGAATCACCTCAATCTGATCTCTGAAAGTCCCTCAAAACTGGACCTGTGTGAAAAAACCCAGAAAATAGCAGGCTGCTGATATGGCGGGCAGAATGTGCAAAATGAGGCTGTTTTTCGCCAATTTGAGGGGGGGAATGATCTTCAAATGCCCTGAAAATCGCTGGAGGCCTTCTCATGGAATTATGGCATCCATCGGTATCATCCTCCTCCCTTGACAACTCATCAAACTGACATGGAGAATTTATGAGTTTTTGGCCAAAAACCCAAAAAATGCCAAAAAACAAAAAGTTGCCGAAACAGGCTCAAAATTGGCATGCATGACCCTCAAGGGTCCATAGAAACATGCTCCGAAGCTGAAGCCAAAATATCAAGGGCTGATATGCTTTTTGCTTCTCTCCGTGCTAGGCGCTTCTCCTTCAACTTCTTCAATTTCTCTTGTGCTACCTTCAATTTTCGCCTGGAAAATTGATTTAGCCTCTGAAAGTGAAGAGTCCTTTTTCTCTGTAGCTCAAGATCCCTGTTTTCCTTCTCAAGCTTTGTTTCCAAATGCTGGTTAGCCCTCTCAAGCCATGCTTCCTTGTTTTCCTCAATTTCCTGCTCAAAGAGGGAAGTGAGAGGAAAGGCTTCGAATTGAGCTTGTTCTGCTGCTCTCTGTTTCTCCAAGGCTTTCCTAAGCCCGATGGTTCTAGGCCTCTTTCGCCTAGGCTGGTCTTCCTCCTCTTCATCATCAAACTCACCAATGAGCTCTTCAATTCTTACTTGCGCCTTTTCTGCCTCCTTTTTATACTTGATCGCCCTTGCCTCATGAATGGCTGCATGATACTTCATTTGTTTGTTTTCAACCTCCAAGAAGTGGTTGAAATTCCTCGCCCTTTGAAGATCTTCTTGTAACCCCTCAATTTGCCCTTCTTTGTGAATGAGGAGGTTTTCAAGGAGGCGGGCCTCGTTATCACTGTCATCGCTTGGGATAGGGATGACGGCTGATTTACCTCCATGCTTGGCACTTTCTCCAATTTTACTTTTGCCTTTGAATGCCAATCTAGCGCTTTTTCTCCTTGGCAAGCTAGAAGCTGTCTTTTTGGGCAATTTCCTCTTTTTAGGAACAGTTTTGGTCATTGTCAAGGAGGCAGCTTCAGCTTGCTGTCCTTCCTCAACATCCTGTCCAGCTTGTGGCTCAAAAGGCGCTTCAGTTGTTTGCTCAACCTGCTGCTCCTCAATTTCTGTCTGCTGCTGTCCCTCTTCTTGTGTCTGCTGCTGTCCACTGCCCTCTAGTTGCTGTGGTCCCTCAAAATCTAGCTGCTGTCCCTCTTCCTATACCTGCTGCTGCTCATCAACCTCCAACTGCTGCTGATCTTCAAACTCTGGCTGCTGCTGCTCACTAATCTCCAACTGCTGCTGTCCCTCTTCTTGTATCTGCTGACTTGGCTGCCCAGTGGTCATTTTGAGTTTTTTAGGTGTAGGCCTACTAGACAAAGGCACTGGGCGATGGACAGGCTGAGTAGGAGACACATGAACAGGAGGGACAGTGGCGAAGTCTGCATGGCTAATGAATGAATCCCATGAAACCCCTTTCTTCTCCAGCTGGTGTAAGAAGATAATCTTGATCAAGGAATGATGAAAGAGAGAAGGGATTTGCTGAGGTGGAGCCTTCTTTTGGACAGTAGCTGCCATTTTCTCTATGCTTTTGGACAAAAAGTACGGAAGGTTTAGTTGCCTGCTTCTGGTAAAATGCATCAACAAGTGGACATGGTAGGCATAAATTTGATTAAACCTCCCTTCACAAGTGAAATATCTCATTATGGCTTTCATCAACGGAGCATAACTGTCAAGAAGATAGGAAAAAGGGAAAATAGCAGTGATGGTTTCCCTATGTTCAGGCTTGATGAAAGGTTTATAATCCTCTAGATCAAGATGCGCTTGCTTAAACCACTTTTCACCATGATACGGGATCTTGGTAGCCTTGGATACATACCTTGGGGAGATTTTGAAATCAAGATCCGCCAACTGGAAGTGTTTGTCCTTGAATCTCAAAGCGCACAAATGTGTAAGTGGCGGGAAACTCTTGACTTCTTCTATCCTCTGACAGAAATCAAGACAGCCTAATTCATGGAAATTGAAAAGCACTGATGGGTGAGCATTGATTTCTTCTATGGAGATAGGCTCATATCTCTTATGTGGACCGCCTTTGTGATCTCGTTTTGGAGGCATTCTGACTTGAACAAGCTTTGGAAGAGGCAAACTGCCTTTACTGTAAGAAACTGCTCTGCTGGATTGAGACTAGTCACTTGACTGTTTAGACAGATTAAACAATGTGTTTTGGGTGAAATGCAACAATTTTTCTTTGAATAAACCACCTCTGTACTTCTTAAAAAGCAGCCCTTCAACTCTGGATACACTTCAGCTATGTAAACTTCTCAATAGAAAACCATTAATAAAGATGAGACAATATGCTGTATAAATTTCCTGGATGTAGTATTGAGCAATCATTCCTCCTGGTGAGTTTTGCTAGAGATCAACCAACCCTTGCATTTTGCATCTATAAGACCAATCTTCAATATTAAAACCCTGCTCTTTTAGGTCTTTCACCTTAAAAATACCTCTGTCAACAGATTTCTATAAAAGATAACATACAGTGAAAAGAAAGGAGAGTTTTTGGTTAGGTGAAATATCAGCTCACTGTGTTTAGGAAAACACCTTTCACTTGTGAATTTTGAGAAATCAATCACCACCTTTGTGCCTCTGGCTTCAATGTTTTAAAGTTTCAACCATCAACCACTCTGCCCTTTAGAAAGTGGCTCTGCACCTTTGGAAAAACTTTGTTCAACAATCTTCAAAATGATACAATGTAGTGCAATGAAAAAGCAGACTTAGTTTAGGTGTAAAAGCAATGCATAGCGCTTTAGGAAGACTAGCTCTTTACTTGTGAATCTCAAAGGTCAACACTACACCTGTACCTCTGTCTTAATATTAAGTGCAATTACCAAGAACTCTGCCCTTTAGAAAATGGCCCTTTTCATTTGTGAAGTTTTTAAGAAAACAAACACTGCTTTTGTACCTCTGCCTCCAAAGTTAGAATCCTATCAATGAAATCTGCCCTTCAGTGTATTAGTTATCCTTAGAGTTTCTTTGTCAATCAGCTTTTCAAAATGATACAATATGGTGAAAAGAGGGCAGACCTAGGTTAACAATACACAGTGCTTTATGAGGGACACTTTTTCTTGTGCAGTTAAAAGATCAAACATCACCTGTGTACCTCTGCCTTCAATGTCAAACTTTAACCATCAACAACCTCTGTCCTTCAATATACTGTTCACCTTTGGAAACTCTTTGTTAACAAATTCACAGTGGGAGAAAACAGTGAATGAAAAGCAATCCGCTTAAGTAGTGTGCTGTGAGGAAATGCCAATGATTACTCTGTTTTATGAAGTCTTAGATGTCCACCAACACCTAGCCTGGAGGAGGCTTTCAAACATTTAAAACCTTACCCGGTATAAGTGTGCCACTCTTCAACCATTTGTATTTCTAGCAAACCATTCTACATATGTCTAGACAGTAAAAACATAGGGCTGGGGCAGCAAACTTTTGAAGTCGAGAGGGAATGATGTGCAAATACCTTGAATTTTGGTGAAAACACCCGTTTTGGAAGCTGAAGAAATGCTGGAGGTGTTTGACACTTGCACGGCATCCTTTAAAGAAAACCCGTCGCGCAGAAGTTGCTTGTCGGGTCGGCCTGTCGTGTGGTCGGGCGGCCTTGTACAGGCACGTCGCGCCAACGTACAGGCACGTCGCGCCGACAAAGGGCCCCGTGTAATTTTCCGCCCAGGCACGTCGCGCCAAAACCCAGGCACGTCGCGCTGCCTCTTCTCAGTGCAAACTTTTGAATTTTCGACCAGACTTCTTGCCTTGGTGCTAGGGAGACCGGATTTTGACTCTAGTTTTTTGAAAGTGAACTTCCACTCTCACATTTCAACCTTATATCGTTTTTCAAAAAACACTCTCAACGTTCATTCTATTTTAAAAGGTAAAATAGAACTGTGGTTTGGTTTTCTCTGCGGAGCTTTTGTTTTTGAAAAACCTTTGATTTTTTTTAACTTTGGTACGTTCAAACCTTGCTTGGGAGAGTTGCCATTCATTTGACCATATGTAGATCACGGACCTTAGCACAGGTGTGAGGTGGAGAACCTCCGGCTTTGTTCTTTGGGGGACCTTTCATCACTAACCTTTAGACCCTAAAACAAATCTCCATAATCTTGGGGCTATTCTTGCCACTGTGTTTAATGGTACAGGTACCAGTGGCTGTATCCTTTATGACCTGCAATGTTCTCCAAAGAGGGGCATTTTTTTACTATAATCCTCTGCTTGACAACTCATTATGCCACATCTTTGCCACTGTTTATTTAATACTGTATCTTTGTGCTAAGTCTGCCCTTTGGAATGATGACAACCGTGTTTGTTTTAAGACATATAAACAGTGGCAACTCATCAAAACCACCTCTTCTGCCTATTCATAAGATTGTATACCCATTTGCCTCCTCCATCTGAAAAGACAAGCTTGTAAAATATGAAAACAGGGCTTTTTGATACACAATCATTATTTTTTCTTTGATCAGTGTGTTAACCCCTTTTTGTCAATAGAACCATTTCATAACTGGACTATGCTCACTGTTTTCCTCTCTTGGAGATTTTTAGCAAGGAAGGGCCATTCATAATGTGCCAGAAACATTTGAAAGCTTTGAACACCTATTTCTTGAAAAGCGCTTCTTTGGATCCTTGGCATGTGATATTGTTTCATTGCTTGAACCTTTCCCTCAAGAAAAAGTCTTCTTTTTGGTATCAATGGCACACATATATTCAATATTTTCTCTTCTCTACTGCAGGTACAGTCTGACAGATAGCTCCTTGAAGAGGGAAAACAATACCTTTGCACCACAAACAGTAACACTTACCTGTGCAATGACTCCTTTATTCAATTTCTTTGTGTCCTTTCTCTGCACTTTTTAGACCCATCAGTTTTCAACAACCTACAATGACTTTGGCCATCTGCTCATATATGGAGGAGGCTCTTCATCAGGTAAGGTATCTGAAGGTTTTTTCAACAACTCTGTTTGACACAGCCTTTCTCTGAATGTGATGGTAAGTGGATCACTTGAACAACATCAATCTTGGCATCTTTTCTTGCAAGCATCACTGTATTTCAGAAGAAACCCTAGCCACAGTGATACTGTTCCTCTTCACTGTTCTAAGGGTGACTGAGATATTTATCAATTGGCTTGTTCAACTCATGATAGATTTACTTGACAAATAACCTTTGTGACTATGAAGGTCAGTGCTTTTTGAAACCAAGAGCTTTCCTTCTGCCTGTGTAATGGAATTGGTTAACAGCATCTATTCTACTTGATCTTGTGGATAAGCAGGGTACTTATGATTTGGAATTTTCACCAATGACATGCCTTTCTTCATTCAACAATGCTCATGATTTGAAAGCTTCAGATGACCTTCTTTATCATACCAGACTCTTTTTCCAAGCATATTCCAAACTCTGTTCCTGTTATGACCATTACTCAAATTCATAAAACCTGGAGATATTGTTTCACTGTTCAATACAAAGAAAACCTGGACCCTTGCAATCTTCTGAGTCAATACTGGCCCGCACCCTCTGCTTATGGATGAAGGAGGCGCCCTAACCCTCTGCTTGTAAATGAAGGAGGTTCTGGGCCTTGAAAATTTATCAGTTTGCTGAGACAGTGGTGACCTTTTTCCTGTGATTTTCATGCTGGAAAGAGCTGTGAAGTCCAGATGAGTAGCTTTCTGTTTTGCAGACATATCTAAAGGCTCAAGTTACATTTAGAAGCAGCTGTTCCTCTAACTGTAAACTCAAAAATTTACTCCATGAGATGAAATATATTTCCTGCCTTTGTAGAACCATAGAGCACTGTGAAAGACCTAATAGTCAGCTTGAGGTTGGGTTTTATGCAGTGCTGAGATCTAGGGGGTGTGAGTGGCGCGACTTAAGGCTGCTTATCAATTTCATTTGCAAAGTAAGGGATCAGTCATGGCAGGTCTTTTGCAGATGGGGGCTTTTTGGCTTTTTGAGGATTGCCAAAGGTGAAATGTCCTAAAACGCCACTTCCTAACATAGGGGAGACTTTTTGAAACAGATGTGGATTTGCTTTTTAAAGCTGATGGGCAGACTAATAAGGCTGAAGCTAGATAGGATTGTGATAATGAGGTTCTGATTTCTACATGGGTGAACTGAATAGATAGAAGGGCAAACAAGTTTTGGGAGGGTTTTCTGGATGACATATTGACATAAGGAAATCAGTTTCTAGAAAACTCAGCTGTGGATATAGTCATCACTAACATGTAAAAAATACTGATGGCTAACAGCTGCTAAGTAAAAGACGCATCCTCACATGGTATAATCTTATGAAGAGAGGATTTTTTGGTCCTTTGAAGTGTCCTCTATGTCATAACGACATTGAAACCATTGATCACCTACTAGACCTCTACCCCATATCCAACACTTTCTCAGACATGATTGAAATACTATGTAGAAGATCCAATCGAGATCGGGGAAACATAACCAGTACCATCAACAAGTGGTAGGATAATCCCTATTCCAGAAATCTCCTAAATTGTCTCTGGAAACTCATTCCAGGCCTACTCATATGGAACCTCTGGAAAGAATGAAATAGCAGGATATTTAAAGATACTACTTTAAATCAAGAGAAAATCTGGGCCAATCTACACAAAAACTTAGAATAAATGCTTGCTATGGCTCACTGGGGGAAGAATGACTACCCAAAAACCACTACATAATGCACCATATGGAACAAATGGAACATAAGTATCATTCCCCCAGTGGACAAATCATCCCTGAGCATAGGCAGGATCTGTACTTTGGAACATTACAATCCCCCCACGACCAGTGTTTTCAAATGCAACTTCGATGAAGCCTCCAAAGGCAACCCAGGGGAAGATGGATTTGGGGGCATCTTCAAATATTATAGTGGAAACCCCTTGTGTGCCTTCTATGGAAACCAGGGATGGGACACCAACAACTCTGCAGAGCTGGAGGGGCTTATACAGGGTTTCTCCATAGCCATTGAGCTCAATAGTTTCCCACTGAAATGGAAGGAGACTTGCAAATCATCATCCAAGTGGCCGCCTGCATCCTCCATGGCACTTCTTTAACAAAGGTCTCTACCAGTTGAAATCTATCCAACCATCTGAAATATTTGGAACAACTGCTGCAACATCATAGGGCCATTACAATCCACCATGTGCGCAAAAAGGAAAACTCCGTGGTAGATCTCTTGGCCAAAAAAGGAGTATATTTCCATTCAACGCTATATCACTCTAATTTTTCGCAGATTCAGGATGAAATCCTGCGTGAGAACTACCACACGCTCCTCCAAAAGGTTCAAACTCCCCCAGATGTGGGTGACATGCCCCGAACATGCAAAGACATATCTTCCCATGCTCAGGCTGACAATGCCCTACAACGCTAGATTTAATTTGATGCAAAAAATAATTCCATTAATCATTTATAACGGTGCTCTGTTGTACCTGATCTCTTGCGATACTTTGAATCAAATTCAGTCTCACTTGGGTTGTCTCCCATCACATCTACAAGCATGTGACAACCCCTCATTGCATCTACGCTCATGCCACAGGTCTTCAAAAGGCACTGCAACACCTCATTCCGCCATCTCTCTGCTGCTCAAGCTAGTCTCCAATGCCATTATTGTTATTCCCCTCTCCATCACGTTTCTTCTCCATCTTCCCCGCATGCTCCCCTGGCTGCGCGCTCCCCCTGATGCGCACCCCCTGTCATGCACCCTCTTGCAGTGCGCCCCTCCCTCTGTCTCACTCCTGGTTGTGCGCTCCCTGTTGTGCCCAACCCATCTATGCACCTCCCTGTGGAAATCCCATCTTATTTTGTCACTTCCCGCTGTGCGCTATCTGAGGCATGATACCTTGCATCACGCCCCCTTGCTCCACTACTCCCTTTTGTGCCCCCCCCCCTCCCCGTCGAGCATCACTGCTATGTGACTTCCACTTGTGCACCTCTTTGCTATGTGCTCGGCTTCCCCGCCTCTGATCGTAAACTTCCCCATGGCCCCATGTCAGCACCAACAGACCATCAAGGGTAGCCAAAGAGGTGCATTATCGGTTCGCTCTCACCACGGTCATGATCAGCATTTGGAATCTATTGAAGGTTCCTCTTCAAGAAGCCACGATAGGGAGGCTACTGATTGGCCTGGTCACACCCTGGCATAAATAGTATTAACTCTGGAGAATCAAAGGGGTCGAAGAGGCCATAGGAATTCCACCATTGTGCACTCTGAGCTACCCACACCTCACAAAACCAAGCCGCTCCCTATACATGAGCCAGGGGAGGAGGAGATTGATGTTTGGATAATGGATTCGGATGGAGTCTAGACCAGAGTTCCTGATGTTGAATGCTTCATTGCTCCTATCATCCGCGCAACACCCCTGAAGTCCCCACGCATGCCAACAACTATGGAGGAGGCCATTGCTCATGAATATGGTTGCCTAATCGGGGAGGACCCCACACCAAAGAATGATGAACACCATGACTACGTGGTAGCTCGGTTCTTCTCTGTTTTTTGTCTCTTCAAGACCTATTATAGCTACTCTATTTTTATTTGTGTTACGGAAAATTTTGTAAAACATGACTGTTTGCCGCTATTAAGGGGCCGGTTTCCTCCTCGGAGGCAGCCCCAAACCTGCTTTATTTTGAAATATTTTAAAGTCGAGATTGGCTAAGCACATATTTTCACCTCAACCCAATACCTATGTAAAGTTTCTTTTATGATATAATATAAATTAGCCTAACTTACAAAAACAAAATATATATCAATTTGGGATAATAAACTTGTGAGATGTAGTCATTGTATGTGTAGATTCAGAGCATATACCTAAGGAATTAATCAAATTAAAATGGCATCAACCACCAATTAAAATCTACTAGATTTTTAACTTTATGATTGTTTACAATCTTTCAATTTTAATAGTGTCCAGGTAATTAAAGTCTTATTCAATTCAGTGGATGAAATTAGGGATGGGTGAAACTATAGATGCATTGAATCAAATTAACTACAAGAGTACATCTTCACCCAAATTGGAATCTACTAGAATTATAGAGTTTTGGGATGTCACAATATTTCCCTCTTGGATAGGGTTAGAGCATTCATGCTACCCTATGTTTAATTTGTGAAATAATAATTTAAGCGGGTTCTCTTGCAATGCATGTTCAAAATTTTAAAGAGTGAAATAAGAGAAAATCTAATCATACAGGTATCAACCATTTGTTGACACCTTTCTAAGGTGCATTGTGCCATGTTTCTTTCCCGTGTTATATCAGAAATTTTGGCCAGATAAGTCGTGGTGGGTGGACAACCTTCTTCTTGAATGTAGCGTTCTGCCCTGCATATTTTTTTACCAACATTTGGAGAATTTTCAACCTCTGCATCAATATATAAAATTTTGTATATTAGAAAAAACACATGTAAACAAATTTGTACAAATTGAATGAAAAAAATATTGAAATTGATGGCAACCTCGACGTGGTTGGCTAGCATCTTCCCAACCCTTAAAATGTTGAGAACCAGAACGACCCTGTTGAGAACCAGCACCACTAGCCGTTGATTAGCTTCTGGGGGAATAAATATCACCACCTTCATGCAACCTGCTAGCACTTATTGATGGCCCTCTAAGGGGATTTGAACCACCACCAACCTCTCAAGAGGAGAGAGAAGCTTCATAAAAAAATACGAATTTATAATCAATTGAAAAATAGATTCATACATATAAATACACACGTACATACTCATTGATTAAATTGCATTCAAACCATACCATGACTGGGTGAACCATGGGCATGCTCCATGGATGGAGTAGAGACCCTTCTCCTCTTCTTAGCTCCTAAAAAATAAAAAATGAAACTTATTAACAAACAATTTAACTCACAAAGTTGATAAAAAATCAATTCCATATGTACACATATGTATGGAGATTTAAGATTATATTTAAATACCATGAACATCCCTCGATCCCTGATCCCCCCCTCTCGCAGAGATATGGGATTCTGTTGATATTCCTCATCTTTCATCCGCCATGATATATGATATATATATCTACGGTGGACATTTACAATTATTTTTTTAAATGACTAATTTAAAATAAATTCAAAATAAATTTCAAAAAATTAATGTAATTTAGTGTACACAAATTATGTAAAACACAACTTTCAAAGCACTAATTGATGTGTGAAACTCAATTTAAGAAAAGAATAATTATAAAAATGATAAGCTCACCAAATTGTGCTTTACATGTTGCGAGCACACTTTGTATAAAATTGAAAAAAACACATTGTCATTAAAAAAGAAGTGAAACTCCATTTAAACAAAAAATTGTTGAAGTCCCCGCATTTTAATTTCATAAAAATGTGAAGTTCACCACTTGTTGCAAATGTGAAGTTCACCAAGTTGTGCTTTACATGGTGTGGTGGGAGCACACTTGGTATATAATTGAAAAAATCACATGGTCATTAAAAAAGACGCATTTATAAGTACACAACACACACATATCCAAGATATGTTACAATGTCGATCAATAAATTTTGAAGGAGAGCATCTCAACACTAATTCATCTTTGAGAGATGAATCTTGAATTTTTGAAGAAGAGCGTCTCAAAACTAATTCATCTTTGAGAGATGAATCTTGAATTTTTGAAGAAGAGTGTCTCAAAACTAATTCATCTTTGAGAGATGAATCTTGCATTGGCATTGCCCCATATAATTCTAATTCATCTATCAATTCATCTTTGATAGATGAATCCTGAACTTGCATTTCCCCACGCAATAGATCAGCAAATATCTTATTCACATTTGTACAATGTCTTATACTAGAAAATTGAAATTGGCTAACAATATTTTTTGCTATTCCATGTAGTTCTTTTAGCCTCTCCTTCTTAACTTGGCACACGCCATTCATCTGGTTGCATACAAGTTCAGAATTGGTGAAAACTACAATTCCATTTGATCCATACTCCATAGTTGTTCCCACGCCTTCTATCAATCCAATATAATATGCCTCGTTGTTTGTTGTTATTCCCAATATATTCATTTTCCTTTGGACAACTTTGCTAGTCGCAATATTGGAAAGCACATATGTAATCACTGCTTTCCCTGGATTGGGATAGGAAGAAACTTCTATGCATAATTTCCATTTTCAACCATATTTAATGGTTTTCTTATCCCTGAATATATATATATATATATATATATATATATATATATATATATTAAATTGACATTTGTTGCAAATGTATGGGAGAAATGACACAAGGTCATGAGATAAATGACATGTGCATGGTTTATCTTAAAGTTTGACTTAAAACGTTTATGGTAGAATTCACATCTAGAATTAATGGGAGGAAGCCTTTAGTTTGTGGGAGAAATGACACATGTACACAATTTACCTTAAAGTGGTTGTGTTTTATGAATATTGAAATGAAGAACTTCTATTTATATATATTCCAGATATTGACTGTAGGGGAATTTACTAGATATGTCACCTTTCATAAAAGATGAGATCCAGAGGCTACCTGGCCCTTTATAGACTCTGCCTATAGAACTTGTAGAATTTAGTTCACTACCTGTCCCAAGTATACCCTATGAAGGGTGTAGAGGACCCGTGGAATCACTCACACTACTTTAAGTAGACATAAGGGTGGATAATAATGCATTTGTTTTACATTGGATATTAAAATGAAGAACTTATATTTAGATATATTCCAGAGATTGAATATAGGGGCATTTACTAGATATGTCACCTTTCATAAAAGATGAGATCCAAAGGCTACCTAGCCCTTTACAAACTCTGCCTATAGAACTTGTAGAATTTAGTTCACTACCTGTCCCAATTATACCCTATGAAGGGTGTAGAGGACCCATGGAATCACTCACACTACTTTACATAGACATAAGGGTGTATAAGAATGCATTTGTTTTACATTGGATATTAAAATGAAGAACTTCTATTTAGATATATTCCAGAGATTGACTGTAGGGGCATTTACTAGATATGCCACCTTTCGTAAAAGATGAGATCCAGAGGCTACCTAGCCATTTACAGACTCTACCTATAGAACTTGTAGAAGTTAACACCGCCTGTCCCAATTATACCCTATGAAGGGTGTAGAGGACCCGTGGAATCACTCACACTAATTTACGTAGACATAAGGGTGTTTAAGAAAGCATTTGTTTTAAATTGAATATTTTTCATTTTAAATTAAGAATCTATTTGAAACAATTACCTATATAAGGTTAAAACCTATGTTTTGTATCAAATCAATTTTGGTTTCAATGGGAACCTTTTATGGCTTTAATATGTTTTTCTCGAAATGTGATACACCCCATTAAAATGGGAGATATATCAAAATGATTCCTATGGTGTAACAAAATATAGATGCATAAATTCAATGAGCATAGTTTTGAGATATAAAAGTCCAAAATGGAAGAGTTGTTTGTGAACAAATATCAATGCCACTATGGATATATCTGCTTCATTAAAAGGGAATTTTCTTGAATGATGTCCACTAAGTTGGAAAGAAGGGAAAGTACCACAATGTGCATGTGTTTTACATTGACTATTTTTCATTAAATTAAAAATCTATTTGAAACAATTAACTATATACTTGGTTAAAACCTATGTTCTGGTATAAAATTTGGTTTTTTCGAAATGTTGTTTGTGAACAAATATCATTGGATCACTATGGATATAGATCTGCTTCATTAAAAGGGATTTTTCTAGAAGGATGTCCACTAAGTTGGAAAGAAGGGAAAATATCACAATTATATGTTGATGCATGTGTTTTACATTGAATATTTTTCATTTTATTAAAAATATATTTGAAATATTAACTATATATAAGGTTAAAACCTAGATGTTTTGTATCAAATTACTTTTGGTTTCAATGGAAAACTTTTATGGCTAATGTGTTTTTCTTGAAATATGATACACCCCATTGAAATGGGAGATATATCGAAATGAATCCCATGGTGTAATAAAATAGTTTCAAGTAGTTTAAAAATATAGATGTATAAATTCAATGAGCATAGTTTTCAGATATAAAAGTCCAAAATGGAATAGTTGTTTGTGAACATATATCAATGGATCGATATGCAGATCACTATGGATATATCTGCTTCATTAAAAGAGATTTTTCTAAAAGGATGTCCACTAAGTTTGGAAGAAGGGAAAGTGTCACAAAATTATATATGTTAATGCATGTGTTTTACATTGAATATTTTTCATTTTAGAATCTATTTGAAACAATTACCTATATAAGGTTAAAACCTGTGTTTTGTATCAAATTGAACTTTCGGTTTCAATGGGAAACTTTAATGGCTAATGTGTTTTTTCTTGAAATATGATACACCCCATTAAAATGGGAGACATATCGAAATGATTCCTATGGTGAAATAAAATAGTTTCAAGTAGTTTAAAGATATAGATGCATAAATTCAATGAGCATATTTTTGAGATATATAAGTCCAAAATGGAATATTTGTTGGTGAACAAATATTAGTGGATCACTATGGATATATTTGCTTCATTAAAAGGGATATTTCTAGAAGGATGGACTTAAGTTGGAAAGAAGGGAAAATATCACAATTATTTGATAATGTGCATTTGTTTTAC
Organism: Pinus albicaulis; assembly: GCA_034641835.2. NCBI lineage: Eukaryota > Viridiplantae > Streptophyta > Pinopsida > Pinales > Pinaceae > Pinus > Pinus albicaulis. The sequence continues at coordinate 1,326,223,255 of CM076572.1, forward strand.
ATTGAATATTTTTAATTTTGTTAAGAATCTATTTTCAAAACAATTAACTATATACTTGGTTAAAACCTATGTTTTGTATCAAATTAATTTTTGTTTCTAAATACTATACATGTTTTACATTGAATATTTTTCATTTTATTAAAAATCTATTTGAAAAAATTAAACTATATAAGGTTAAAATCTATGTTTTGTATCAAAACACTTTTGGTTCCAATGGGAAACGTTTATGGCTAATTTGTGTTTTTCTCGAAATGTGATACACCCATTAAAATGGGAGATATATGGGAATGATTCCTATGGTGTAATAAAATAGTTTCAAGCAATTTAAAGATATAAAGATGCATAAATTCAATGAGCATTGTTTTGAGATATAAAAGTCCAAAATGGAATAGTTGTTTGTGAACAAATACCAGTAAATCACTATGGATATAGATCTGCTTCATTAAACGGGATTTTTCTATAAGGATGTCCACTAAGTCGGAAAGAAGGGAAAATATCACAATTATATGTTAATGTGAATGTGTTTACATTGAATATTTTTCATTTTATTAAAAATATATTTGAAACAATTAACTATATAAGGTTAAAACCTATATTTTGTATCAAATCACTCTTGGTTTCAATAGGAAACTTTTATGGCTAATGTGTTTTTCTCAAAATTATTCCTATGGTGTAATAAAATAGTTTCAAGTAGTTTAAATATATAGATGCATAAATTCAATGAGCATAGTTTTGAGATATATAAGTCCAAAATGGAATAGTTGTTGGTGAAAAAATATCAGTGGATCACTATGGATATATCTGCCTCATTAAAAGGGATTTTTCTAGAAGGATGGACTAAGTTGGAAAGAAGGGAAAATATTACAATTATATGTTAATGCATGTGTGTTTTACATTGAATATAAAAGTTTTTCTCTCTCTCTCATTGTTTGAGACCATGGATATGAAAATGAAAAACTTGAATTTAGATCTATTCCAGAGATTGACTGTAGGGGCATTTACTAGATATGTCACTTTTCATAAAAGATGAGATCCAGAGGCTACCTGGCCCTTTATAGACTCTGCCTATAAAACTTGTAGAAGTTAACACTACATGTCCCAATTATACCCTATGAAGGGTGTAGAGGACCCGTGGAATCACTCAAACTACTTTACATGGACATAAGGGTGTATAAGAATGCATGTGTTTTACATTGAATATTTTTCATTTTAAATTAAAAGAATCTATTTGAAACAAAATTTACCTATATGAGGTTAAAACCTATGTTTTGTATCAAAACAATTTTGGTTTCAATGGGAAACTTTTATGGCTAATTTGTGTTTTTTTCTCGAAATGTGATACACCCCTTAAAATATGAGATATATCGAAATAATTCTTATGGTGTAATAAAATAGTTGAGTAGTTTAAAGATATAGATCTGCATAAATTCAATGAGCATAGATTTGAGATATAAAAGTCCAAAATGGATAGTTGTTGGTGAACAAATATCAGTGGATCACTATGGATATATTTGCTTCATTAAAACAGATTTTTCGAGAAGGATGGACTCAGTTGGAAAGAAGGGAAAATATCACAATTATATGTTAATATGCATGTGTTTTACATTGAATATTTTTCATTTTATTAAGAATCTGTTTTCAAAACAATTAACATAGTATAAGGTTAAAACCTATGTTTTGTATCAAATTACTTTTTGTTTCTAAATACTATGTGCTTTACATTGAATAATTTTCATTTGATTAAAAATCTATTTGAAATAATTAAAGTATATAAGGTTATAACCTATGCTTTGTATCAAATCACTTTTGGTTTCAATGGGAAACTTTTATGGCTAATGTGTTTTTCTCGAAATGTGATGCACCCCATTAAAATGGGAGATATATAGAAATGATTCCTATGGTGTAATAAAATAGTTTCAAGTAGTTTAAAAATAAAGATGTATAAATTCAATGAGTATAGTTTTGAGATATAAAAGTCCAAAATGGAAGAGTTGTTTGTGAACAAATATCAGTGGATCACTATGGATATATCTACTTAATTAAAAGGGAATTTTCTAGAAGGATGCCCACTAATATGGAAAGAAGGGAAAATATCACAATTATATGTTAATGTGTGCATGTGTTTTACATTGAATATTTTTTATTTTATTATAAATCTATTTGAAACAATTAACTATATAAGATTAAAACCTATGTCTTGTATTAAATCACTTTTGGTTTCAATGAGAAACTTTTATGGCTAATGTGTTTTTCTCGAAATGATTCCTATGGTGTAATAAAATAGTTTCAAGTAGTTTAAAGATATAGATGCATAAATTCAATGAGCATAGTTTTGAGATATAAAAGTTCAAAATGGAATAGTTGTTGGTGAACAAATATCAGTGGATCAATATGGATATATCTTCTTCTTTAAAATGGATTTTTCTAGAAGGATGAACTAAGTTGGAAAGAAGGGAAAATATCACAATTGTTTGAGTCCTGATCTTATAAAAGGTTTCCACTAAATCCATCCCTGTTACTTTTCATGTGAACCACATTCCCAAACCTGCACGTCTATGTACCTAAGAGCCAAGCCAAGTTTAAAAAGGGATTATTTCATATTCTACTTTAACACATATATGTGATTAATTATCATTAGAATTTTTATGGTAGAAATACATATAAAGAGTAATCCTTAGTATAGATCTATTTTGAATAAAGGGAAGTTTTTTAGAAATTTTATCTTAGGAGGTAGAACTAAACCTTCTATAACCCACAAAAGAAACCATGGCCCGTGAGCATCACATGCAAACACAAGTTACTCCCATGTTTGAAACACCACCTCACATCATCAGAAGGGTTTGAAACCACTAAGCAACCCATACTAAGTTCCCTAGAAGGGATGACTATCATATTTAATGATTGGGTTTATCTCCAAGGTCAAAAGGAAAATCAAGTTAGGAAAGGGAATTAGAATAGAAATTAAGGTAAGACCATGACCTTTTACCCAATATTGAAAGAAGGTGAGAAACCATATATATCATGAAGGAAGTTCAAGAAATATTATGATATAAGAAATATTAAATGAAAATCAAAGTTAGGAAGTTAGGAAAGGGAATTAGAATAGAAATTAAACTAAGACCATGACCTTTTACCCAATATTGAAAAAGGGTGAGCAACCATATATATCATGAAGGAAGTTCAAGAAATATTATGATAAGAAATATTAAATGAAAATCAAAGTTAGGAAGTTAGGAAAGGGAATTAGAATAGAAATTAAGGTAAGACCATGACCTTTTACCCAATATAATGATTCGGTTTATCTCCAAGGTTAAAAGGAAAATCAAAGTTAGGAAAGGGAATTAAAATAGAAATTAAGGTAAGACCATGACCTTTTACCCAATATTGAACGAAGGTGAGCAACCATATATATCATGAAGGAAGTTCAAGAAATATTACGATAAGAAATATTAAATGAAAATCAAAGTTAGGAAAGGGAATTAGAATAGAAATTAAGGTAAGACCATGACCTTTAAACCAATATTGAACGAAGGTGAGCAACCATAGATATCATGAAGGAAGTTCAAAAAATATTATGATAAGAAATATTAAATGAAAATCAAAGTTAGGAAAGGGAATTAGAATAGAAATTAAGGTAAGACCATGACCTTTTACCCAATATTGAACAAAGGTGAGCAAACATAGATATTATGAAGGAAGTTCAAGAAATTTTATGATAAGAAATATTAATTTTTTTTTGTAGAGGCTTAAATTCCGAGTAAATTTAATTTAAATACTTTTAATATGAGATATAACAATCAATTCTTAGCAGAAGCAATGAGCCTTCATGAGGTCTACGGGTCTAATAACACCAATAATAGCATGTTGAAAGACCATTGATCCCTGTATTGTGATTACGTAACTAACATAAGCTGTTACCTATTCTAACAAAGGTTGTACATATTCCATAAGGTTGAATACACTATAATCACTTGCATGATACTAGAAGCTCTCATTACACTAGTTAACACAGGGAATAGAACACATAGACTAGTGTAGATTACATAACTAGTATTGTCTATTCTCTAAGCTATCAAGAAATAAATTGGCTATTCTTTAAAATTGAACGAAGGTGAGAAACCATAGATATCATGAAGGAATTTTGAGAAATATTATGATAAGAAATATTAAATCTTTTTTTGCAGAGGCTTAAATTATGAGTAAATTCAATTTAACTACTTTTAATATGAGATATGAACAATCAATTCTTAGCAGAAGCAATGAGCCTTAATGAGGTCTACGGTTCTAATAACACCAATAATAGCATGCTGAAAGACCATTGATCCCAGTATTATGATTACGTAACTAACATTAGCTGTTACCTATTCTAACAAAGGTTGTACGTATTCCATAAGGTTGAATACATTGTAACCACTTGCATGATACTAGAAGCTCTCATTACACTAGTTAACACACGGAATAGAACACATAGACTAGTGTAGATTACATAAATAGTACTGGCTATTCTCTAAGTTGTCAGCATCATAGGACTTAAGATTGGCATTTATAAAAGACAGGGACAACTTACAGAGGGGTATTCAAATCCTGACCAATACTTATGAACCAATCCACATTAAGGACCCCATACCCATAGCTCGGAGGCAGAGTCAACAGGAGGGGAGGCGGGGGAGGGCAGAGGGTAGAGGGCTTAGGGCGCGTGTATACATAGGGCTTCTATGCAGTGGCTTCGATCGAACAGACTTGGCAAGGCCGAAGGCAGTGGTAAGTTCAAAGCAGTAACTTAGACGGTCTTGGGCAATTAGTAAGAGAATCCAATATCGGAGAAAAGAGACGAGTAAATAATTTGTTATTTTATTAAAAGGTAGTTTCGTTTTGCTTTTTTCTCTAGACAATTGAGAAATTTTAGAAAGATAAGTGGCATCATATCCATATAATGATAGAGAAGTTGAACCTGGCCTTCTTATAGCCAGTAAATTAGAAAAAAAATGCTACACGGTGTTCCTAGAGAGGTCAAAATGCAACCCGTAAGGTTGCACGTCTGACTACATACAGTAACTTTGAGCAGAAACGGTGAGAAAATCCTTCTTTACAAACATGGTTGTTAATTAGACTGGATAGGAATAGACATACTTGTAAATTCACAGCAAAAATTGGCTGTTAATTCAATCCCTGAAGATGCTGAAGACGATCCCTGAAGACGTCGTGGAAGAACTTTGCAAACAAAAAAAATCAAATTAAAAAAAAAAACAATTTTTTTTTTTACAGAAAATAACAAAATTAGCAGAACTTACCTCCTCAGCACGACGCAAATCAACAAAACTCCCATGACGCAACACCAAATCAACTAAATTCACGCGGGACAGGTGTGAGCGCAACACCAAATCAAATACAATCACGCGAGACAGATGTGAACAAGAAACCTAGAATAGTTTGTGAGCGATATATTTATACAATAATAGTTCGGCCGAACTATTTGAAAAGTTTAGCCGAACTTTGTTTGTCGGTTTTCCAATCTCCGGTGAAAAATCGGTTTGCCATTGCTGCCAGTACACTATCAATGTAAACAACAGAATGAGTTCGGCCGAACTATGGAGGAAAAAAAATTTCCACCCCGAATTCTCACAAAATTGTTACCCATCTTCACATTTTCACCCAACTGTTATCCAAAACAACAATTTAAACCTCAGGTTATAATCTTTCACTTTCTATAAAAATGTTCTTGCAACTTTTAGTATATGTTCAACTCATATATCAATAATCCAAGTACATATTTCCATAACTACTTAGCACACAATGAGGCATGAGAAACAAAGCAAATCAAGAATTAAATTTAGGAAATAAACTAACGAAGTAATTTGCAAACATAAGAGTACATAATACATCAAAATAAAATAATTGATATGAAATAAGGCCACATATGCTAGAGAGGGGGCCCTGCCTCACTCACCATATGTTGTTGAAGAAACTGCAATATTAAACTCACATAGGATAGTAATAATGGATTTATATTATAATCAACAAAATGTTCAAAAGGTAGAAAGAGGGGAAAAGGTCTTCTACAACAATATCATTCTATCTGCTTCATTTAAGATATTTGGATTGTTTCTTTTATAACAATTTCAATACAAAAGAAAATGTATTCGATAAGATAATTCCAAATCAGTCATATTTTTAATTACTTACATTCATTGTTGACTTATTTAAGATAAATATGGATTGTGCACAATTGGACTTAACAAAATAATAGAATGGATCAATTTTTTGTGTTTGTTGTTGATGAATGATGTGGAGCATGATATATAGGGCATATTGTGCTTGATCCTATTTATGCAGCTATCATTGATCAGGATGTTGACCAGAAACCTACACACCATATGATAAGATTAGACCTAATTGGATATCAAGAAATTCATCTTTCTAACCCTCTAAATAAAAAACATATGATCGTTTTTACCTTTGAACTATGCCCATATGCAAACTAATGGGGTGTTATCAAATTTCTAGAAAATTGAGAACTATAGTAATTCTAGCAGTAATTCATCATTTTGGTAACATTGAGTTGTTGCCATATTTCTAGAAATTGTCACGAAATTGATGAAATTTTGGTCACATTTTGGAAATCACAAATTCCATTCTAAATACTTGCCAAAATATGGAGAATCATTGTAAATTAGTTATTAAATACCTCATGAAGCTCATTTGAAGTGTAAACCTTGTCAATCTAATAATTGTAATAATATAGGATATGAAGAAATGAAGATAAAAGGTTAAATTATGGAAAAATCAGACATCTAACATGTCAAAAGTGAGGTTCAACAAATTTACCCAGAGCAATTGCCATACAACTAAAGGTAGTCTCTTTTTAACAATGAAGAAGGGGGTGAATATGTTTAACGCATCTAGGAACACCATTTTCAAGGTTGAAATTTGGTGTCCACCTATCTAGATAGAGGTCTTGTGTTTGTCAAAAGTATGCACATCTTCAAAAAATCAAATCTCTGTCCTCCTTGTGCTAAAAAAAGAATGCAAGAAGCCATCGGAACTAACCTAAAAGGAGATATTTCCTATAATGTATTTATAAAATGTTGCATCTATATTCCACTTGACAGTTTGTCATAACATATTTTCTAAAATAAACTAAAATCTATCTTATGAACATTAAATTCCTTTCGATTCCACATTTCTTGATTATTGATTCACTATTTATTCACAAAATAGATAAAATGTAGAAAATGGAGAATAATAAAATACAACCACACAAAAACTACGATGAACACAATATATTCTCTGGGAAAATGTTACGATGAATAACTCAATTGGAAGGTGAGGCTACCCTACTCTCTTTCTTTGAAATCGAAATAATCTAGTACAAAGGAGAAGACACTCTATGATCGAGTTACTTGATATCTTTGGCCTAATAGGCTACTACAAACATGAAACCACTTATGTTATGCTCTCTCAATGCTACATTGAATTCTCTTCTCTACAATGGAACAAGATATAATTGAATAGAACGAAACCCCTTTTTCTCCTAGTGGCTTGGTTATAACATAACTCAATAGTCAAGTAGGGGTCACATTTGACTCCTTCAACTCCCAACTAGAGTTACAACTTAGACCCTTCTCGAGTCTTCTTCATAGTTCCTGTGTGGATAACTTGACACGGTTGAGTAAGAACGTGGCATCCACTCTTACCATGGTGGTAAAACACAATGAACAACTTTTAGGCGGCATAACTTTTGCATATGAACTCTGATTGACATGAATATTATACCACTAGAAAGATCTCTCAGTGTGGAATATGTTCATATTGAGAATATTGTCCAAAACTTAAGCATGCAATTTTTACCCCCAAAAAAATCATTTGTGGCCTCAAAATGACCCTTAAAGGTTTCAAAACAAAAAATTTCAAACGAGATCCAACTCTAATTTCTCTCTTTTTTCCTCTTTGAAAGTATCAAAACAATTGATAAACAATATTATAATAATCCAATCCTTAATTATAAATTTTTTTTATAATTAATTAAATTGATTAATTAATACTAATACTTATGAATATGGATCATAAATTAATAACTTATATTAAAATAAATTATCTTAAAAATATATTTAATATCATATATAAAATCGACAATCAAAATGAAAAATAAAAATAAAATATTTTATCTATGAATTTTTTTAAAAGTTAATCAAATTTAAAATGATGAAATATCAAATTATATATCCGGAATTATATGTTCAGTAAGATTTAATACTTGTGAAAGAAAAAGAAATTGGATTTATAAATTGAATAGGATTTAAACCTTGTGAGAAAAGTTGTAGGAGTGGATTCCAATTATAAATAAATTAAAATGATTTTTAAAAATTAATTATGATAAATTATTTATGGGAAGGTTTTCTAATGTGTTTTGCTATTCTCATTATATTAAAATAATATTTATATATTTTTGAAATTATATACTATAAAAAAATTCTTATGGATCTTTGCCTATCAATGTCCGGTTGCAATTCTGCCATTTTAGACCCACCAAGTAGGAGGACTTCCAAGCTTTCAAGATCTGTAAGTGAGGCAGGTAGCCTGGTAATGTCACAATTGGAAACCATCAAATATATAATTAAAAATTTCACATATTTCTAAAATTTGATTTCACATAAATTTCACATATTTCTAAAATTTGATTTCACATAAAAATTATTTCTTGAGGTTATCGTGGTTACCCAAATAGATTTATATGTGACATCCAGAAAATAGATTGTTATCGATAACTGGTATCGTACTTTGGAAGATGAAATGCTTGACAATGTTAAAAGATATGGTGTATAAATGAAGTACCACCATGGCAATTATCCGGTGATAAGATATATAATTTAATATTATTAAATTTATTTGTTATTATAAATAAAAAGTTAGATGTAATATTTAATAGTCACCAACTAGACGATAGCCATATTAAACCATTTCAAATCTAAGAAAGAAAGAAATCATGAACTCTCATTGTCCAATTAGTCACCAGCTACCCATAACCATATCAAATCCAATGATGTTAAGCTATTTGTCTGCTCATTGGGAAGACTTCACCCAATTAGACGTGCTTAAAGTTTTGAAGTTTATTTAGGCTGAAGTATTATAAGTTAATGTAGGACTGACTTTTGTGACCTGTAAATTCATTTAATAAAAAGTCCCAATAATGGAACACGAAAGGGAGATTGGGATAGAGATTGGGATACAGATAAGCGAAGTAAAAAATGGATCCTCGAAAAAAAAAAATAATAACTAGATAGTAGATAATTTTAGTTTTCTTTGTTAAAGGTATGTATTGATTTATATTCATTTATGGTATAATAAATTAATTTATTAAATAAATAGAATTTTGAAAGTTAAATATTATATTATTTGGTGATTTGAATCTATTAGAAGTTAATAATGATTTATGCATGTCAAATTTAAAGTTGTTCAACGAATTGCAATTCAAGTTATGAGTTGGTCTTTGAAAGTTGTCGAGTGACCTGTCTTTTGTGGCACAACTCCTTAAATTTTTAGGTTGCTACTTTATATTAATATATGGTCAAAATACTAGGTTTTTTTTATTAGGCTGGTTGAAATTTTGATGGTGGTGAATGGATGATCTTTGTAACGACATCTTGGTTGATGTTAATTAATAAAATCTAGTTTAAAAAAAATTAATTTAAATTTAATTTTTTAAGATGTTTATTTATTATATGTTTTGAAAGATTGTCAATACAAATATGAATTTTTATTATTAAATTTAGTTTTAATGTGATATAGATATTATGATTTTTTAAGTTTTAAAAATTATTTGTAATTTTATTAATAATTTTTTTTTTATAATATAAGTAATTGAATTGAATGATTTATTATTTTTATTTTTTTTAAATTGAGCTTACATTACAGTGTATTAATAATCATTGATTTAATATATCATTTTCCAAATATTACATCATTTATTATAATGTCAAATCTATCAAGAGTTGTGAGAGGTCAAATCTCTTTTCACTCCAAAAAAAATGCACCTCAAGAGATTTGATCTAGATCCGAAGTTAAGATGGATCTACGTTGGTTATTAATAGTGAGGATACAGGGTTTATGTCAAAATTCCCTTGAAAAATAGCAAATGGAATTAATTATTCTAACTGCTTAACAATTTAATAGTTTATTTGCTACAAAAAACAACAAATTAATCATAGTGCAATTTCTTCACCAATAAAATACTTCAGAAGCAAAGATAAGGACTCAGAAATGCTAGCACACATACATAAAATTCGACACAATTATTTTTGGACAAAAGTTCCTTGAAAAACCCAATGCAAGAAAACTGGTGCAATAACTGAGGGTTTATTAATTATGTAACCGTGAAAATTTGAGTACAATTAGATGCCCAAAAACAAAAATCCACTACAAGAAAAATACTAGCAAAATCCTAGGCATACCTTTATGCGCCCTTGCAACTGATATTTTTGTACTCGCGTGATCTGCGCAACTATACTGGGAAAATTCACGCGATCCTCGCGGCTTTACTGGGAAAAATTGTGCGACCGTAATCTGTGACATCTCGGAAGAATTTGCACATGCCTTGCGGCTGTATCAAGTGATCTCGCTTGAACTTCTCTTCTAACTCTTATGAAACAAGAAAACTTCATCCAGATTCACTGTCTTTACCCCTCTAACACTTGCATTCTTTTGGGCTCGAATTCTCTGCCCAATTGAATATTTTCATTCTATGAAATTTGATCTACCAAGGAACACGCATTACCGGTGTATCCTCCATCTACCCATCGAATTCTTCTTATAATCTTTAATTGATACTTCAACGACCATAATTAAAACTTAATCGATGGTTGAGATCATCTCTAAGTCGATCCTTGTGAGACTCTAGAGAATTCTCACATTTCTTAATTAATTACTATTAATCAACCGCTTTACCTAAGTTAGACTTAGGAAAAATTTAAATGATGGTCAATTAATTTAATTGAGCTTTCTCTAGGCAGAATTTCCAAAAATCATTTATGGGTATTGTTAGCCACCTATATTTTTCAACTATGACAGTTGGTGGCTAAATGGTCTTTGCAGCCTTCAAGAAACAAGTTTAAAATCCTGAAAATTGTTGGTACTTGAAGTCTGTTGACAAAAGTCCAAACTACTGTTGGTTCTACATACTCTCCCTCCTCTCTGCCTCTGATATACCATGAAAATCCTAATCAAAATGCTGCTGCATCTCCCTCCTTGTCCTCTCCCCTTATTCCACCTTTCCTCCGTTTTTTCAACTCTCTTCTCGACCATAAAAAACCTCATCAAACCCTTTTATATCCCATATTCCTCCATTAATCTCATTCCCCAAGGTCGAAAACACACTTTTTAACCTATCGGAGCCTTTTCTCCTCTTGCGAAAATCATTGAAAAACCATGGAAAAACATACATTTTTCATGCGTTGGGCTTTAGCCCCTCAGGCTAAGCCCCTGCTTTCTCTTCATCCATATGTCCCCACGCCGGAACTACATGCTAAACCCGCCAGGCGCTTAAACTCGGAAATAATTCATTGCCCGAAAAACATTGAAGACCGTTGTAAAATGCAAAAAACGGGTTTGTTTTATTTTTCCAACGAAGAAAATAATATTAAAACTCCGCCGTTGATCTGTCCCACGGATCAACGGTGCGGAGTATCCCGTCAGCTGGTGGACCCCTCTCCCTTTTCCGCCGCGCTGTTTTCCTTTCCCACCGGTATGTGCCCGCACCACCTTTCGTCCGGAGGTGGTTTTGTGCCGTCGGCCAGCGATTCCACGCGCCGACTGACACGTGTTCTCCACCTCGCCCCCAAACCACCGTTCTGTGCCTTCTCCCCACACATTAAACATTGTCTTATGACCCCGCAGCGGGATTTCTCCCCGCCGTCGGATCTGGGCCTTCCCATCCGACGGTCCCCATCGCCTTTTTTCGTTCGCTCTTTAATAAACCCGCACGCCCGTTAAATCTCTCCTGGTGCTCTCGAAAATCGATCCCCACCGTCGATCTCTACGGATCAACGACTCTCTTTTATCCTCCTGATTCTATTGTACAGCCCACCTTTTTCCCGTTGACTGTTCAAAATCGCTCCTGGCCGTCGATCGCAATACGATCAACGGTTCCGATCTCTCCATCCACCCGCACGCCCTCCGATGCAGTCCGCCCATATAACGCAGGATTTCCTCATTTTTCTTGTTTTTTGCAGGTTTTCAAAGGGTTTTTCTTCGTATTCTACGAAATCTGAAGGATGAGAGTGACGACTCCAATCCTCCCGGTTTGTCCATGGAATTGATCATACGGAGAAGAACATAGATATTTACAAAGTTTCATGAGCTTTGGTTACCGCACGTCCCTGCAAAGCTTGAAGAAGGCCGCCAATATCAGAGCAGAGAAAGAGTATCGGGTTAAAGATAAAATGAACCAGATCAGTGGTTTTGTGAGAAGATTGGCGGGGATTACGGCTAAGACAGTTATCGAAAGCCTAATCCCCAGCTCAGAGCATGGATTAAAGCAAAACCTAAAAGTGTTCGGCATACAGACCGCCTCTACCGCCATACTTCGAGGCGAATTGATTCCTCAACCACCACAGTGCCACCTATTGCCTCAGAAAGCTCAAACAGAGGATGAATTTATTGAACAGGATCAGATAGTATGCCTCGAACAACCAAAGAAGTTATTACTGCACCGGATTTCAACGACAAAATGGCTGCAGAGCAACCCTAACAGTACGCAGAGCCTCAAAGGTCAATATAAGCTCTATTCGAGCTTACTTCTTAAGTATAGACACATTAATGCAATGTAACACCTGTAGAATTTCTTCATCGAACCTCTCAGGGTCAGGAATACATTAATTCTGCATTGATTGTGTTTGAGATCTTTTAATTGGATCTCACCTCCTCATCCTTCTATAAATACCTCAATAGAAGATGAGTGAGGGGTTGGATTAGTTGATTGTCAATGTAATTGCTGAAGCGCTGTAGCTATTTCTGAGTGGAAAACTCTTGACTGTAAATAGTGGTTTCATGGGCTCTTAGAGCTCTGCTTGTAACAGATAGGTTAGATTATGAAAAGAGATGGATTAAAACACTGGATTTGAAGATTGTAACCGGTTTGAAGCAACCAATACAAGTTGATTTATGGGATCCTGGTCTATGCTGATGGTGATGTTATTCTCACTGTAACTTGTTATTTTATTTCTGTTTTCAAGTTGTTTCATTTTCCACTATAAAGAACAGTTTAAACAGTGTTAGAGTTTGCTGTACACCAGTGACCTTCTCTGGCTGAAAAATCTTTATCCCAATGTTTTCTTCTTATTGTGTTATTTAGAAATGATTTAATTCAGTCTAAGCACAGAGATGTTGGCGTTCCCTCATCTTTTCGTCACTGCTGAATGTTATTTTTAAATGTTACTTTCATATATGTTGTGTAAGGAATGAATTGAGGAAATCAAAGTTTAGCCCTGAGTCCCTTTCTTGCTTGCTCAACTATTTGTCTGTTTCCCTTAGGTTGTGTCAAAAGCTGACTAGTTTCAAAGTACTTATCAGATCTTGGGCCATTCTGTGTTATCTTGGTGATCGTCTTGAAAGTAACTAAGTAAAGAAGGACTAAGATGAGGAGAAAGGTGAGCCCTGCCCGCTAGTTCCTGCTCCAAAGGTTGCCTTTAAGTTTCCCTTTGTTTTTTATCTGTGTTCTATTAGAAGTGTATCAAAGGCTGGCTAGTTTCAAAGTACTTACCAGATCCTAGTTTGCTTCTATGTTTTTCTTAAGTGCCTGGTCAAAGGCTGGCTAGTTTCAAAGTACTTACCAGATCCTGGGCTGCTCTTTGTTCTGCATCTTTTGATTCCCTTTCTTGTTGTATCACCCCATTCCATAAATCAAACTTCAAAGAGATCCTTAGGCCTAGATGACTTGCCCCATAGATTACTCTTGAACCTGAATGTTTCAATTAAATTCCCTTATGACTCCATAGCCCAATGGATTGAAAACTTGCCATCATCTTTCTTTAGAATCAAAGCTTATTTTGTTTACTTGCAACTTCTCACCTTTGAACCTATTTGCATATAGATCTTTCCACCTCAGACAGCAACTATGTTCCACCATCTGAGAAAACCAAACAAAACCTTCGGCCTTCATAACTAGCCTAATACCATCACCCTAAACTTCAAAGACAATATCCATCTTTGTACATATTGGAGAGATCCCTCTCCGGATTCAGGAGGGCTAGATCCTAGAATCCCAAAGTTGGTTGAAATGATGTTAACTCTGTGATCGGACTTTGCCAATCTTGCTTGTTATAGAGAACTAACATTTCTGGCGACCATACTGGGGAACCTTACCCAGAATCCTTACATAAACATCCTGAGAGTAAAAAGCAGCCTTTCCAAGCACTACCAAAGAATGGTAATCATGATAAAACTCGTTTGAATCAATGACAAACTAGGTCAACCCTAGGGTTCGTTTAAGTCTTTATCTAACCTTGGAAAATCAGCTAGCTTAGCCACAAGGATAGACTGTCTTTGTTTCTTAACCATAGCTAAGTTTTGAGGCAAAGTTAGGACATTCTTTTGAAACCACAAATATAAACAATTCAGAAAATACCAAAAACATTTTAGATTGGTAGTAAAACACAAGTTTTGATATCTGTATACGTCTTTGATGTGTTTTACTCTATACTCTTAGACAGAGTCTGGAAAGGGCCAGGTAGCCTCTGGATCTCATCCTCTTTGGGGGTGACATATCTGGTGAATGCCCTCCCAGTCAACCTCTGGTTAGAGTTTGTTGTATTTTGAGATATCCTTGAAAAGGAATGTTCCACAAACACTGCGGTGGACAGTGCATTCCTTTGAAAACACTCTGAACCTTCCACCTGGCGACTCCACCTTCTTGAACAGACCTTAAGACTCCACTGGAAAGAACCCTTATCATTATAAAATCATTCAAATTCAGTTAAAGGACTGTAGGATTCGAATTAAGAAAACAGATTTGTTAACCGTCTAAAGATTGTCATATCTGGTTGAACTTTCTTGTTTAGATTGGGTCTAATCCCGTCAACATTGTGGCTCCTAAAAAGATTCATACTAGAGCCCACCCCGACCCAGATCCTCCTGAAATAGTTGACAACCCAGAAAGAATTCTCAGGAAGTCTCCTAGGATACAATCCTCAACTATCTTCAGACCACCCCTAAGAGCCAATTCAGTCCCTGAAAATATTTCAGCTCTTCATGAATCACAAATTGACTTATTAAACCCATTTAGAACTAGGTCATTTGGTGATTTAGATCAGTTAGATTCTGAGCCTACCCTTTCATCTCCCGAAACCAGTGGGACTCTTGGGAATACAGAATCAACACCTCCCGATTTACATTTTCTACATAATTTAGGTGCCTCTCACCCGAGATCCGCTCAGAGATCTACTATTGTTCCATCCACTTCTGTTCATCCTTCATCCACTGTTCAAACCACTCCACTTCAACCCACACCTCCACTTGTAAACCCACCACATATCATGGCAGCATGGTATGCTCCCTTAGTCCTTCCTGTACCATTGGTCAATCTTCCACAGGACTATCAGTCCAAAATTCCATTATATGATGCTAATAATACCATAACAGCATCTCAAAATGTGGACAAGATGAATGACTACTTTGACAGAAATGAAATTGATAATGAATCTGTCAAAATCAGATTGTTTGCTCAAAGTTTGGGGGGAGATGTGAGAAAATGGTTTAAAGGTTTAACCCCCCATAGTATCAACGACCTTCAAGCCTTCCATCAAACGTTTTTAAACAAATGGGAAGTAAGGAAAAAACCTCTCCAAGTCCTGGCCGACTATAACAATCTCCATAGGAACCCTGGGGAAAGTGTACAAGCTTATTGTACCAGATTCAACAGTGTGTATAATGCACTTTCCCCCGAACTGAAACCCCCTCAGGGATCAGCCTTAAACAAATTCCCTGAAGGGTTTGATCCAGACATGACATATTCACTCAGAGAAAGAGTCTTTGCAACCCTTGAAGATATGCAAAGAGGTGCTCTTTCTGTGGAGGTGAACCTTATGGAGAAAAGAGCAAGGATGAAAGTTGAAAAGAGAGTATCTTTTAGAGAGGAATCCACCCCTTCTACTTCAAGCTCAAAGATGGAAAGAATGATGGAAGAAATGATGAAGAAAATGAGCATTCTAGAGAGAGCACAAGCAAGTCTAAATCAGAACGCTCCTCAAAACAGAAACCAAAACCAGAATCAAAATCTTAGAAGAAATCAGCCTCCGAACAGACCCAGGGAAGATGATCAGCAGATCATCCCTCCCTTTCATCAGAACTTTTTAAGTGAGGTTGAGGAAACAAATGAAACAACAGAGGATAACGACATAAACTTATTTGGGGTAGATGATGATGACTTTGAGGTTCATTATGAAAATAAACAAGGTCTTTATACACCTTATGATGACAGAAGAGATGATAATCAGAATGACTATCAAAACATGGAGGATGCTGTCATAGAACCTTTAAGGGAATATGAACTCAGAAGTAGATCTAATCAACAAACACCCGACAATAAAACCTCTGACAAACCTTCTCAAAACAGCACTGCAACCAAGTTTAAAACAATCAAACAAAAGGACAAAACGGTGGCTGTTGATTCTGGTGATGATAAAAGGAAAGACACTCAAAACATCGAAAAACAGAGTGCAAACATTAGTAGTACTAACACCTCAGTTAGTACTCCTGCAAAAGTGATTGTTTCAACTGTAGATGAACCGAATCAGCAAGCTGTTTTTGCTGATAAAGTGGCAGTAAACAAGGCTGAAGTCAGTATTCTGAAGAATCAAAACCTTTTTAGCCTGGAACAGGAAATCTCAAAGATCAAAATCTCTATTCCTTTGACTGAGTTGGCTGCCCAGCATGTATATAGGTCCAAAATTTTGAAGGCTTTGAAATTAGAAAATAATGAAGATACCCTCAATCTTAATGATGACCAACCAGAGCTTATTTTCGGTCCAAAGATTGAAGGAAAATTCCAAGAAGGCCCCGTGCCTCCATTTTATGTAAGCTTAAACATTCATGACAAAATCCTGCTTAATGCTATGCATGATTCAGGTGCTTCCCATAATTTAATGCCAAAAGCTGTAATGGAGAGCCTGGGTCTTGAAATTACCAGACCTTACAAAGACCTGTACTCCTTTGACTCAAGTAGGGTTAAGTGTCTAGGATTGATTAAAGATCTCTGTGTTAATCTAGCCCAAATTCCAGCCAAATGTTTGGTCATGGACGTTGTTGTGGCTGATGTCCCCCCAAAGTATGGAATGCTTTTATCAAGATCTTGGGGGGCTAAGTTACAAGGGACTATGCAAATGGACATGGCCTATGCAACCATCCCTGTCTTCAATCAAACTAGGAGGCTTTATAGAGAATCTCACATGCAATACACAGTAACAAGCCAGGAGCGGCCTCAAAACTCCCCACTTTATGCTATAAACACGAGCCTTGATTCTTTTATCATGTTCAATAATGAAACACTCACTGAACAATCTGTTTTGAAAGAATCCATGGCTGGAATAAAAGAGGAGGAAAACGATGCCGAAGTGCCAAGACAGTTTACTGTGTCCGAAGATCCTAGCGAATTAAACACAGATCTTGAACTGCAAATCATCCGTCCTTTGAACTTAGGTCTTGACAGTCAGGGATACAGTCCTCAACCCGATGAACAACTTGAGGAACCAAATGATACAAAGTCCGTCCATCAAACTGAAAATCAACCTCTCTGGACTATGTTTTTCGATGGGTCATGCACCAAAACAAATGCAGGTGTAGGTGTCTGGATCACTAACACCGAAAATAATCATACATAATGTATCTCATGCAAATTAAACTTTCAGTGTTCCAACAACATAGCAGAATATGAATCCCTTCTCTTGGGCTTGCATCTTTTAAAAAAACTAGGTGCCAAGAAAATCGATGTATATGGGGATTCTGAATTGATCATCAGGCAAGTCAATGGGGAGTACAATGCAAATCACCCCAGACTTAAGGCCTATAGGAATGATGTCATTGATATTTTGAAAACATTTGAGGGGTACACCTTATCTTTTGTCCCAAGGAAGAAAAACATTGCAGCCCACAATTTAGCCTTTGTTGCTAGAACATGCCCAATGTTGTATGATGACACCTCTCAGATAAAATTCAGACCAGCTATCCCAGATAACAAGAAATATTGGCAGGTGTTTGATGGAGACAAACAAATAGAAGACTTCATGCAATTCAGAAATGAGTTTGAACTCCATAGTTCAGATTCAGACTATGAGACAGACTGCAGTGAAGAAAATTTTTTTGGTGAAGAAGAACCGTCTCCACAGCTGGTAAATATAAACCTTCAGACTATCACATCCACACACCAAGCAGAATTAAGTCCGAAATCTGAAACACAAGAAATAGAAACTCTGCATTCTGATAATGATAGTCTGCCCAAGGGTTTGGCCCCTCTAGAAGAACTGTTTGATTTTGATGACGTGGCCAAAAAACCAAAACTGGAACCTGTGGAAACTGAAGTGGAAGAATGCAATATAGGCAGTGAGAAAAAACCGAGATTGATTAAACTGTCTAAAACTTTACCAGCTCATATTAAACTTAAATATTTGGAGCTGTTTAAAGAATTTTTTGATGTTTTTGCATGGAGTTACGAAGATCTTAAGTCCTATGACACCGAAATAATACAGCACAAAATCCCTCTTAAAGAAAACCAAAAACCATTCAAACAAAAACTGTGCCGAATCAACCCTATCCTGTTGCCATTGGTTAAGAAGGAAATTATGAAAATGCATGATGCTGGTATTATTGTCCCTATTAGATATTCGGAGTGGGTATCTAATCTAGTGTCAATTAGGAAAAAGACTGGAGAAATCAGGCTTTGTATAGACTTCAGGAATTTAAACAAAGCTCCATTGAAGGATAACTACCCTTTGCCCAAGATGGATCATATTTTGCAAAGGGTGGTAGGGTCTAAAAGAATCCCTTTGCTGGATGGCTATTCAGGGTATAACCAAGTCCTAGTCCATCCTGATGATCAATTAAAGACAGCTTTTACTACACCCTGGGGCACTTTCATGTATGTGAAAATGCCTTTTGGTTTAATGAATGCTGGAGCAACCTTTCAGAGAGCCATGGACATAGCATTCTCGGAAGAATTAGGCTTCTTCATCATTATCTATCTTGATGATGTAACTGTGTTTTCAAAAACAAATGAAGAACACTTAGAACACTTGAGGAAAGTTTTCGAGAAGTGCAGAAGGTTTGGGATATCTTTGAACCCCAAGAAGACTTTATTTGGTCTCCAAGAAGGTAAGCTCCTTGGACATATCATTTCCGAGCAGGGCATAAAGATAGATCCCATGAGGATTGAGGCCATATTGCAAATCTCTCATCCTCGAAATATCAAAGAGTTGCAGTCTTTCATAGGAAAGATTAACTTTTTAAGAAGGTTCATCCCAAACTTGGCTGAGCTCCTTAGGAATATCACAAACATGTTGAAAAGGGAGCAAGGGGTAAAATGGACCGTGGAGGCAAAGACATCCTTTGAACTGGTTAAACAAGCGTTAACCAAAACACCAGTTCTCATAAGTCCCGATTTCTCGAAAGATTTTTATATCTTCTCATTTGCATCAGAACATACTATAGCTGCTGTCCTTTTACAGAAAAATCCGCAAGGACAAGAGCAGCCCATTGCGTTCTTTAGCAAGGCATTGAGGGATGCCCCTCTGAAGTATAACATTATGGAAAAGCAAGCTTTTGCTTTGGTGAAAGCTTTAAAAGACTTCAGGGTATACATCCTTCACTCACACATTATTGCCTTTGTCCCAAATTCAGTTGTGAAGGACATTCTAACCCAGGATCCAGATGGTAAGAGAGGTAAGTGGATTGCTGTTATTCTTGAATATGATTTAGAGATTAAACCCACGAAGCTTATCAAAGGTCAAGGTCTAGCGAGGCTAATGGCCGAATCAAATTGTGAAGTTATTGATATTAACATGATTAATGCTTTGGATGACCAAGAAGAATTCCCAACCCCCATTGTCGAAGATTATTTTGCGAATTCTCCTTGGTATGCTGATATTGTTTATGTTTTGCTTAATTTAAACACACCGCCTGGTTTATCCAAAACAAAGGCAAGATTCCTAAAGTTAAAAGTTGTAAACTATTGCATTATTGATAAATGTCTCTATTGGAAAAATGCTAGTGGTATATTGCTTAAATGTTTGCGTGAGTTTGATGCAGAAAAAATTAAGCAGGAATTCCATGAAGGAGAATGTGGAGGCCATTTATACTGGAAGTCAACAGCCAACAAAATTTTGAGGGCTGGTTTCTATTGGCCTACTCTGTTTCCTGATGTACATAAACTGACAACCACTTGCCATAAATGCCAATTGTTCGAAGGCAAGAGAAAATTACTACCCCTTCCTCTGCATCCAATTACTGTTGAAGCCCCTTTTCAACAGTGGGGACTTGACTTCATAGGAGAAATCCACCCATCATCTTCTGCCCAGCACCGGTGGATCCTTACTGCCACAGACTATTTCACTAAGTGGATAGAAGCCATTCCTTGTAGACAGGCCAATGATTCAGTTATCATAAAATTTATAGAAACCAATATCCTTTCCAGATTTGGCTGTCCTACCAAGATCATCACAGATAATGCAGCAGCATTTGGATCAAAGAAAATGGTTGAATTCTGTCATAAGTATCAAATAAAATTGGGGCACTCCACAGCTTATTACCCTCAAGGTAATGGTCTTGCAGAGTCTTCCAACAAAAGCTTAGTGAACATAATAAAGAAACTGTTGGAAGACAATAAGAAGTCTTGGCACACCAAGCTGGTTCATGCACTTTGGGCTGACAGGTTAACATTGAAGAAATCCATTGGTATGTCACCCTTCCAGCTTGTATACGGTACAGATGCAATTTTTCCTAACAGCCTTGGTGTACTAGTTATGAAGTTAATTCAAGAGTTGCAGACTGAAGACAATGACATAATCAGGAGAATAAATCAGACCATTCATCTTCAGCAAACCAGAGAGGAAGTGTACCAAAAAACATTACAGAAGCAAGACAATATCAAGAAGATTTTTGACAGAAGAACAAAGGCCAGTAATTTCAAAATTGGGGACAAAGTGTTAAGGTGGGACTCCAAAAGAGAAGACAAGGGAAAGCATGGTAAATTTGACAATCTATGGCTTGGCCCTTACTCCATTCATTCAGTTGCTGGGAACAATGCATTTTTCTTACAGGAACTGAATGGAGCAGAAGTGTTTGGGGGTCCTGTCAATGGCAGGATGCTCAAGCATTATCTTTCTTAAAATTATTTCATGATTCTGAAGCCTTTTCACCTTTTTTCATTGTAAATACTGCATCCATCATTGCATTTAAAGTTATAAAAAATCAAAAATACAAAAACAAAGGAAAAAAATGAAAAGAGGGCATGAATGTCAAATAAGAAAGGCAAGGCCCCATGCCAAAAAAGAGAAATGGATCGGAAAGTGTGCAAGCTTAAATGCCACTCCTCTAAACACACTTATAATTTGTCAAACTGTTTAATCTTGACTGATTAGCTTTCAATTTTCTGCTGATAGGGTAGCAAAGTGGATTTGCCAAACTGTTTAATCTTGGCTTATCAGTAGATAGAATAGGGTATAAATCAAGGTTCAAACAAACTCAAAATCTGAACCAAAGTTTCCAAAGAAATGACTCAAATCTACTCTAATTTCTGAGTCAAAGAAGAGACCTGGTTCTAATTCACTCAAAACTCGAACCAGAAGAGAAGCAAAGATAGCTCACTGAAAAGAAAGAACAGAGCTGTGAATATGAGGAAAGGCTATAATGAGAAAATTTCCAGATCTTAAGCCTTCTGTTTTGATTTTAAATTTTCTGCAAATAATAATCTATGTGCAGCTTGTCTTTATGCCATAGATCATAGCAAGTCAAACAGTTCAATCTTGGCTTGGCTATTTTTAAATTTCTGTTGTAGAATTTAGAGAATGAAAGTTTGTTGGACTGTTTAATCCCAACAAACAGTAGAATAGGTAGAGGAATATCTGAACTCAACTGTTTAATCTGAGTTCAGGGAGAAATAAGGAATAGAAGTAGATTAGATTTACTGCTTTCAAAAGAATAAAATGTTGTGTTAAGAGTTTGCCAATCCAAGTGCACTCTGATGAAGAAAAAATGTTAGATCAGTAGGATTGGGGTAGGTAGAAGTTGTATTGATGAAATTCAGTTTTCTTTCATGACTGACCTTATTTTGTCCAGAAGAAAAGCGAGAGCAAGTGATCAGATACCGGACACCAGTCAGCATCCCAGAGGAATCAGGTTTGAATTCTTGATGCCTTCAATAAGGCACCATCCCCAAGTGGAGCCACTGTTAGCCACCTATATTTTTCAACTATGACAGTTGGTGGCTAAATGGTCTTTGCAGCCTTCAAGAAACAAGTTTAAAATCCTGAAAATTGTTGGTACTTGAAGTCTGTTGACAAAAGTCCAAACTTCTGTTGGTTCTACATACTCTCCCTCCTCTCTGCCTCTGATATACCATGAAAATCCTAATCAAAATGCTGCTGCATCCCCCTCCTTGTCCTCTCCCCTTCTTCCACCTTTCCTCCGTTTTTTCAACTCTCTTCTCGACCATAAAAAACCTCATCAAACCCTTTTATATCCCATATTCCTCCATTAATCTCATTCCCCAAGGTCGAAAACACACTTTTTAACCTATCGGAGCCTTTTCTCCTCTTGCGAAAATCATTGAAAAACCATGGAAAAACATACATTTTTCATGTGTTGGGCTTTAGCCCCTCAGGCTAAGCCCCTGCTTTCTCTTCATCCATATGTCCCCACGCCGGAACCACGTGCTAAACCCGCCAGGTGCTTAAACTCGGAAATAATTCATTGCCCGAAAAACATTGAAGACCGTTGTAAAATGCAAAAAACGAGTTTGTTTTATTTTTCCAACGAAGAAAATAATATTAAAACTCCGCCGTTGATCTGTCCCATGGATCAACGGTGCGGAGTATCCCGTCAGCTGGTGGACCCCTCCCCCTTTTCCGCTGCGCTGTTTTCCTTTCCCACCGGTATGTGCCCGCACCACCTTTCGTCCGGAGGTGGTTTTGTGCCGTCGGCCAGCGATTCCACGCGCCGACTGACACGTGTTCTCCACCTCGCCCCCAAACCACCGTTCCGTGCCTTCTCCCCGCACGTTAAACATTGTCTTATGACCCTGCAGCGGGATTTCTCCCCGCCGTCGGATCTGGGCCTTCCCATCCGACGGTCCCCATCGCCTTTTTTCGTTCGCTCTTTAATAAACCCGCACGCCCGTTAAATCTCTCCTGGTGCTCTCGAAAATCGATCCCCACCGTCGATCTCTACGGATCAACGGCTCTCTTTTATCCTCCTGATTCTATTGTACAGCCCACCTTTTTCCCGTTGACTGTTCAAAATCGCTCCTGGCCGTCGATCGCAATATGATCAACGGTTCCGATCTCTCCATCCACCCGCACGCCCTCCGATGCAGTCCGCCCATATAACGCAGGATTTCCTCATTTTTCTTGTTTTTTGCAGGTTTTCAAAGGGTTTTTCTTCGTATTCTACGAAATCTGAAGGATGAGAGTGACAACTCCAATCCTCCCAGTTTGTCCAGGGAATTGATCATACGGAGAAGAACAGGGATATTTACAAAGCTTCATGAGCTTTGCTTGCCGCATGTCCCTGCAAAGCTTGAAAAAGGCCGCCAATATCAGAGCAGAGAAAGAGTATCGGATTAAAGATAAAATGAACCAGAGCAGTGGTTTTGTGAGAAGATTGGTGGGGATTACGGCTAAGACGGTTATCAGAAGCCTAATCCCCAGCTCAGAACACGGATTAAAGCAAAACCTAAAAGTGTTCGGCAGACAGATCGCCTCCACCGCCATACTTCGAGGCGAATTGATTTCTCAACCACCACAGTGCCACCTATTGCCTCAGAAAGCTCAAACAGAGGATGAATTTATTGAACAGGATCAGATATTATGCCTCGAACAACCAAAGAAGTTATTACTGCACCGGATTTCAACGACAAAATGTCTGCAGAGCAACCCTAACAGTACGCAGAGCCTCAAAGGTCAATATAAGCTCTCTTCGAGCTTACTGCTTAAGTATAAACACATTAATGCAATATAACACCTGTAGAATTTCTTCATCGAACCTCTCGGGGTCAGGAAGACATTAATTCTGCATTGATTGTGTTTGAGATCTTTTAAAACAGATTTCACCTCCTCATCCTTCTATAAATACTTCAGTAGAAGATGAGTGAGGGGTTGGATTAGTTGGTTGTCAATATAATTGCTGAAGCGCTGTAGCTATTTCTGAGTGGAAAACTCTTGACTGTAAATAGTGGTTTCATGGGCTCTTAGAGCTCTGCTTGTAACAGATAGGTTAGATTGTGAAAAGAGATGGATTAAAACACTGGATTTGAAGATTGTAACCGGTTTGAAGCAACCAATACAAGTTGATTTATGGGATCCTGGTCTATGCTGATGGTGATGTTATTCTCACTGTAACTTGTTATTTTATTTCTGTTTTCAAGTTGTTTCATTTTCCACTATAAAGAACAGTTTAAACAGTGTTAGAGTTTGCTGTACACCAGTGACCTTCTCTGGCTGAAAAATCTTTATCCCAATGTTTTCTTCTTATTGTGTTATTTAGAAATGATTTAATTCAGTCTAAGCACAGAGATGCTGGCGTTCCCTCATCTTTTCGTCACTGCTGAATGTTGTTTTTAAATGTTACTTTCATATATGTTGTGTAAGGAATGAATCGAGGAAATCAAAGGTTAGCCCTGAGTCCCTTTCTTGTTTGCTCAACTATTTGTCTGTTTCCCTTAGGATGTGTCAAAAGCTGAATAGTTTCAAAGTACTTATCAGATCTTGGGCCATTCTGTGTGATCTTGGTGATTGTCTTGAAAGTAACTAAGTAAAGAAGGACTAAGATGAGGAGAAAGGTGAGCCCTGCCCGCTAGTTCCTGCTCCAAAAGTTGCCTTTAAGTTTCCCTTTGTTTTAATCTGTTTTCTATTAGAAGTGTATCAAAGGCTGGCTAGTTTCAAAGTACTTACCAGATCCTAGTTTGCTTCTATGTTTTTCTTAAGTGTCTGGTCAAAGGCTGGCTAGTTTCAAAGTACTTACCAGATCCTGGGCTGCTCTTTGTTCTGCATCTGTTAATTCCCTTTCTTTTTGTAATCACCCCATTCCATAAATCAAACTTCAAAGAGATCCTTAGGCCTAGATGACTTGCCCCGTAGATTACTCTTGAACCTGGATGCTTCAATTAAATTCTCTTATGACTCCATAGCCCAATGGATTGAAAATTTTCCATCATCTTTCTTTAGAATCAAAGCTTATTTTGTTCACTTGCAACTTCTCACCTTTGAACCTATTTGCATATAGATCTTTCCGTCTCAGACAGCAACTATGTTCAACCATCTAAGAAAACCAAACAAAACCCTTGGCCTTCATAACTAGCCTAATACCATCACCCTAAACTTCAAAGACAATATCCATCTTTGTACATATTGGAGAGATCCCTCTCCGGATTCAGGAGGGCTAGATCCTAGAATCCCAAAGTTGGTTGAAATGATGTTAACTCTGTGATCGGACTTTGCCAATATTGCTTGTTACAGAGAACTAACAGGTATACGATAACTCATGTGTTTTAGCCTCTCCACAATGTTTCAAGACTAGAACACCATCCGATGCTACAAAAACTAACACTCCCTCTTAACAAGGAAGGCGTTCTCCAACTATCTTCATAACATCCTCCATACACATTGTTGATGCCTAGCAAATGTGACAACCTGCCACTGACCACCAACTACTACGTTAACTGTGATACTGATTGTAGTTGAAGCATGCTGCATTTATGTTGTTATTGACATTGCATTGTACAACTTGTATTATTGCCAATTTTGCATCTGCACTGCAACCCAACTAACAATCCCTCTCACTATTTTTGATGTTGCTGCAATGATTGCAATTTGAAACTAAGAAGTATCCACAATACTGAAACAATTGTGTTTTTATGTTGCAACTGTTAGCTGAGTCTTTGATTTCTAATAGGTATATTGGGAAATATGTGTTGTTGTTGATTATGCATTGTGCCTTCTACACTATTAACAACACTACTTTGTGCTCCTCAGCATATGACTACAACTAGTTTGCAACTGTCACTATGGAGCAGACAAAATCAATTGATATTGATCCTCCTACTACTGAATGTTGTGGGCCCTTGTAGAAAAACCAATGATCTAATAAGAAAACACCATCCAGTTATTACCTCGATGGACTCTTCCTAAATCTCTGTAACTTTGAACTTTATTCTACTCATATTTTTGCTTCTACTACTCTAATACTATCTCTACATTGTCGTTGCAACTACTGCAACAATGAGTCTAATATCCCTAGATACTAAAGTGCTAGCTTCCATAGGGTTTCTCCCTTTAAAGCTAGAATCCCTCTGAGTCTCGATATCCCTATGGGAAATCTCTTTTCTCCCTCCTGGAAACTCTTACTATCCTCATGTACTAGTAACAGGATTTCGTAGCTCCACGTCGGGAATCTTTTGGCTAGAACTGCACCTGCATAGTGCAACTGGAAAATTCACACTGCATGTGTCACTGCAACTAGTTTTGCAACTTCCTCTAGGGTACTGATTGCAACTAGCTATGAAATTGTCATTTAAATGACTGAATATGTTGGACATTGGGTTCAACTCTCCCCATGTGTTTCGCGACATGGACTAACCGCCTCTTGTGGATCCTAACTATGGCGATTGTAGCAGAGACTAATGCCTATGGGTTTTGGTCTAACAGGAATCGTGATTCCAGTAATTGGTATAAGAGCGACAGATCTTGAGTTCAAAACTCACCCAGCTCGCGTTGGGCGGGGGGGGTGGAGATTGTTGGACATTGGGTTCAATGATCCTTGTGTGTTTCACGACATGGACTAACCGCCTGTCATGGATCCTAACTCTGGCGATTGTAGCAAAGACTAATGCCTGCGGGGTTTGGTCTAACGACAATCATGATTCCAACAAACTACACCTGTTTATACTATGATACTCTTGCTAACGATTTTGTTGGGCTCTTGTGGAAAGGATATTGATCCGTGTGAGAAATATGAATTAATTGGATCTAATTTTTTTCTCTTCCATGGATATTTTCCAATCCATTACACTGGAATCTCATACTCCTCCTCATGGATCTGTTACCCTACTATCTCCTTTTGAGCCTAGTCCATGGTTGGGACCCTTCTCCACTATGAAAATCGCACTATACAACTTGTATTTCCTGTAATACCTATCTATGGAAACAAGAAGTTGATTTTCTATCTCGATCTGTATTCTAGCTAAGTCGCATGGCCTTTTCTAGAAATCTCATACGACCATATCTAGAAAATTGAAAAAACTGTGAAACTTAAATAACTGGAGAACTAAACATGAATCTAATCCCTTTCTTGCTCGGCTACCATCTCTAAAACTCACAATCCCTCTCAGAATGCACAAAAATACTACTATCTCACTTGCTCTTCTTTTATTTTCTCTTTGAGACTACTCGCTCAACGTTTATGAATGTCCTTTCTTGGAAATTGGTACACGAACTATAATCCCAACAACTATAATTGGTTGCTTTGGTAAATTCACATTGCCTATTGCAACTAGAAATATAGGATCTCCTCCCGAAAATTGGAGCTAGAATCCCACTAGGAAAATTCTCTCTGTATGTGCACTTTCTCTTCCAACCGATATTGATTATGCTCTAGTAAACTACTACAAACCCTTGTTCCCTGACCAATAAAATTCTCTGCAAAAAACTTAATTGGTGCTCCCTCTACCAGTACTGCACTCATAACTATCTAGTCTGTACTTGCGCGATCTATGTGGGTGTAAAGGGAAATATCACAAGGCTCTTGTTGTTGTACTGAGCTAACCTGTGGTGCCCTCTGAAAAATTTGTACTGCAACTTCCTCTTAGTCACGGATTTTTCCTTCTTCGCCTCTGAGCCTCCTGCCTTTCAAATATGCTCTATGCCATGTGAAAATTCCCTTGAAAAGCAACAACTAGAATAATTCTTCTAATTAGTTAATTATTTAATAGTTTATTTTCTATAAAAAACAACGAAATAATCACACTGAAATTTCTTCACCAATAAAATGTCGTGTAAGAAACATATAGGAACTGATAAATGCTAGTACACTATTATGAAGGTAAATCCTCTCTGTGGATAGAGACGATCCCTCTAGCCCTAGGGTGGGTCTAGTAATGAAAGGACACGCTAAAGTGTTGCTTCCTAGTTAATGAATGAACAAAAGACATGATAGATTGACCTACCTTGAATCTAATGTTGTCGTCGTTACAGAAAAAGTAGTGGCCTCTCGCTCCTGCCTTGGCAAATCACAATCCATTTGCTGTCACGCTCGGATACCTACACATAAGATGAAGAAAAAGAAAAACATATGACATAATAGTTTCACTCACAACTATTAGCAAATCAAGAGGGATGAACATATCACATCAAATAAACATCATAACACAATAGTGGAACCAAACAGTAGTCATGTATATAAATGAATAGAAAGAAGAGTACGACCGATAATGTCCACTGGTAATGTCCACTATGGAATATTCCCTAGTTTTCCATCCAATCCACTAAATTTTTTCTAGAGTGGAGGACATTACCAGTGGATATATATTAAAAACCGGACAAGAGATGTTTAACCATTTCTAATTTTGCTTCCAGTCTCCAGCTTCGGGCAATTTTTGAAATGGTTGATCCATTGATTATCTTTTGGGTCATTTGAATGATCAACTTCGAGTCTGCAACTATATGAACCCTGCTTTGATGTTGATGTTGTGCCAAGACAGCCCATGTTCCATGGTCGTTAAATTAGCCACGTTATTGGTGGTGAAATCACAGTATCCTGCAAAAACCCCTACTGGTTGTCCTGCATGATCTCGAAGAACCCCACCATATCCTGCCTGGCCTAGGTTTCCTTTGGAACCCCCATCAGAATTGACTTGGATGCATCTCTAGGGGGGTCTGGTGAAATCCGAAAGAAGTTTCCCTTGGGACTTTTAGGGAGGGGTTCGTCGGGAAGACAAGGTCCTAGGAAAGGTTGAGGGTGGGTAAGATGCGGGTTTTAGATAGAGTTGCCTTCAAATCATATGGTTCCCATTGCTCTGAGAGGATGGAATCCTGAATGTTATATTTGACCTATGTCCATGTTAGAGATCTAGAGGGTGTCTTGCTTTGGAATATGGCTTGGTTGTGGTCCTTCTAGATGTTCCATAAATAAAACCCTAGATATAGATTCCATGCTCTGCTAACAACATGGTTTTGAAACTGATGAGTTAGCGATTCTTCGATAGTCACCAAAATGTCTGCCTGTAAGTGGTCCATGGCCCAAAGAGATATTTACTCTACCTCCATACTTCTTTTACACACGAGAACTCCTGCAGAAGATATTGCATTAACTATTATGAGGCCTGACATAAAACACATCTAGATGGTCCCTCGTATCCTTTCTTGAATAATCTATCCAATGTGAGGATCCTTTTGTGGCCCACTAACCATAAAAAATGGGCCACTTTGGGCCATACTCTATCCTTCGAGATTCTCTACCATCTCCTCCTTCTAGGATTATTGAGGGCCATCTTCTTAATGAGATAAGGTTCATGAAGGGAGAAATTTCCAGCTATTGAGTATCCCCACCTGAGTTTTTCCGGGTGCTGAGATTGGAAATTCTTTCGATGGCCTAGAAGGTTGAGGAGGGGATCCCAATCTTCTGGGCACATGAAAACGAGTCAGTCTTGCACCTTCTTCTAGCAGAGCCATCCTTTGCTGTCATGTACTTCTATCTAGTAGTCGGCCACCCACTCAGGGCTATGGTTTTGAATTGTGTCATACAACGGCTACGGATGAGGCTCTCCCACCAGGCGAGGTAGCTGTTGCCATGAGTCTTCCCAGAAGAGTGTTGATTGGCCATCCTGGTCTTCCAAAAAGAATTTATCACCTATAATATGGATATTTTGATTATCCATTTTCCATATTGATGATCTAGGGGTATCAGAGTGATCCCTCAAGAGATCACCTTGGGATTTGCCTTGCCCATATTTCTATGACCATATGAGCTTCCATTGTTCTGTGCCACCCTGAAGCCAATGCCACCACAACTTGGCGTGGAGGGTGGCATTTAGATCCTCTAGATCCCCGAGGCCCAACCTGTCGAGATATTTTTGGAGATAGAGTTTTTCCCACACAACTAGAGGCCATTTTCTTTCCATGGTTGCTCCATTCCATAAAAATTCCTAAACAATGCTCTTAACTCTTGATATATACTTTTAGGGTCGATAGGGTTGAAATTTGGTAAAATGGTATCGCTTGTAGGACAGATTTTAAGAGGTTGGCCCTTCCTATGAGGTTCAAAAATCAAAGGTCCAATTTGAAATATTTTTTGGGATTTTGTCACATAATTCTTTCCACTGAGCGATGCGAAGAGGGTTAGCCAGGAGGGGATTCCCAGGTATTTCGAGGTTAAGGTTTCTATAAGTAAACCCAGGACCCTGGCTAGGAAGTCTTGGACAGGTCAGGGGGGTATGGAAAAAATAAATTTTGGACTTATCTTTATTCAAGATCATACCCGAAGCTGCCTGGAATTATTCGAGGATGTCATTGATTTGTAAGGAATCTCCAAGAGTTGCTTCACCATACAGGAGTTTTTCATCTGAAAATTGTTGATGGGTCATATCAATAGTAGTGCCAGGAAAGTGGAGACCATGTAATGCATTGTTACTCTTGGTTTCTTTGATAAATCCACTGAGGCCCTTAGTGTAAATGATGAAAAGGAAAGGCGATAGTGGATCTCCCTGCCGAAGGCCTATGGAAGAGCGGAAGTTGGAGGAAAGGGAGTCATTAACCAGAATGGAGAATAAAGGCATGGATATTAGTGACCTAACCCATGCCACCCACTCTTCAGCAAATTCAAAAGCTCGAAGGGTTTTGAGCAAGTATGTCCAACTAAGCCTGACGTAGGATTTCTAGGGATCTAATTTGAGCAGCATCCCTTGCTTTTTTTGTGTCTTAAGAGAATGTATGACTTCATGGGATGTAATAATTCTATCCAAGATATTCCTTCCTTCGAGGAAACCTAATTGTTCTGGACTAATAATGTTATTAAGAATGGGCTTCAATATGCAGATTAACAAAGATGAAAGGATATTTTAGATCATGTTGCAGAGGGGTATAGGAAGGAAACCTCTTGGAGTGTATGCTTATTTATATTTTGGAATCAACATGATAAAGGTGGTGTTGAGACCTGACCAAAATGACCTGTGTCTCTAATATTCATCCACTAATTCTACTATCTCCGTCCCCAAAATAGGTCATCAAGCCTTGAAAAAATAAGAAGTGAAACCATTAGGTCTCGGTGTCTTATTTGAGGGCATGCTCTTTACCACCTTTTGCAACTTGTCTCTAGTGATTGAGCGGAGTAGTGCCTCATTTTTCTCTGCTGTGACCAGGTGTGGGACATGATGAGTTACCTTTGTTATATCCTCTGATCGATCATACCCTTCTTATATCAACAACGATGAGAAGAATGAGACCAATTCCTTCTCCATATCTTTGTGGTGATCCAGTCGATTACCTTCCTCTGAGATAAGTGAAGTAATATGATTGTTTTGCCTATGGTTGATCATTAAGCGGCAAAAAAAATTTGAGTTCCGTTCCCCTTCTTGTAACCACCAAATTCAAGATTTTTGTCACCATAGAGTATCTTCTTGTATTCTCTTCTCTTCGAGTTCTGAGATCAGGTGGCCTTCTTCAGATACTAGTTCCTCATTTCGACCATCACACACCATTTATGTTGAGATTCAACAAGAACATCCTAGTGAAATTTAAGCACCTACACTAGGATGGAGCCTCAAGGCTATTTTTAGGAGGATGTCTATTTATAGGTGCATGAGAAAATTCTATTTATAGATGAGGTCTATTTATAGATGTATGTGAAAGTTCTATTTATAGATTTCATGTCTATTTATAGATGCATGTTGAATATTATTATCCCTTAATAATAGTTGGACAATAGACAATAATCTATTCTCAATGAGCACTTGGAAATAGTTAGCCGAAGTGGAAAATCAGTTAGGTATAAGAATTTTGAGTTAAGAGGTTGGTTGGTGGGACATGCAAGTGGACTTAGTTGTAACTGAGTGATTCGAAGTTGTAATAGAGTTGGAAGTGTAGTTATGAAATTTGTAAAGTATTTTAACTCAGTTGTGCTAGTTGTAACTGAAGATACATTAGTGAGAGATCAAGTGAATTAATTATTAACTAATTCGCAATCAGTGGCCTCACATGAAACTGAATATTTACTACTATTAACTGCATGCATGTCGGATCCAGTGGAGACCCAATTGAGATGTAGGTGAAAGGGACAGTTGACTATCAGTTGTGACATTATTGGTTGCACACATGCAACCACACACACATTGGATGTGATAATGAGGATTGCGCAGTCAAGGCAAGCATGATTCCATTCTTTCAGGGATTGATATCAGCTGGGATTGTGTAATAGAGGCAGGTTGTTTGGAGACAGTAAATTAGATAAGGAAATTTCCAATTTTGTATGACAGTGTGAGACATTTAGCTCATGTACTGAGAACACTTGGATTAGATATTTGTATGTAAT
This sequence comes from Pinus albicaulis, assembly GCA_034641835.2. Classification (NCBI taxonomy): domain Eukaryota; kingdom Viridiplantae; phylum Streptophyta; class Pinopsida; order Pinales; family Pinaceae; genus Pinus; species Pinus albicaulis. The sequence continues at coordinate 1,326,256,027 of CM076572.1, forward strand.
TGTTTCATGATCCATGATATAATACATAATAGAAGATAGTGGTGTTTTTAGATTTATGCTTTCCCAGAAAATTATCTGTGTTATTGTGTAGTCAATTTAGCGTCCTAAATTGCTAACATAAATTATCAACCAGGGCTAGTAAACTGATGAAGTGTGGTGCACTATATGTGCTTAAGTGACCTCTTCCTTACTTCGTTGTATGTGTTTTTATTATTTGTTTTTATTTTAATGCAATGAGGATCTTCTATCAAACTTAAAAATGAAATGAAATGACAGAGCTGAACTAAATGTAATCTACCTTCGGAGTGCTCTAACTAAATTAACATGCAACTAGTCTATGGAATTCTACAGCCCATCTTGTTCATGATGAATTATATTTTGGAAGAGTTTGTAAAACAGTCCTGGCTGTATTATCCAACGCAATTGAACATAAACGTAAAACTGAAAGCAAATACAATTAAAATCTAAGACACCACAGCTATTTCTTACTCATTATTATGATATTTTGGAAGAGCTTTGTAAGAGTAAGAATGGCTATTGCACTTAGTGTAAACAAGAAACTAAAACCTACAATACCACAGTTATGCCTTATTCATCATAATGATATTTTGGAAGAGTTTATTAGAATAAGTCTAACTGTGATAATTAATAAAAGGAATTGCAACTAAAAGTGCTAATTAACTCAACATAATACAACCAAATCTCTTTCATCTAATATTGATATGTTGGAAGAGCGTTTAAGAAAAAAAATGGTTGTAAAATAATGAGGATCTTTTAATCTAATAAAAATTAAAGTGCTGGTAACTCAAGATGTCACAATTAAATCCATTTCATAAATAAAGATATGTTGGAAGAGCTTTTTAAGAAATGATTAACTATAACATCATGAGGATCTGTTAGTTAAACAAATAATGCAAGACATGAATTAAAAGCTAACAACACATAATTAAAAGCTACTTATCTAGAAGACATGTAGAAGCCTCTTTGGATAGCAGGGGCCCTCTGCTACCAATTTGGTGAAGTCCTTCAGCTCCTTAAAGTTGTAATCAAAACAGCATCAAAGAACTGAATTTCTCTATTGAAAAACTCACAAATCTACATCCCATTCCATCTTGAACTTTTTTACAAAAGACTCTCTATTCCTTTCTCTCATTCTCTTAATTTTTTATTACTTCTTCATTACCCATGATAGGAGAAAGCTTCTCCTATTTATACAAAATATGAGGAGTCATCTCATTAATGGGAGTCCATGAATCTCTCCCTCCATTTCTAGAGTTACAATCAAAATAGGAAATGATAAGACACATGTCTTTCTAGAGTTTCAACACAACTTGAGGAATGAGACACATATCCTCTTAGAGTTTCAATACAACAAGGAAGTGAGACACATATCCTCTTGATCCCATAATCTTCTGCAACCAAATTCGAATTTGGTTTTAGAGTGCCACATAAGGGTCTTCTAGAAGTCTCATTTTTACCTACACATGTCACAAAACTCATAACACATATATAGATATATGAAACTATGTTAATTTTCTAGTTTCTAATCATAAATTCACTTAAAATACATAAAATAAATAACTTTTGAAAACAAGGATCCTAACCCATATATTTATGAAAATGGTTACTTGATGTAGGGTTTTAGGTCAGATGGCTATGAAATAAGAGCTAAATGGTTATGACATAATGGAAATATGTATGAATATGGAAAACACTTTTGAGACTCAACATACCCCCCAACTGAAGTTGGTGCATGTCCTCATGCAACTATTGCAATGATTCATTTGTCCATGAGTTGATCTTTTATGAGTTTTGACTCATATAGATTCGTTCCAAACTTTGCTTCTTGATCTTTTTCTTTTTGGCAAAGTATAATACATTTGATTGCAACATTTTTTTTTTTTTTTTTTAATGGTTATTTCTTGTGTAACAACCAATTTTTTTTTATTTTTTTTTTGAGCAATGGTTCTTGTGTAACAATGCTTTATTTTCTTTGTTGCATCAAAGTTCATGAAAACATTTAGAATCAATTACTTCATCAATGAATTGATCATTTTCAAGGCATATAATCTTTTGGATCATGTTGCAACAATAGTTGGTTGGGAAATATATGTGGGTGGAAATAAAATGAAAATGTGTGATAGGTATGACATGTGGATATGAAATGATGTCCCTTCCCTCCCAACTAAAGATATGACAATGTGAAAAAGAGAGTGAGGAATTTTTCCAAAGTTACAATTTTAGCATTCTAATGAACTACATGACTAAAAATTAGAAAACAACATACCTTCACTTACCTTAAATGTGGATGAGTTGTGTATGTGTGGTGGCTGCAAAATTCTGATCATATTCTTCTTCAAGTGGCTGAACAAGAGGAGTCATGGAGAAAGAGATAAGATGACTTTTTATTGCTCCTACTAAAACTTGCTGAATCTGCTCCAAAATGCTGAAAATAATAGTCTTCATGTCTTCAAAACTCATTGGCATAATTCCTACTATGTGAAAAGATGTTCTGATGTTGAACATAGTAGGAAATTGTTGACTTAGTGGCCATTAAGGGATGCCACTAGTCAACACGAGAACTTTCACCATCAATGACAATGAGAGTCAAGATGCCCAAACACATCTTGCTAGGTATGAATGATTTTGCCGATGTCAAGTCACCTAGAAGATCTGACGAACAAGGGAAATTAATGTATTCCCATTGTTTGTCAGCATGAGAACTTGCCATTAAGGCATGCAAGCCTCAAGGTGTTTTTACAAAGAACTTAGACTCAAAGGACTATGGACTCAATAATTTGCATTGAAGCAGGGCTTATTTGCGGAATGAAAATGACAAGAAATGGAAGATTAAAATGGAAGATGGCAATGGAGAGTAGAAATGGCAATGGACAATAAGCATGTGAATGAGCCTCTTGCTTTTATTTGTGGGTTATGAATGGACAAAAAGAAATGGAAAGTGGATGTGAATGTAAATAGAAAATATGAAGTGAAATGAGGTGAATGGTTTATTATGAGGTATGGATGTGATGGAGACAATAGTATCTGAAAGTTTTTCAAGTGTTTGGATCTGATTTTGCATCAACATATTTCCTCCTCTTTGTTGCTGATCATCCTCTTATGAAACAAATTGGTCTCTTAGAGAGACACCATTCTCTTGTAGTCATTTGTCCTTCCTCCTGGAACCTGCAAAAAAAAACTAATACTTCTTCTGCAATGGAATGTAAGATTATCAAAGGGAGAGGTGATCAATCTCTCTAGTTATGATATTTACACACAAAACTAAGAATTTGTATTAATGAAACAAGTTCTCAAAGGAAAAATCAAAAGAATTTATACCTGTTTTGGAATTAGTGCCTCAAGTTGAATGTTGCTTCTTTTCAGCAATTTATTTCATTATTTGTCATTTCAAACTCTAATGATGGATTTTTCACTATGTAGATCTTGTTGAGACCTTTCCAACGATACTTGAATCATCAAAATCTGATTTTGTATGAGAAAGAAAGTTAGGCTGATTTGAACAATGAGGTTTTTCTGCTGCGGAATTGGAGAACAGTTGCGGAATTGGACTTTAGCTGCAGAATGTCGACGGTTTCTGTAGCTAAAAATCTTGAATAAAAAGTTAGACATTCATCTTTCAACATCGGTCCAAAATTAATCAATACCTTCAGAAAAAGTGAGCAAATAACTTATTCATTTCATTGATTCAAAATTATTCATTTTTTTTTAAATAACAAAATTGAAAAATACATTTTTTTTAAATATATATATATTTTTTTAAAATATTATATATGTTACATTTAAAAAATATATATATACATATATAATTTTATTAAACAAGACAATTTATTAAATAAGGAAACTAAAAATAAAAACTAAAAACATTGAATCTACAGTATTCACTGTACCAAGACTGAGCTTGCTAAACTGCAATTGCTGCAAATCAAGATCCAAAGAAGTTGGGAGCTGATGCATATGACTTGGCTGTAATGAAGAATGCTACTACATTTACTGTTGTTGGTACAAATGTTTCAATCTTTGTGCCTTCTTTATCAGCAATTCATGTTCAGCGTCTTTGATTAACTTTTCTTGAACAAGACCAGTGATACGCTGCTTGAGAGCCTGATTCTCTAAAGTCAAAATAAGGCGTTGTTGATTCAAGAAAGCGACCTCGGCTAACACTTCTGACTCTTCAGCCTGCAAAGCACTGACATTTCTTTCAAGTTCAGAAGTGTACTGAAGTTTCCGAATACGAGAATGCTGAGCAAAAGTGCTGCTTTGTTCGCTTTTGATCCACATCAGGATCATCCTGTTTGAATAGTGAGGTGTCCTTCCATTCTAAACCTGAACTTGTGGCATCATGTCATCACATTCTTGTTGTTCTTCTCATTTAAGCACGGAGGTTGCTGCACTTTCAGAATCTTGTGTAAGTGATGATGCTCCCAGATTTGCTATTTTACGACTCTCCCACCTGAAACGTGCTGTGTGGTTTGAATGACACAACAAAGTTTCATTTTGATTTGCATTCTCCACTTTATTGAAACCGTTCACTGTGGAGAAAAAAACCGTTTTCCTCACGCGGCAGGCAAAAATGGGCTTCAAAGAACCGAAAAATTCTCCCAGACTGCCACGAATTTCTTAAAACGATTTCTGGGTTATCTAATTGCCCCCGTTCCCAGAAACACCCATGTCTCGGTTTTTTGAAATTCGCCTTAGTTTTCTCCGAATTCATGTTTTAAAATCATGTGTCAAATACAATTGCGTTTTTCTGGGAATGAAATACAACTTCTAGTTTGCTGATTGCCACATGCATCAATCAATTGAGTTCAATTCGAAACCAACTTGGCTTCCTGAAGAACGGTCTCTCTAAATCACGGATTTTTTAAATGATTATGACTTTAGTTTCGCTGTAAATTTCTCGTTTTCCTTGGCTTTCCTCTCTGCTTCTCTTTTCTTATTCAACGAATTTAAATCTGAGAGTTTTGATAGGCTTGGAAATGTACACTATTCTGTAGTTCTACTTCGAACTGGTGAAATGGCCGGAATCTGCTTGACAGCGGGGAACTGATCATAATTGCTCAGAATCAGAACAGTAGAAACACCCCTAGAAATATCTATATTTGATTTTGCTTGTGGCGCATGTGTGGATGAGTCACATAAAGACCGTAACTGTTCAAAAGAACCAGCTTGAATCATAGGCTACACTTCTGAATAGCTATACTAGTCAAGACTTTTCTTAAATGTATCTGTGAATAAAGTATCCTGGATATACAAATTATCATCAAAATTAATGCTTAGCAGAAATTCACGTAGGCTATTGAGTTCTGCTTCAACCGTAGCATTTTGAATGGAAGTAGCATTCGTTGAGAGCATGTCAATAGAATCTCCTTCATTAGCAGATTGATTAATTTTCTGAGTTGCTGAACAAGTCTCCGAGATATTTTGTTCATTATTTCTTGATGACATGTTCAAAGATTCTGTTGTCTCCATCGAGTTGCTTTCTAAAAAACTTGTTTTGCTTCCAGGAAATCTTGTAGCCATGATACTGGGGCGAGTTCCATGAAGCTGTTGTGAGCGCCAATGAGAGCAGGAGAAAAGTACAACATATCTCATTTTATTTTATGCTTTGATTTTTTTTATTTTTTTTTTAATTTTTTTTTGTTAATAAAATCACATATGTTGTATTTTCAAAAATTAAAAATATACATATGTATTTTACTAAGCAATTTATTCAATTTTTTTTTTTTTTTAAATGATTTGTTATTAAAATTATATATATATTTTCAAAAATTTAAAAATATACATATATATTTTAGTAAACAAAACAATTTAAAATTTTTTTATTTTTCATTTTTTTATAATTGATTTGTTTAATAAAATTATGTATGTTATATTTTCAAAAATTTTAAAAATACACATATATATTTCATTAAAAAAAACAATGTATTGGAATTTTTTTTCATTTTTTTTTTTTTTTTCTATTGAATCAATTGAAATGATGAAGTTTATTTTGTCTCATTTTTTTTTTTTTACATAGCAATTCTTTTTCTGATCCTCCAGATCACACAAAGTGCAGGAGGAGAGCATACTCAAGAATTATTAATTTTTTTTTTTACATAACAATCCTTTTTCTGATCCTCCAGATCACACAAAGTGCAGGAGGAGAGCATACTCAAGAATTATTAATTTTTTTTTAGATGTAAGAAATAAGGTCTCCTAATTACACTTCCCCGGCAACGGCGCCAAAATGTCTAGTCAATTTAGTGTCCTAAATTGCTAACATAAATTATCAACCAGGGCTAGTAAACTGATGAAGTGTGGTGCACTATATGTGCTTAAGTGACCTCTTCCTTACTTCGTTGTATGTGTTTTTCTTATTGTTTTTATTTTAATGCAATGAGGATCTTCTATCAAACTTAAAAATGAAATGAAATGACAGAGCTGAACTAAATGTAATCTACCTTCGGAGTGCTCTAACTAAATTAACATGCAAATGTCTATGGAATTTTACAGCCCATCTTGTTCATGATGAATGATATTTTGGAAGAGTTTGTAAAACAGTATTGGCTGTATTATCCAACGCAATTGAACATAAACGTAAAACTGAAAGCAAATACAATTAAAATCTAAGACATGATAGCTATTTCTTACTCATTATTATGATATTTTGGAAGAGCTTTGTAAGAGTAAGAATGGCTATGCCACTTAGTGTAAACAAGCAACTAAAACCTACAATACCACAGTTATGCCTTATTCATCATAATGATATTTTGGAAGAGTTTATTAGAATAAGTCTAATTGTGATAATTAACGAAAGAAATTGCAAATAAAAGTGCTAATTAACTCAACATAATACAACCAAATCTCTTTCATCTAATATTGATATGTTGGAAGAGCGTTTAAGAAAAAGAATGGTTGTAATAATGAGGATCTTTTAATCTAATAAAAATTAAAGTGTTGGTAACTCAAGATGTCACAATTAAATCCATTTCATGAATAAAGATATGTTGGAAGAACTTTTTAAGAAAGGATTAACTATAACATCATGAGGATCTATTAGCTAAACAAATAATGCAAGACATGAACTAAAAGCTAACAACACATAATTAAAAGCTACTTATCTAGAATACATGTCTTTCTAGAGTTTCAACACAACTAAGAAATGAGACACATATCCTCTTAGAGTTTCAATACAACAAGGAAGTGAGGCACATATCCTCTTGATCCCATAATCTTCTCCAACCAAATTCGAATTTGGCCTTAGAGTGCCACATAAGGGTCTTCTAGAAGTCTCCTTTTGACCTACACATGTCACAAAACTCATAACACATTTATAGATATATGAAACTATGTTAATTTTCTAGTTTCTAATCATAAATTCACTTTAAATACATAAAATAAATAACTTTGGAAAACAAGGATCCTAACCCATATATTTATGAAATTGGTTACTTGCTGTAGGGTTTTAGGTCAGATGGCTATGAAATAAGAGCTAAATGGTTATGACATAATGGAAATATGTATGAATATGGAAAACACTTTTGAGACTCAACAGTTATGTGTGATTGATCTTTCTTCATGATATTGTGATTGGCGATTGTGTTTCAAATTCCACAAAGATTTGTAGAAGCGATTTTATATTTAACAGTAGCATATTATTGTTAGATCAGGGGAATCCAGGCAATACATATTTTGTATTAAATTTCTACATAGTATCAGAGCACAAGAAATTGCAATTTTGAAGCAGGGGCTGAGTTTGTTGGTGGAAAGAATTTGAATTTGTAGAAAGAATTTCTTGGCGCTACAGCTGAATCAAGATCAAAATGGCTTTCAATGGCTTGAGTTTAGAGTATGCACTTGAGGGAAACTTGAACTACATTTCTTGAAAGGATGGAATGGAGGCAGTACTTGAAGACAATAGCTTGAGGGAATTCATTGAAAAATATGTTCCTAAGCTAGATGTTGTAGATGCTACAAATCTTGGCATGGCGAAAGAAAGTGGAAAAGGCGAGGAGGATTATGTTGGAGGGTGTACGAGGCCACATTGTCTCAAGACTTCATGGGACAGCCACACCATATTCTATGTGGAAGGCTTTGATGGATCTATTCCAAAGCAACAATGACCATAGGAAATTGGCGCTCAAAGATAAACTCAGAAACATCAAGATGGAAAAGGGTGACACCATTCCAAAGCATCTCACGAAATTTGTCCAATGTAAGGATGAACTGGGGAGTGTGGGAATAATTGTTGTTGATGATGATTTGGTGATCTTGTTTCCCTTGGGACTTCCTAAGAGTTGGCACCATTATGAAGACTCTGTCAACGGACGGGAAACATTTCTGGAATGGGAACGACTGTGGTCGGATCTGGTGCAGGAGGAGTTCAGGTGGAGCACCAGAGATGGCTCTTTATCAAAACATGATGATGAAGAGGATTGTGCTTTGGCCGCCAAGGCGAAGAAGGGAAATGGGAAGAAATTCCATTCTAAATCTGAGTCAAAAGGCAAGAAGCTGGATATGTCTAAGGTGAAGTGTTTTCACTGTCACGAACATGGACATCTTACTACTAACTGTCCGCAAAAGAAGAAGAACAAGAAGGCCGTTGGAGCTGCAGCTCAGAGGCCATTGCCTCGCAATTTGAGCTTGAATTCTCTTTGATCACATGCATGGTTTCAAGTGAATTGGGATCAGTGTGGTATTTGGATAATGGTGCTTCCTTTCACATGATGAGAGATAAGGAACTTTTCAGTGACTTGGAGGAGAAATATCTCCAAATGCGTATAGAGATGGGAGACGATGGACGATACAATGCGACCATAATTGGTACCATTACCTTTCAGGGTGAGTTAGGTAAACCATTTAAATTGAAAGAGGTTATGCATTTTCCAGGTCTGAATAAAAATTTGGTCTCAGTCGCAATGTTGGAGGACAGAGGCTATGGCGTAGTTTTTAGCGATGGAAAAGCTTTCTTGTGACATAAAACAATGGGTCAAGCCAAGAGGATAGGGATTCCAGTTAAGAATATCTACAAGATGGAGGTAGATGGTTGCGCTGCCATGATGAGCAATGTAGAAAAAGTGTTGAGCCGGGATGAGGGCCAATTATGGCACAGGAAATTGGGCCATCTTCATCATGGAGCCTTGAAAGTCATGTATAAAATATCTACTGGACTTCCAATGGCAACACTGGCTTAGTTAGATCAGTGCAAGGGTTGCACCATGGGGAAGTATGTAAAGTCCACCTTTCATGAGAAAGAGAACCATGCTTGGGGATCCTTGAGAGAGTTCACATAGACATGTGTGGACCGTTCTCGGTTGCCTCAAAAATAAAACATAAGTACTATGTTATTTTTGTTGATGAATTTTCTCATAAATACTGGATCTTCTTCATGAAGAAGAAAGATCAACCATTCTCAAACTTCTGTGAGTTTAAGGCATTGGTGGAGAAAGAGTCGGGGAAGCAAGTGAAGGCTCTTAGGAGTGATAATGGTGGAGAATACATCTCTAATGAATTCAAAAACTTTTGCAGCAAAGAAGGAATTTGAAGATAACTCATAGCGCCTCATAAACCACAACAAAATGGGGTTGTGGAGAGGAAGAACAGAATGATCGTGGGTGCATCACGAGTGACATTGCATAATTAGGGCCTACCGATGCATTTGTGGGTGGAAGCATGCAACACTGCGGTTTATGTGCAAAACCGTTGTCCTTATAGAGTACTTGGCATGAGTACACCTGAAGAAGCTTTCACTGGTAAAAAACTGGATGTTTCACACTTTAAGATTTTTGGATCATCTGTTTATGTGCATGTGACCAAGGACGCCAGGAAGAAGCTGGAGCTGACTGCTAAAGTTGGGATTTTTGTGGGGTACACAGAAACACCCCATAATTATCGTGTGCATTTTCCAAATAGTCGAATGACAGTGGTGCAACGAGATATAAAATTAAATGAGGAGAAAGCCATGCGGTTGTCGCTTGAGAGGGAGCTGGACTTGCATGTAGAGGAGGAACTGTTGGTTCCCAAAGATGAGTCTCTAGATGTGGATTAGCCATAGGAGGAGGTTCATGAAGTGAAGGAGTCCACTCACGCAGAGCCAACCATCAGAATTTGCAGAATGTGTACCACAGAAGCTGATAGGCCGAGACTTTATGCTGCACAGAATGTAGGAGTACCTACTTCACAATGCAGACAAAGATATTCTCCTAAACGATTTACTGGATACATGGCTCTCATGAGAAAATGTATTGTGACTGAATCATATTCCTTTCAGGAAGCAATGCAGGAGCCCACATGGGTAGATGCAATGGTGGAGGAGTATGACTCCATTGTCAAAAACAGTGCTTGGGAAATTGTTCCAAGGCCAGTTAATAAATCAGTGGTAGGTTCAAGATGGATCTACAAGGTAAAGCAAGCGGCTGATGGGAATGTTGAAAAATTCAAGGCCATATTTTTAGCTTGGGGCTTCTCACAGATCAAGGGGATAGATTATGAAGATACCTTTGCACCTATCGCAAGGTATTCTTCCATAAGGACCATCCTTGCTCTCTCAACACAGATGGGCTAGCGCATTCATCAGATGGATGTGAAGACTACATTTCTCAATGGGATCATTGAGGAAGAGGTGTACATAGAGCAGCTGGAAGGCTTTGAGATCTTCAACAGTGAGTCACATGTGTGCCGACTCAAAAGAGTGTTGTATGGGCTAAAACAAGCACCCCGTGTTTGGTACAATCGGATAGAAAGATATTTCACCAGACTGGGCTTCACCAAAAGTGAAGCAGATGCAAACCTATACCAAATTGTGGTGGAGGGTAAGATTTTAATCATTATTCTTTATGTTGATGATTTAATATTGACTAGTGATGAGCAACTGATACACTCATGCAAGGAGGATCTTGCAAGGGAGTTTGAGATGAAGGACATGGGCCTCCTTCATTATTTCCTTAGATGGGAAATCTGGCAGTGCTATGGTGATATTTTTGTGTTTGAATTCAAGTATGAAAGGGAGATACTGGGTAAGTTTCACATGGAGGGCTGAAAACCCATGGATACTCCTCTTCCAAGAAACTGGAGGAAAGAGGATGCTACTTCTGGAGAGGTAGTGGATGCTACTATCTATCGACAATTATTGGGTTCGCTAATGTATCTAGTGAACATGAGACCGAACATTTTCTATGTGGTTAACCAACTAAGTCAAGCTATGGTTTATCCTACCAAGCTCTTTTGGAAGGCGGGCAAGCATGTCCTGAGATACTTGATGGGCACATCGAAGTATGGTTTATGGTACAGACAGATAGATGAGGTGAATTTGCATGGATTCACAGATGCAGATTGGGTAGGCAACCAATCATACATAAAGAGCACATCAGGGGTGATCTTTAGCATTGGATCTACAACTGTTTCTTGGTACAACAGGAAGCAGAGATCCATGGTACTCAATTCACCGGAAGTAGAATACATGGTAGCGAGTCAAGCTGTATGTGAGGCTATCTGGATGAGAAAGATCTTGGTTGGTTTGTTTGGTTCTCATTTAGATCCGACAATGATTCATTGTGATAATTTGAGTTCCATTAAAATCTCGATTAATCTTGTGTTTCATGATCAATCTAAGTATATAGATATCCGGTACCATAATCTCAGAGATTGTGTGTAGAGGATAATCATCTTTCTTCAGTACATTCCTACGGAAGGTCCGGTATTTATAGATGAGGTCTATTTATAGATGTATGTGAAAGTTCTATTTATATATTACATGTCTATTTATAGATGCATGTCAACTATTATTATCCCTTAATAATAGTTGGACAATAAACAATAATCTATTCTCAATGAGAACTTGGAAACAGTTAATTGAAGTGGAAAATTAGTTATCTATAGGAATTTGGAGTTAAGAGGTTGGTTGGTGGGACATGCAAGTGGACTTAGTTATAAATGAGTGATTCAAAGTTGTAACAGATTTGGAAGTGCAGTTATGAAATTTGTAAAGTAGTTTAACTCAGTTAAGTGAGTTAAACTCAGTTGTGCTAGTTGTAACTGAAGATACATTAGTGAGAGATCAAGTGAGTTAATTATTAATTAACTCACAATCAATGGCCTCACATGCAACTGAATATTTACTACTATTAACTGCATGCATGTCAGATCCAGTGGAGTCCCAGTTGAGATGTAGGTGAAAGGGAAAATTGACTATCATTTGTGACATTATTGGTTGCACACATGCAACCACACACACATTGGATGTGCCAATGAGGATTGCGCAGTCAAGGCAAGCAAGATTCCATTCTTTCAGGGATTGCTATCAGTTGGGATTGCGCAGTAGAGGTAGGCCATCTGGAGACAATAAATTGGCTAAGGAACTTGCCAATTTGTGTATAACACTGTGAAATGGTTATCCCACGTAGTGAGAGCTCTTGGATTAGATATTTGTATGTAATTGTTTCCTGATCCATGACATAATACATAATAGAAGATAGTGGGGTTTTTAGCTTTATGATTTCCCGATAAATTATCTGTGTTACATGTGATTGATCTTCTTCATGATATTGTGATTGGCGATTGTGTTTCAAATTCCACAAAGATTTGTAGAAGTGATTCTGTATTTAACGGTAGCATATTATTGTTAGATCAGGAGAATCTAGGAAATACATATTTTGTATTAAATTTATATAATTTTCATCTGAACTGTTTCCATCCTTTCCTCAAGCTTCTACTTTTCTATGAAAATGTCCCCAAACTCTACATGATTCCACACTTTAATTTTCTGCTTCAGGGCCTTTATCTTTCGCTGGAAGATATTGATACCAGTCCCATGCTGTACATTGGTCTCCTTCAAGCATTCTCCTATCTTATCAATAAAGCCCATATGCCGCAATGAGAAAATATCAAATTTGAAAGGCTTGTTTTGGGGGAGATGGAAAGGAGATGGTGAGGCTTATGGACCAGTGGTCAGATTTGGTGGAAGGAAGAATAGAAACCTCCAAAGCGAGGTCTTGAAGGATTAGACCCTTGGAAAATAGAAAGAAGTCCAACATACATGCAATATGATGCTTCCCACGTTGCATCATTAGAGGAATTTTGAGGTATAAAATGGGAATCCTAAGGAAATTATAAAATAATAGTGGAAAAAATAAAATAAGATTTGATGAGATCATCAAATTTTAGAGGGAAAAAAGAAAAAACTATTTTCAACTCGTATTTTCAACTTATCTCCCAAAGTTTTTACTCAAATTTAAAGCAGGAGTACTCGTTGGATTAAAAATTTAATTCCTCACCCAAGGAGTACCCATGTTGCATACTTTCGATGGACGCTGCTACACGAAAAATGAGAAATACATGAAAAACGTGATTGCAATCATGTTTTTTCATGTATTTCTCATTTTTCACGTAGTAGGGTCCATCGAACGTATGCAACATGGATACTCCTTGGACAAGGAATTAAATTTTGCATCCAACGAGTACTCCCACTCAAAATTTTAGTAAAAACTTTGGGAGATAAGTTGAAAATACGAGTTGAAAAAGTAGTTTTATTGTTTTATTATTTTTTAATATTTTTACCCTTTTACTTAAAAAATGGTGAATAATCTGCCATGGTTGACATCATCATCTTGAATCCTATTGGTTCTTATAAATTTTATTTTGGTTGTACATTTTTCTTAGGAGGCCCATATTAGACCTCAAAAGTCCCCTAATGGTTGTTCCAAGTCTGGAGCCTAGTTTTTATGTTAATATCCTTCAACCTAAGATCCTCAATTAGGTCTTGGAATGCCTATGAAGTGTACTCCAATCTCCTTATTCCTCCTCGTTTTTCCTCTAGATTCTAAATGATATTGAAGTCAACTCCAATGATCCAATCCGGTTCTATCCTGGTCTTGCCCAAGGTCCGAAGACTTCGCAGAAAGTCCTCCTTCTCCTGGGGGATTGATGGTACAGAGACGGTCGTCAATCTGGTCCAAACCTCCAATCTGATTGGCCTAAAACTACCAGATAGGACATGGAGCATATCAATCCAATCCTTGAAGATTATGTTACTAGGTTTCCATAAGACATCAATTCCACCAACTGCGCCTATGGCTTCGATTGTCATGACTTCACTCTTCCTCCAACAAAATTGGATAGATTCTTTCATTCTGTCTTATGTCATCTTTATTTCCTAGATCATAACCATATTTGGATTATACTTAGAAATATTTTCTTTGAGAGATCAAAGCTTACCTTTGTTGTTTAAGCCCAATATATTCCACGAGATTATCTTCATTGAGAATGAGGGAAGGATATGAGAAAGTAATTTGTCAATTGTCCCATCTGGCCTGAGTTCAGCAAAAGTTTGCCTACTTCTCCAATCACCTCCTTGGTCATTTTTTTCCCTTTCGTTCCTTATTGGTAGCACCCAGATATGGGAATGTGATGTCCAGGGGGGTTACTCTCTCTCCCTAAGGGTTTGAGATCCACTTCTTTCTTTCCAGATCCGGCGCTCCATTAGTTGAAGATATTACCAAAGTGAGTCTATTAGTTAGTTTGGATGTCTTTGATGTTTGTTCTTGTCCTCGATCTGAATATTTCTAACATTTTTTTTTCTTCTGGCTCAAGTTGGTTGTGCTTCTCCTCTAGCTCTAGAAATTTTCTTGTTTGGGTTAGGGTCTCCTTTAATCTTCGGTCATTCTCTGTTTCTTCCAACGTTTTCCTTTTGGCGATCAGTTTTTCTCCTCGCAGTGTTGCGATTTTATCCACTTCCATGACTTGGAGTGGTGGTTGGGACAGGGATGGTATATCGATGGGGTGCTCCTCCAATGGATCTGTAACTTCTAGCAAGGAAAATGGGTTTGTATCTCGAGTAGGTAGCGAGTGCTTTATGGATTGAGAGGTCATTGTCATCTGAGACTGGGGTGGCGGTTGAGGTTGAGGGCAGGCTTTTGAGGAGTTTGCGTTAGTCTGTATTGGACAATTCTGCTGACCTCCCATCTATTGGAAACCTTCCTCATCTCTTTGATGGGCTTCTTGGTTAGCTCCCTAAACAAGCGTGATGGAGAAATCCCAAAAGAGATGACCATATTAATGAAAATAACAAAATTTAAAGGGGACATGTGATCTAAATGAATTATGTAGTGTTGTTGTGCTAATTAATCTTTCAGATTCTGTAAACAATGTCTTATGTGTGCTTAAGGGTTCAAGTTCTCTTGTAAATTATTGAGTCTCATGAGTGTTCTTCATGTTAATTTTATGAACAATTTAACATAAAATAAAGGCTGAATAGAAGAAAATAAAAGTATAGTTCATCACCATACGACACATGAACACATGAAACTGATGAAGGAGTTCAGCCCTCCTAGGCTACATCTCCTTGAGCCAGCTTCCATGGCTTGGGCCTTTATATTGTGCTAAAATTTTCAAAATGATGTGTTTACAATGATTTTCTACTCCTGAAACCTGCATCAATGAGTCCACGATGCCCAAAAATGGTCATCTAGCCTCTTTCTACACCTGATTTGGTCAAAAACTCCAAAATTTATGACCATTTCTAGTTTCTCCACAAATTCTAGTCTAAATTTAGCTAACTAGAGGTAAATCCCGTTAGCTAGCACTAAATTGGAAATTTCACCAAAATCAGCGAACCGCCAAATTAATCGACATTAAATTAATTAAGTGCAGTTAGTGCTAATTAAGAAAGTTTACACTTGACCTGTGCTTAGTGGATAAGTCCAAATTAGTGTTAAGTAATTCATATTAGCGCTAATTTAATGATGGATTAGTGTTAACCCCATGTTTTAGAGTTGGATTTGTCGGTGGTCTTCAGGCCTTGGTTCTATGTGCCGGGGGCTAGCCCCCTCTCCCCTCTTCGAAAAACATTACAAAACATAAATATATTTAGGTTCATATATATAATAAGAACCAAAGCTTGGTGTAGTGGTGGTGTGTGGCGATGGGAGGGTGGAGGTCCTGTGTTTGACCCCCGCCAGACCTTCCGGTCTTCAAGCATAATTTTTTTCAACCATTGGGGGGGCGTGTGGCAGCCCTAAGCTGCACCACATGTCCTCTCCCCACTAGCCCCCTCTTCAACCATACAAAACACACCATATCACCAAATAATTCAACCAATGTGATGCTGCCACTTGGCAGTCCCTTACTGGTTGGAGGAAAAAGGAAACATTTCGACCCAGCCTAGTCAGCATGCCATGTCAACAGTACGGACTTCTGACTGGGAAACCTCTCTGTCCTTTCTTTTTTAATTTTTCTTGTTTGTGCAAACGAACAAAACTAATTTTTGGGAGCATATAGATTCCATTTTGAGCGAAATGAAGCACGCCAGATTCATACGTCGAGAACAACGCGGTCATTCAGGTTTTGAGCCATTCTGAGAACTTTTTTTTTTTAGCATAACACTGAGCCCCTGATCATTCCTCCCCACTGGAAGCTTTTAGACCCTAAAATATCATATTCAGTTGCTGAACATGTGAGGGTACATTTCCCTCACCTTCCCAATTTCAATCCATTTGGATTTTGAAGGATTTGTTCCTTTAAGCCCCACTCGAAGATAGCCAACACTTCCTCTTGTTGATGTCCTTGTCCTCCTGTAAAGTATGGTGTATTTCTGAAGCTCAACATCAAAAATATTCAATAGATGGCATTTGAAGATTCTCTCCTTTATCTTCAATCAAAGAGAGCGCATACTATCTCAAATTTCAACATTAACAACTGAGTACATTTGCATGTATGAAGGAAAATCAAGCTTGAAGGCATTGCTACCAATCTTTTCAAAAATTTTGAAATGACCATAAAGGATCGGTTTCAGCTTTTTACCTTCTCCTTGAAGCCTTTCCTTGCTAATGTAAAGCCAAACTTCATCACCAACTTGAAACTTATGAACCACACGATGTTTTTTGTGCCTCGCTCTGTACTTGCCTTGAATTTTTTCTTGTTGATCTTGCATTGTTTGATGGATCAACTTAATTTTCTCTATGAATTTATTTTCTTTATCTATGTCGCTATGCCCATCGATAACTACATATTTCCCAAAAATGAAATCTAATGGTGATTTTGGCAAGTATCCAAGACATGCGATGTTTGAGTAGAGGAGTTTTTTGCACGGTTGTAAGCATGTTGAATGTAATGCAACTATTCATCCCACAACTTAGGATGTTTGCTGCAATATCCTCGAAGAAGATGAATGACTGTTTTGTTGACCACCTCAGTTTGACCATCTGTTTTTGGATCAAAGGGTATACTCTTCTTCAACTTAGTGTCCGTCAAGTCCCACAAGATTGACCAAAAATCCCCAACAAATCGAGAATCTTGATCACTTACAATGATGTAGGCAACCCAAAATGAACCTAAAAATTTTGAAAGAAAAGATGAGTTGTTTGTTCAGATGTAACTTGCTTTCTACATGGCATCAATATACACATTTTTTTGAACCTATCCACAAATACATACAAGTAATCATGACCTCTTTTTGACAAAGGAGGACCTCCTACAAAATCCATAGAAATACTCTCCCATGGATGTGAAGGAATTGGAAGTGGTGTGTACAATATTACCTTCCTATTACTAGGCTTACTGACTGCACATAATGAACAACCTTTAATAAAACACGACACACTTTCAATCATATGACGCCAATAAAAATACTTCTGAAGATTTTCCATTGTTTTGGTTACACCAAATTGTCCCACAATAAGAGAAGTGTGTGCTTCCCTTATGACATTCACTCTCTCACCCTATGGAATACAAAGCTTGCCCAAATGATACAACAAGTTATTTTGTGCATGGTAATATAATTCCTCAACTTGGTGACCTTGACTCAAGTTTTCATAAACCTCTTGAAATTCATTATCAAATGCATATTGTTCAATGTAAATTTCATGTAAAACATAAGTATTCTTGAGTAAAGTAGCTACACTAATAATAGGCCTAGAAAGCATATCAGCAACCTTGTTGTATATACCTTTCTTATACCTGATGACCAAGTGGAATTTCTGCAAGAAATCCATCCATCGAAAGTGCCTTGACTGTTGCAATTTAGATTGCGACTGCAAGTATTGCAATGGTCGGTGATCAGTGTGAATGATGGTTTCCTTTCCCCTAAAATAGTGTTTCCACTTCTTCACACTTTGAACCAACATATAACTCCTTGTCATATGTAAGATAATTTATCACTACAGCATTAAAAATTTCTGAATGAAATGAAATACGCTTACCATGTTGTAAGAGGACTGCACCCATAGCATAGTCATTTGCATTGTTTGAATCTCAAAGGGATGTCTCATGTTTGGTAGTGCTAGTATAGGGGCTAAGATGATCTTAATTTTAAAATCATCAAATTATTTTTGCCGATTTCCTCCCCACTAGGAGACCTTCTTAACACTAGTTAATCCATGTAACATAGCTGTAATAGAAGAAAAATTAGCAATGAACCTCCTCCGATAATGTGTTGCTCGTAGAAAACTTCTTATGTCAGTGAATGTCTTGGGTCTAGGCTAATTCATAATGACCTCAACCTTATAGGGGTCTATCTTCAGCTCACCTCCTCCAACAATATGTGGGTAAAAATGTGAATTTGGTTTACACTTTTGTGCGAAATGCACCCGAAAATTTCGATCTCCCACAAGCTCGGCTGAAATTTTCAAAAGTTCGACTGAATTTTTTTTGTCACTAATCAAACTTATTCTGCCATTTAAGTTGATGGAAATGATAAGCATATTTTTGGCCAGAGGCAAAAAAACCGACAATAAAAGTTTGGCCGAACTTTTAAAAATGTCCGGTCGAACTTCGTTTTTATAAATATAGTGGCTCGCATGCTGCAACAAGTTTTCGACCAATTCTGCTTGCCTGATTGGCAGTGACCATTGGGGAGCACCAGGAGGATTGTTTTTTGCTTGCGCACCACTGGGAGGTACGTTTTTTTCTTGCTGGAAGGTGCCTTTTTCACTTTTTGTGGGAGTGTGTTTATGTTTTTTTATGTTTTTTTTTGCATAATTTCTATTTTGTGTTTTTTTTGCAGTGTTTGCAGGCTTTAGCGTCTACTCTACTATGTGTTTCCTTGTGGCAGCACCATGCTCATTTAGAGTGTTCATCCAACTTGTTTGTCTGCAGCTTGTTGCAGGTATGCACAAAACCACTTCCCTGAAATCGATATGGTATTATGTTTTAAAATTTTCCATATTTACTTATAATATGAATCAAAATGTTGGTTTCTTTGGATTTCCTGCTAAATTCTCCCTCTCTGTGAACTGTGAGAAATGGATATAGAACCAATGGGACTCATTATTTACCTGTTTCAGTTTAAGAATTTAATGGATAATTTATTAGTTTGTTACTTTGTGTTTATTTAAGTGGATAACAGTTTATCCCAACATCGTTATTCAGTTTCAATGATTTTATTTGAAAGAAAATTTATTTTTCTCAGGCCGCCATATGCTAAAATGCTATGTGGAATTAAAATAACTGATATTAGAGTTAATTGGATGGTGATTTTATTAATGTTGTATAAATCCAATTGAGAATTTGAACCCTTCAAATAAGAATTAATATTATTAAATTTACCAAAGTTCTATATAATAATTGGAGGATGTGGTATTGTGTTTAGCTTTAGGTAATGTCATGACAATGTATGTTCCACAATTTCAAACAGACAAAGCTCATTTTCATTAATAGGCTTTACAAACATATAAAGCTCATAGATATACCGAAATGGTTACCAGTCTGGAATAGCATATCCAAAAATGTAAAACCATATCTGACCTTGTTTTTAGGAAGGTTAAATCAGGAACCAATGTATTATTCTGGGATGATCCATGGAATGGCCACAAACCATTCAAAGAAGAGGAGAATGAAAGGAATTCAGGAATAATATAAATGAGAAAGGATGAAAAAAAAAATCGACCAAACAAACAAATACACTAAACCAATGCTAATAGTTGAGATGAGCGTGTTGTTTATAATATAGAGATTAAGAACAATGCTAAGATATGGTGTTCATAGTAGAGCCTATGGTGTAAGTAGCTTACGTATTATTCATATATTATGATAGCTTGTTTCTCTGTATTGGTTACTAGATGAAGACCATATGATGGATGTCTCCTTTCTGGCATTACCACTGCTTTCTGTTATCCGTTTTATTTCCACTTTAGTAAGTCCTTGTATGAGGCTTGATTTAATTCTGCTTTATGTACACATTATGTACGTATTAATTCTATGTATGTATGATGTTCACTTTAATAAGTTCGTGGTTAGTTAGCAGTTCATTGTATTCAATTTTTTTTATGTATATTTGCATTTTCCCCCTCAACCATGACAGCCAAATGAACGAATTGACGAATATATGATTTTTTTTTTACCACATTCGGTTGAATCTGGTAACTATGCAGTAAACCCATGACCTTTATCACCGTATCCTTAGTATAAGCATGTAAAAGCTTTGTATTCAATTACTTTAGTTATGGAGTATAATTACCATGAAATCAATATTCACTAATAAGGAAAAGCTAGAAGACTGTTTCTCCATATTTGAGATGCTAATATAGTCTGAATAGTAGAAGCTTAGTATTAGACCAGTGTGGTTCCCAAATTAAGTAAAACACAACTTAAAGAAATGGAAATCAAGGAGGTTATGATACATGGATACTGTGATGAAGGTGGTAGTACTAAGTCATATTCAACTTACTTTATTCAATTATATCTATCATTCCAATCATTTTATTAGTACTGATTACTAGTTATAGCATGAAGAGTGTAATCATTAGTATTTGCATATTAATTCATATTGATACATATTGTAAGTAGCTCAGCTTAGAGCTTAGTTGTAAGTACTTTACCCTATACATATCACTTATATCACCTTTTGTACATGTTACAACTTAGTAATGGTAATCATAGAGATATCTAACCTTTATGAAAACAAAGATGATCTACAGATACTTATGGGATTAATACTCATATCAATCAGTAGTAATGCCATTAGTTAGAGTAAGTGATACACGACATTGTTCATTACAACACCTATATTACTAGTAATCATAGTTTCCATATCTTATGTTACCATGTTTTCCGAGTGGTATCTTATAAGCAATGGAAGTCAAGTAGCTTATGATACATGGATACTATGGTGAAAGTGGTAGTACTAAGTCATATTCAACTTACTGTATTCGCTGATCTATAACATTACAATCATTTTCTTAGTATTGATTACTAGTTATAGCATGAAGAGTGTAATCATCAATATTTGCATATTACTTCATATTGATACAGGTTGTAAGCCACTCAACATATAACTTAGGTATAACTAGTTTACCTCATGCATATCACTTATATCACCTTTTTACATGTTACAACTTAGTAATGGTAATCATAGACATATCTAACCTTTATGAACACAAAGTTGATCTATAAATACTTATGGGATTAATACTCATATCAATCAGTAGTAATGCCATTAATCACAATAAGTGATAAATAGTGTTGTTCATTACAACACCTACATTACTAGTAATCATAGTTTCCATATCTCTTATGTTACCATGTATGTTGAGTGGTATCTTACAAGCAATGGAAATCAAACAACTTATGATACATGAATACTATGATGAAAGTGGTAGTACTAAATCATATTAAACTTACTTTATTCACTGATCTCTATCATTCTAATAATTTTATTAGTATAGATTACTGATTATAGCATGAAGAGTGTAATTATCAGTATTTTCATATTACTTCATATTGATATAAGTTGTAAGCAGCTCAACTTAGAGCTTAGGTGTAAGTAGTTTTACCCATAGACATATCACTTATATCAAATTTTCGACATGTTACAACTTAGTAATGGTAATCATAGGCATATCTAACCTTTATGAACACAAAGCTCATCTATAGATACTTATGGGATTAATAATTAGATCAATCAGTAGTAATTACATTAATCAGTGTAAGTGATAAATAGTGTTGTTCATTACAACACCTGTATTACTAGTAATCATAGTTTCCATATCTCTTATGTTACCATGTCTGTCGAGTGGTATCTTACAAGCAATGGAAATCAAGCAGCTTATGATACATGTATACTATGATGAAAGTGGTAGTACTAAGTCATATTCAACTTACTGTATTCGATGATCTCTATCATTCCATTCATTTTATTAGTATTGATTACTAGTTATAGCATGAAGAGTGTAATCATCAGTATTTTCATATTACTTCATATTGATACAAGTTGTAAGCAGCTCAACTTATAGCTTATGTGTAAGTAGTTTACCCTATACATATCACCTATATCACCATTTGTACATGTTACAACTTATTAATGGTAATCATAGACATATCTAACCTTTATGAAAAAATGTTGATATATAGATACTTATGGGATTAATACTCAGATCAATCAGTAGTAATGCCATTAATCAAAGTAAGTGATAAACGATGTTGTTCATTACAACACATGTATTACTAGTAATCATGGTTTATGTTACCATGTATGTTGAGTGGTATCTTAAAAGAAATGGAAATCAAGAAGCTTATGATACATGGATACTATGATGAAAGTGGTAGTACTAAGTCATATTCAACTTAGTGTATTCGATGATATTTATTAGTCCAGTCATTTTAATAGTATAGATTACTAGTTATAGCATGAAGAGTGTAATCATCAGTATTTGCATATTACTTCATATTGATACAGGTTGTAAGGAGATCATCTTAGAGCTTAGGTGTAAGTAGTTTACCCATACACATATCACTTATATCACCTTTTGCATATGTTACAACTTAGTAATGGTAATCATAGATATATCTAATCTTTATGAACACAAAGATGATCTATAGATACTTATGGGATCAATACTCAGATAAATCATTAGTAATTCCATTAATCAAAGTAAGTGATAAACGATGTTGTTCATTACATCACTTGTATTACTAGTAATCATAGTTTCTGTATCTCTTATGTTACCATGTCTTTCCAGTGGTATCTGACAAGCAATGCAAATCAAGCAGCTTATGATACATGGATACTATGATGAAAGTGGTAGTATTAAGTCATATTTAACTTACTGTATTCAATGATCTCTATCATTCCAATCATTTTCTTAGTATTGATTACTAGTTATAGCATGAAGAGTGTAATCATCAGTATTTTCATATCACTTCATATTGATACAGGTTGTAAGCAGCTCAACTCAGAGCTTAAGTGTAAGTATTTTACCCTATACATATCACTTATATCACCTTTTGTACATGTTACAACTTAGTAATGGTAACCATTGACATATCTAACCTTTATGAAAACAAAGTTGATCTATAGATACTTATGGGCTTAATTCTCAAATCAATCAGTAGTAATTCCATTAATCTGAGAAGTGATAAATGATGTTGCTCATTACAACACCTATATTACTAGTAATCAGAGTTTCCATATCTCTTATGTTACCATGTCTGTTGAGTGGTATCAAAGATCTCGGGGTCCTTTCAATTTCTAGATGTAGCCATGAGAAAAATGAAAAATTCCCTGTTTACTACCTTGCGGTTGAAAATATTATGTCAGAAAATCGAATCACTCTTTAGGCTCTCTACTGCATGTAATTAATTTTTCTAATAATATAAAAGCCTGCCACAAAGATGAAAAAAATAGTTTAAAATGTAAATGTAAAATAAACTATTTTTAAAGAAACAGAGTCTATTTGTTGGGATCATTTCCATTATGTAGGGAGCACCATCAATGGAAAAGTATAGGTATAGAACCAATACAAATAAAAAAATAAGAATGTACATAGCATAACATTAATTTAAATGATGTATAGTGTGCAACATTGTTAATTAAATAGAAATCATGCATGGTTGGAACCCTTCATGAGTTGAAATGACTGGTCAATGGCGTACCAAATAGAATACATTAATATGCTCCCTACCTTTCTGCAACTTTATAACATATTGCTACAATTACCCTGAGAACGTATTAGTGTGGAAAAAATGACACTTCCCTACTATTGAACAATATAAGCTCATACATGTGCATCGTTTTTGGAGTTTTATTGAAATGGTTTATGCTATATTTGGTACATATTTGTCCTGACACACATTGAAATGACATTGAATTGTTTGTGTAGCCACCATAATTCGTTCCCAATGTAGTGTTCAACTCCAGCCAAATATTTCTTTGCAAAGGTTTTTTGATCAAGTTTCTTCTTAATCTCTTCGAGCTTAGTTTATGATTAGCCTTTTCTATGATTTTATATTTCAAATCCAAGCTTGAATGGTAATTTTCTAGTAGTGCATTTCTTTTTTGAGTTTGTGCTTTTAGCTTTACCATCTATGAGGTCTTCCATTTGACATTTATTTCAACAAATTTAAATTCTTTTTGAATTATTGCTAATTATGCTCTAAACTTCTGAATATGCTCTACATCCAATAGTTATTTGATTATTTCTAAATCAATAATTAATTATTTAGAGGCTAAACTTGCTAAAAAATAAAATTCTATCTCTTCATTGAATTTATGAATGAATTTTCCAATTTAACATTTTTTTCCGATAGGAAACTTGATTTTTTATCTAAGAATTTTGATTTCTTTATCCTTTTCTTTAAGCAGAGATGAAATTATAGTTTTATCCTTTTAATATTGAGACATTTAACAATTATTTTATACTTTAAATCACTAATTAATATTTTATGAGTACTATATGTAGTTCTTTCGGTTTTCAATTGATTTTCTAGTTTGTTAAAATGTATATTAAATTTATTTAGATTTATTTTTTCTTGCACCAAGTCTCTAGATACTATATTTCTAGCTTCTTTGAGAAATTCTCTTTTTATTCTAGTGGAATTTGATTTTGTTAGGCCATAATGAATAACTCCATTAGATGTTCTTTCTATTAATAGGTCAATCAAATTTATACAATTAAGTGACTCTTCGTTTCATTATCCAAGATCCATTCCATATTTGTATTCTCATAATTATTTACAATTTTATTTATAGCCTGGATAAAAATATTAAAGCTTATGTCCAACATTAGCCCAATTAATCGAAAGGGGCATTTGTGAGCCCAAGCATCATTCTGAATTTTTCAAATTAAATCTAGAGACAGCTAGTATAATACCAAGAACATTTGAAGTTTGGTATCCTACCAATAACATTTTAAGTTTGGTAGAGGATAACATAGCACTGTATCAACCATTAGATCATTCCATGAGAAGATATTGTTTCTTTCTCTCTCAATATTCAATATCCAACATTTTTACAGATGTTTTCCCAATTATAGTAACTAAATGTCTATATATCTATTAATTATTTGAAGCTTTGGGTTTGTCCTCAAATTAAGATTTTGGCCTTTCCTCAAATTAAACTTAGAGGCTACCAGTATAAAACCAACAACATTAGAAGCATGGTAAAATATAATATCCCATTGTACCCACTACTACGCTATTCCAGAAGAAAATATTGCTTCTTTTTTCCTTAATATCAACATTCTAGCATCTTTTTTTTAAATTATAGTAACTCTATGCATCTCTTTCTAAATTATGGTAACTCTATGTTGGTATATTAATTTGTTAGAGTATGACAAAAAATTGATTAAAGGAGAATGTGAAAACCAAATTTATCTAAATAAAGGTAAACTTTATTTAATATCAACATTCTAACATATGTTTTCTGAATTATAGTAACTCTATGCTTGTATATTAATTTGTTAGAGTATGACAAAAAACCGATTAAAGGAGAATGTGAAAACCAAATTTTTTATAGTAAACTTTATTTAATATCAACATTCTAGCATCTGTTTTCTGAATTATAGTAACCCTATGCTTGTATATTAATTTTTCATAGTATGAAAAAAATTTGATTAAAGGAGAATCTGAAAATTGAATTGATCTAAGTAAACTTTATTTAATATCAACATTCTAGCATCTGTTTTCTGAATTATAGTAACTCTATGCTAGTATATTAATTTGTTAAACTTTATTTAATATAAGCATTCTAGCATCTATTTTCTGAATTATATTAACTCTATGCTGGTATATTAATTTGTTAGAGTATGATTTTTTTTATTTATTAAAGGGGAATGTGAAAACCAAATTTATCTAAGTAAACTTTATTTAATATAAACATTCTAGCATCTATTTTCTGAATTATAGTAACTCTATGCTAGGATGTGTTGTTACTATCACCTATCACCTATGTGTTGTCCACTATTACCTAAAAAACCATAATGGCTAGGATGTGTTGTTACTCGTTTAGCCCCTTTCCTTTTTAACAACATCACTAGTGTGTTTTCCACTATCACCTAACCAACCATAATGGCTAGGATGCGTTGTTACTCATTTAGCCCCTGTCCTTTTTAACAATAAGGATGCTTTCAAAATAACATGTCTATCACCTTTATAAAAATGTTAGCTAAATGTGTCTATCACATCATTAGGGTCCACTATCACCTAACCAACCATAATGGCTAGGATGTGTAGTTACTCATTTTCATTGGCAGTAAATTATAAAAGTTTTAGCTAAATGTAGGGATAGTCCTAGTGTTTTTGGAAACCTTGTGCATGTCATTTCTCCCATAAACTTAACCATGTACATGTCATTTCTCCTATAAACTTTAAGGTTTTTTCTAGTGTTTTTGGAAACCATGTACATGTCATTTCTAAGAAACCCAACAATTCAATTAGAAAATACAATAAGGATTCTTTCAAAATCACATGTCTATCACCTTTATAAAACTTTTAGATAAATGTGTCTATCACCTCATAGAGGTCCACTATCACCTAACCAACCATAATGGCTAGGATGTGTTGTTACGCATTTAGCCCATGTCCTTTTTAACAACAATGATGTTTTCAAAATCACATGTCTATCACCTTTATAAAGCTTTTAGATAAATATATCTATCACCTCATAGGGGTGCACTATCACCTAACCAACCATAATGGCTAGGATGTGGTGTTACTCATTTTCATTGGCAGTAAATTAGAAAACTTATAGCTAAATGCAAGGACGGTCCTAGTGTTTTTGGAAACCATGTACATCTCAATTCTCCCATAAACTTTAAGTCATTTGCAATAAATGTTCATTTAGTATTTTATTGCAATCCTAGTGTTTTTGGAAACCATGTACATGTCATTCTTCCATAAAATTTAAGCAATTTGCAATAAATGTTCATTTAATATATTTTATTGAATTTGTTTTTTCCGAGATCAAAAATCCCACTAAACATGGTTGAAAAATGGAGATTATGCATAGATGTTTCCTTTTATCCCATTCCATGGAAAGCAATGACTACATATGTGCTACGCAATATTGTGACTAACAAAATATTCCAAAGGAAAATGAATATACTTGGAAGAAAAACAAACAATGAAGCATATTATATTGCATTGATAGAAGGCCTGGGAATAAATAAGGAGTATGGATCAAATGGAATTGTAGTTTTCGACAATTCTGAACTTGTGTGCAACCATATGAAAGGCGTGTACTAAGTTAATAAGGAGATGCTAATACAACTGCATGGAAAACAAATGATATTGTTAGACAATTTCAATCATTTATTATAAGACATTGTGTAAATGTTAATAAGATTGTTGGTGATCTATTATATGGGGCAATGCCAATTCAAGATTCATATATCAAAGATGAATTAGTATTGTATGGGGCAATGCAAATTCAAGATTCATCTTTCAAAGATGAATTAGTGTTGAGATGCTCTCCTTCAAAATTTATTGATGGGCATTGTAACATATCTTTGAGATTTCTGTGTTTTTTACTTATAAAAGTGTCATTTTTAATGAACATGTGTTTTTTTAATTATATAGCAAGTGCGCTCCCAACATAAGCACAACTTGGTAAACTTCATGTTTTAGAAAATTTTGTATTTAATTTTCAAAATGTGCAGGACTTCAACAAATTTTTGTTTAAAGTTAGTTTTACACATCAACTTATGCTTTGAAATTTTTGTGTTTTACATAATTTGTGTTTGTGCTCCAACATTTGTGTAAATTACATCAATTTTTTAATTCTTTTGAAAAAAATTTAAATAGTAATTTTAAAAACAATTGTAAATGCACGAGGTAACTTTTTAAATGTCATGTATCTATGTAGTTGTAGATAGATCCATATATATCATGGATGATCATTTTCCACATGATTCTTTGAGGCTTTAAACATTATGTGTATCTATATGTAACTACAAATATCTAGTGTAGATA
The DNA here is from genome assembly GCA_034641835.2 of Pinus albicaulis. Classification (NCBI taxonomy): domain Eukaryota; kingdom Viridiplantae; phylum Streptophyta; class Pinopsida; order Pinales; family Pinaceae; genus Pinus; species Pinus albicaulis. Next base: position 1,326,284,200 of record CM076572.1, read on the forward strand.
TCCATATATATCATGGAGGATGATCACTTGGCACATGATTCTTTGAGGTGAACATCAATAGAGTCACATGCCTCTACGAGAGAGGGGGATCATGGATCGGGGGATGTTCATGGTATTTATATTAAATGTGAATGTTTTTAAATGAAATTTGAATATATAATTTAATCTGCATACATACATGTATACATATGGAATTTATTTTTTATTGCATATATAATTTTATCATCATACATACATTTATACATATGGAATTGATTTTTTTTTATCAATTTTGTGAGTTTAATTATTTTTTAATAAATTTAATTTTTTAGGAGTTTGGAGGAAAAGAGTACCTACTCAATCAATGGAGCTTGGCCATGGTTCACGCAATCATTGTATGGTTCATGCAATCTACTTAATCATATGTATGTATTTATATGTATGTATGCATATTTGAATTGATTAGAATTCATATTTTTTATGAAGCTTCTCTCTCGTCATGTGAGGGTGGTGGTGGTACACATTCCCCTAGTGGCCAATCAATAGGTGGTGTCCAATCGCGTAAGAGTGGTGGTACACATTCCCCTAGTGGCCAATCAATGGATGGTCATGTTGGTTCTCAACCAATGGGTGGTGGCCAATCAATGGGTGGTCATGTTGGTTCTCAACCATCTCAGGGTGGCATGATGCTGCTTAGCCATCTCGAGGTGGCCATCAATCTGAATATTATTGTCATTCAATTATTAATTTGTTAAATTATTTATATAATTTTTTATGGTTAAAAATAAAATTTGTACAAATTTGTTCACATGTTTTTTTATTTATACATAATTTTATATATTGATGTAGAGGGTGAAAATGTTGCTCGAAAAAGTTGTAGGCTAGATCGCGTTAGTCAAGAAGAAGGTCATACACCAACCACAACTTATCCTTTTGAAATTCTCAATTATTTACCTTGAGAAACAAACATCCAATAATGCACATTACAAAGATGCGAACATCTTTATTCAAAATTGAAGAAAGATCTCGTGTCTTTGAAACTCAATACTGAGAGTCGATAAATCTTATAAATAGTTACGCACTCGTTAAGAACACTTGTAGATGTTTACAAAAATCTTAGGCCAACCACTGATGATTTTGTAGAAGTGATGAGGAAAAGAAAGGAAACAATAATGGGTCCTGATACATGGGACAATGTTAAAAACAGAGTTACAAAAGAAATGGAAAAATTTATGTTTAATTTCAAAGAAGGGCCGAAAAGAAAGATGCTAAAGGTGAAATATTTCAAGCACCCTAATATAGCCAGCCATTTGTATGATAGGAACCTTGCAACCTATGAAAGACTACCATGGAATGATGAGGTTCCTGTTTATTTTGAAAAATTCTTTTTGGGAATGAAACTCAATTATAATGACCTTCCTTCTGAATTTTTTGGTCCTAGGAAAGGTCGATTATGTGACCGTAGGGGCGCTAAGAGTGATTCTGAGTTTCCTCATACCGAGCCACCATTGGTAAGTCGACCTCCTCGTGTGGAAACTTTTCTATTAGAAATGGATGCCACTTCTAAAATTAATCGAGAAGTAAGGGATGCCATCATAGACAATGTTCCCACTAGACTTGGTGGAATTGATATTGGTCTGAATCGACAAAGAGAATGAGAGAATGCACGTGTGAATTTTGTGTATAGTAGAGATGATGAGATAGGCAACATGAGTATTGAAGAGCTTAAAACATATGCAAAGCATTGTCGCAATGGATGGCAGGACTTAATTCTTCATGAGGAAGAGGGCATGAGATCAGTATGTGTTAATGGTTAGGGCAAATGTTTTAATATAATTTGTAATTTAGATATTCATGTTTATTTGTATATGTTAATCTAGCAAAAATGTATCATATGTTCACCATTTTCAGTTAACACGCTTGTTGAACAAAATTTTTGATGATATCACGGTCCAAGGTTCAGGTTCTGGCAATCAAGATGATATTTTGGGAAATGTTAGTGTTTTTTAAGAGTTCATGATGTTATGTACACTTAAATTATTATATCGTTATATCGGTATCATGATGACATATTTTTAAAAGAAATACTTGTGTACACATGTATATAATTCAATGTTAACGAATTTTGATTCCATCCGATGTTTTCGCAATGGAGCCACCCTCTTCTTCCCTGTTAGGAGATGTGCCAAATCCAACGTCACAAGTATTCAATTTTTCACTTATGTTTCAAGTTATAAATTGAATTGAAATATTCATTAAAAAGTGAGATCTAGATCTTGAGTTAATTTACAGTTTTAAAATTTTAAAATTTTAGGTTTGTGGAGATGATTTTCGTTCTCCAAGGACTTTAGCGACAGAGTGTATGATGGAGATAGGAACATACAAACAATTTGAACAAGAAGTTGTCTCACATTTTTTTTAATATTATTGAATTAGTTTATATATTTTTACATGTATATTGTAGAGTTTATCATGGAGGATGCATTGATGTAGGGCCAACACAGGACAATGGAGGGGGAAGTACATGAGTTATTGCATGAAATTTTCATTTTTTTTTTCATTTAGTTTGTTTTATTGAAGTTATACATTCTTATTCAATTTTAAAACATTAAATTTTAATGTTTACACATTCTGTAGATTCCCCATTCTTCAAATGATAACACAAGGAGGCTGCTGGAAAATACATTGCATGATTGATGCGTGTGCAACATTTTATTTGATATAGTGTTTTTATAACTTAAACATGTGTCATATTTACTTTTCTATATAGATTTATACTTGTAACACTTGATACATTGTTATATTTACTTTTATTGTTCATGAAATAAATTTTGGACATATTTTACATTTTGGATAGTTGTTACATTTTGGCATGTGATCACATGTTGTTATATAATGTTAACTTAGATGATAGTAGATTAAATGTTTTGTTTTTAAAACTTTTTGTTTTGTCACTTGTTATTTAAAATGAATCTAGATTGAAATTGCAAATTACAAAGAACATGTGGTACAAGTAATGCATTTGAACATGTGTGAATGTTATATAATTAGGTGTAAATGTTTATTAAATGTAATATTTAGGTACATTTTGCATGATCATGTGTCATTTAAAACAATCATATCTATGGTTTTACATATTTAAGTTCATGAATATATGTAACAATGATTTAAATACATTTTCATTTAGTTGTTACATTTTGCATACATGATGACATGTTGTTATAATGTTAACTTAGATTCAATCTTAGATTAAATGTTTTGTTTTTAAAGTTCAAGTTGTTTTTTAATTTTTTATTTAAATATAATCTAGATTGAAATTGAAAATTACAAAACACACGTGTTACAAAAGTATCACAAAAGTCTTAGATCTAACATGTGTTACATGTTAAACGCATTTGAACATGTATGAATGTTATATAATTATGACATGTCTATTAAAAGTGATATTTAGGTGTACATTTTGCACACATGATCATGTGTCATTTAAAACAATTATAGATGGTGTTACATATTTAAGTTCATTACATATTTGAGTTCATGAATATGTAACAATGATTGAAGTACATATTCATTTAGTTACATTACATTTTGCATACATGATGACTTCTTGTTATAATGTTAACTTAGATTCAATCTTAGATTAAATGTTTTGTTTTTAAAGCTCAAGTTGTTTTTTCATTTGTTATTTAAAATGAATCTAGATTGAAATTGAAAATTAAAACACATGTGGTACATGTTAAATGCATTTGAATATGTATCAATGTTATATAATTATGACATGTCTATTAAAATTGATATTTAGGGGTACATTTTGCACACATGATCTTGCGTCATTTAAAACAATTATATATGGTTTTACATATTTAATTTCATGAATATGTAACAATGATTGAAGTATATTTTCATCTAGTTACATTACATTTTGCATACAAGATGACTTGTTGTTATAATGTTAACTTAGATTCAATCTTAGATTAAATGTTTTGTTTTTAAAGCTCAAGTTGTTTTGTCATTTGTTATTTAAAATGAATCTAGATTGAAATTGAAAATTACAAAACACATGTGGTACATGTTAAATGCATTTGAACATGTATGAATGTTATATAATTACGACATATATATTAAAAGTGATATTTAGGGGTACATTTTTCACACATGATCATGTGTCATTTAAAACAATTATAGATAGTTTTACATATTTAAGTTCATGAATATGTAACAATTATTGAAGTAAATTTGCATTTAGTTACATTACATTTTGCATACATGATGACTTCTTGTTATAATGTTAAGTTAGATTCAATCTTAGATTAAATGTTTTGTTTTTTAAGCTCAAGTTGTTTTGTCATTTGTTATTTAAAATGAATCTAGATTGAAATTGAAAATTACAAAACACACGTGGTACATGTTAAATGCATTTGAACATGTATGAATGTTATACAATTAGGAAATCTCTATTAAAAGTGATATTTAGGCATGTACATTTTTCACATGATCATGTGTTATTTAAAACAATTATAAAAGGTTAAATACATATTTAAGTTCATAAATATGTAACAATGATTGAAGTACATAAATGCATTTAGTTACATTACATTTTGCATACATGATGACTTGTTGTTATAATTTTAACTTAGATTCAACCTTAAATTAAATGTTTTGTTTTTAAAGCTTAAGTTGTTTTGTCATTTCTTATTTAAAATGAATCTAGATTGAAATTGCAAATTACAAAACACATGTGGTACATGTTAAATGCATTTGAACATGTATGTATGTTATATAATTAGGACATACATCTATTAAAAGTGATATTTATGTACATTTTTCATATGATCATGTGTCATTTGAAACAATCATAGATGGTTTTACATATTACAAGTCAAATACATATATATTTAAGTTCATGAATATGTAGCAATGAAAGAAAATTTGCATTTAATTCATACATTTTTCATTTGAAATCATTCTTATAATGTTTTAATATACAATACATATAGATGTACATCTAAAAACTGTCATAAAATTGTAGGTGCACATAGATGTGTCAAACAATCATAATATTTTAAATTTGCATTAAAAAATATCTAGAACACAACATTTTTCATTAATGTACATAGAAAGGCTACTATGGATGCCAATTTATAGTAAACTAGAAATAAAAAAACACGATACACCTTTTGCATTCAAGAACGAATATTATAATTTTCTTTAAATGTCTAAAACAAGATCATAACTTAAAATTTGATTTATATAAAATTTTCTAGATACATACATTTTTCAATAATGACATAAAATTAACTAGCTCATACCCGAGAATGTATGAAATCGTTTACGACCAAAGAATCTACATGTATGTGTACATGTATAAATTACTTGTTGTGTTGATCAGGTGCTCAGTGTCAAATCTAAGAAATGAAAGTGCTCAGAATCGATGGGAAATTGAACGAAAACGAAGAGCTTGCCGCCAGGAATCTGTTGGACATTGGGTTCAAAGCTCCCCGTGTGTTTCTCTACATGGACTAACCACCTCTCATGGATCCTAACTCTAGCGATTGTAGCAAAGACTAATGCCTACGGGTTTTGGTCTAATGGTAATCGTTTTCCAACAAATGGTTTCAGAGCAACAGGTCTCGAGTTCGAAACTCACTTGGCTCGCATTGGGGTGGAGATTGTTGGACATTGAGTTCAACGCTCCCCGTGTGTTTCACTACATGGAGTAACTGCCTCTCATGGATCCTAACTCTGGCGATTGTAGTGGATACTAATGCCTGTGGGTTTTGGTCTAACAGAAATCGTGTTTCCAACATAATCCAGCGCAATTGTTTTCATTGAAAACCGACTCTGGATGAGGAATATAGAGCCTGTTGTTCATTTTACTAAACCACTAAAAAAATTATAGAAAGGATAGAATGGTGACATAGCAGCCCAGTGAGAATATATATATATATATATATATATATATATATATTTTGGGGAATATTCTTTCATTTTTCCCAATCACACTGTGACAAGTGTCACTACAAGATTCACCGGAAATTTGGGAAGGTGAATTTTTTTTTATGTTATCCTAAGGTTGAATTAATTGTATATGGAGATGCATTTTATTTTATGGTTGAAATAGTCCAACCAGAGGCAGAAACGTGGTTCAACCAAGGGCCGCCACGTGCTCCCTCTAGTGGACCAAGGTATGGCCGCATTTCAAAATTCAAAGGTTGGAAAACTATTGTTAAAGTCCGAATTCATATATCAAAGGAAAAATTTTAATATTCAAAGGTCATATCACATAATACATTTGGGTGGTAAAAAATTTATGCACAGGCTGGGCGGAGGTCGGGGCTCGACCCCGCGACCTCCCCCATACAACGGGCCCACCTTACCACTCTACCACAACATTAGTTCTTATTAACATATGCCGCTGGTTTATATTTATATTAAATTGTTTGAACCGACGGGGGTAAGGAGGGGGCAAGCCCCCTCACCACAGGACCTAAGGCGAAGACCAAGAGTGGAGATTTATGAATAATGGCAAAGGTTAGTGTTAATGTGGGATTTATTAAAATTAAACGATATTTAAATCATGCTTATCCTTGTTTAGTGCGGATTATGATAATTGCACCTTTAGCGCATTAAGTCGTAGTTAAACTGCACTTAACTTTAATTAAACATGAGTTTAATTCAATGGTTAAAATGGCAGAGACCCCAAATTCAGCGCCAAATCCAAAATTAGCAGCCTTAACTAGAGTTTCTCCAGTTTTAGTGGGGGTTCCTAGGTCAGAATTGAGGAGGCCATAACTTTTGAAAATTTTGACCAAATTGGGAGCAATAAGAGTCTATTCTGGATGATCTGGACATTCTCAAAACTTTGAAGCAAGTTTCAAGAGCATTAGATTATTTTAAACAACACTTTTTTCCTATTTGAGCTAATAGAGAGGCCCAAGCCATGGAAGTTGGAACAAGGAGATGTAGCCCAGGAGGGGTGAACTCCTTCATCAAAACACTGTGTTAATGGATCATGTGATGGTTTGTTGTACATTTTATTGCTAATGTTTACTAATTTTTTTTAAATTTAAAATGCTCATGAATTTAACATAAAACTCAATACATTTACATGTTTAACACTCACAAATACCTCAGGTAACCTATGCACATGAAGCAAAATATCAGAAAATTATTTATAATTATGAAGATGAAATTAGCACAACAAAAATAACATTTAGATTCAGATAAAGGTGGTATCAGAGAAAATGTTGAAAGGTTATTTCCTTGATTTTCTTGAGTTTTGTGCAAGTAGGGTTTTAATGGTTGCAAATTTGTGATGCTTACAAGTTTGAAGTTGTATAGAGGAGAAGGGAAACTATTGGTTTCTAGTCTTGAGGTTAGGACTAGAAGAAGGAGAGCCACAAGGCCACCATCTCCACCCAAATTTTCACTCCCAGCAACACCTGAAGCACCTCAAGTTTTATTTCTAGCTGAGATTGAGGAGGTACAAGTTGCACCAAAAGTTGAGCTTGAATCCATAGCCAACATGTCAGGTTTTAGAGAGATTGAAGGTATTTCAAAAGAGGAAGAATACAAGAAGGATTTATATGAACTAACTAAAAGGGTTACGATCCTCTTTGGAGAGAGGCAAAAAAAATATGAAGAGAGGATTCAAAGGGAAGTGGAGGAAAGCCCCCTCCATCTCCACCATCTACATCATCATCCTCATCACCACCATCAACATCATCTTCCACTTCCACAGCCAAAACCACCCATACTTGTTCAAAAAACTCAAAAGGAAAAACTCCCTTACTCAAACTTGATGTCAAATTTGAACTTCCAGTGTATAATGGCGACGTAAATGTAGAGAAATTGCACAATTGGATTTGTTAATTGGAGTTTTATTGCAAAATTCAGAACCTTCATGAAGATGACATAAATATTCAATTGGCTTCCTTGAGGATGGAGGGATAATGACTTGCATGGTGGGAAGCAAGGACTCAAGAAGATATTAAAAAATACAGTAATATCTCAATGTCTTGGTAAAGTTTTATTTCTGCCATTAAAAGGAAATTTTATCCTCTAGCTTACATGCAAAAAGCCATTATGGACTGGCACAATTTAGATAATTGAAAGGGAAAAGTGTGCAAGATTATACTCATGAATTTAGGAGAAGAGCTCTTATTTTGGGTATTAATTTGTATTCTCAAGAAACTTTCTTAAAGTATATTGGGGGTTTGCACATTTACCTTAGACACACTTCTCATGTTTAATCCCACAAACTTAGGTGAGGTTTGTGTTCAAGACACACATTTAGAAGCAAGAGGGAAATGGAGTGTAGATAAGAAAAGTGATAGTTTCCTTGAGTATGAGGGTAAAGGAAAGGGAAAGTTTAAAGGAAGAGGAAAGAGAAATATCTCTATAACAAAATAGAAAGAGAAAATAATATGTAAACATTGTTCAAAGAATGGCCATGATGAATACCATTGTTGGCAACTTCATACAGATTTCAAGCCAAACAAACTAAAAGACAAATAAAAGGGAAAAAATGTTGCAATCATTGAACTTGAATTAGTTCAAATTGAGGAGATGAAACCAAGATTACATCAATGGGTTTGAAAGGTAATAACATAGCAAGCAAAAGTTCTTCAAATTATTCCAATGTAACTCAAGATGAAGATACAAGAATTGAACTCTTTCATATTAGAGTCGTTTCTAAACATACCAAGATAGACACACTGTCTGATAGTGGTTCTCAAGCTAATTTGATTTCCAAAGACTTAGTTAAGAAGCTAAAACTTGAAACTGTTAAACATCCAAGACCTTATCCTTTAGGGTTGATATGCAAGAATGCAAACTTGCAGGTAACAAGGAAGTGCATACTAAGGTTTTCCATCAATTCAAACTTTCTTGATGAATTTGAACTTGATGTGGTGAAGCTTGAGATTTCAGGAATTGTTTTGGGAAGTTCTTATATTTATGATAGGAAAGAAATATTTCAATGCCATGAGAACAAGTACCACTTGTTTAAATATGGAATTGAGTACATAGTTAGAGCTCCTAGGAAGAAGACAATTTTGTCTCTTATACATGTAGGAGAAATGAAGAGAAAAGTGAATGCAAGTCAAAATTTAACTTTGTTAATGATCAAGCATAGAGATGTTTTGAACAAAACCTTTCAAAAATATGCATCGAATGAACAAGTTGATTTCATTAAAGTTTCTTATGCTTGTAATGAGATGTTTCAATACTCTAACAAGTTGCCTTTGAAAGGAGTTAAAAAATATGTGAAATATTTGCAGCAATCAACATCAGTGTTGAGCAGTGTTGGAAACAAGATTTCGGTGCAAGAGAGTGCAAAGGTCAAAGACAAAGCGCCAAATAAATTTGACAAAGAAGGCATAGGTTCCAAAAGTGCTTGTTTTTGGATTCCAAAGGGTGTTGGATATACTGAGATGAGGGGGTGAATCAATATTCCTTTCAGTTAGACCCTTAGTTAATCTTCAATTATTATCAGTGTATGTATAATGATAGCAGTAAACAAAAGGAACACAAATGCACACAGTTTTTAAGGTGGAAACCCACTTTGGGACAAAAACCACCTAATGATTTTCTAATAATTCTTTAATATTCAACTCCAATTGAAAATAAAGCTCCAACTTCCTAGAATCTAGAAAAACATCATTCTCTAGCTCCCACTAGATGGATGCTCCAATGTATGAGATTCTTAAGTAGTCAACTGAAGAGATGCCGCAACACCCAATGAGCTACAACTCACCCTAGCACCACCCTACCACCCTGTAGAAGAATAAAAGAAGAATGGACTCCCATACTAGGGAAAATGGTCCACTTTACAATGATATAGAATGATGTAGAAGAAGAAGACGCACTAGACCATAACCCCAACTATGACACAACCACTTAATGATGATCCTATACCTCCCAACACTGCCTCTTCAACTCTTGGTAGATATAAACTAGTACAATTTTTACAATAATGTATTTACAATGACTTAGTACAATGATACCTTTACAGTGACTATATGCAGTGCTACCCACTTGAAGACTTCATGTGATGAATTTATTGTTGTTGTTATGCACCTTGGATGTTGCACTTTTCATGCTACCCTCTGCTACACCTTGCTTTGTTTTGTTTCCCTAGAAATTCTAGTCCTTTGCAGCCCTTGACAACACATGATCTAGCTTTTTCTTGCCTTCTAGGAGCTTGATATTGAATCTGGTGTATCTCTATTATTTCATATCCCCAATATGTGTTTTTCTATCCTATTGTAGTCCTCTGAGCCATATTTCTAATGCCACAGGTCTGACTCAATTTTGATTTTTCAAGGGAGAGTTATACCCAATCTCTCAGAATGCCATAATTATGGACTATTTCAGTAGAGCAAACTTGCACGGCGTGCCACATGTCACTGTTTCTTCATTCGGCTCTGAAATTGATAGAGTGAAAACTATAGTCCGTGCAATATCTTCCACCTTTTACATAATTCCAATACGATACTCAGAGAGAGAGATAGGACGATTTTACCAAGGTCACTTCTTTGCGATGAATTTCAGGAGCCTACAAAAACATTGACTTCCAGAGATCATATCTCCGAAAATATTGCGCACCTTGATTTTAAATTTGTACAGGAGCTTCCTCAGGATTTCGGATTCGCTTCATAACAATTTCAACTTCTGAACCTTCGTAGAAAAATGCTAGAGCGAAAATTCCACGATGAATTGTTTCAGATTGCAAAATCCCTGCATAAGGAGGATATGAGGATCACAATTTATATAAATGCTTAGGTTGAGAGGGGCTTCAACAAGTGAACGTGGGAGGGATTTTAGGAGCTTAAAATATATTAATTATGAGTTTTCAATGACCCATGCCACAATCCCATGGGGTTTTATCCCACTAACTATGGTTACAAACTTCAAACATGAATATCCCTCAAACCATGAAGAATTACGTGGCGTGCCATATATCAACGGAAACATCTCGACAGGTAGAAACGATAAAAATCATTCTTGAACTAGAATATAGTAATTTGGTAGGTCAAAATTCCCATGCAATATTGGGTTAGCCCCTGGTGCTGCTTGGGTTGACATCAATGACAACCGTTGATCAACAATCTCACCCTTTGGCATTGATGGCAACACAAGTAATCCCCCTGCGATCATGAAACCTCTTCCTACAACATTCTCTTCCCCTTTGAAATCAATGGCAAAGGGTAACTCCCCCTAACACACAACCATCCTGTGGACCTGTACACACTTCCACTCCCCTGACACAAAACTGTCTTGCGGACCTGTAATATAATGAGAACTTGGGAGAATCCCAAGCTTCTAGTGAAGATATTCAAATGCTTCACGACGTAAAGGTTTAGTGAAGATATCGACAATTTGTTATTTTGTACCAACATACTCAAGTTTGATATTATTTTCAGCGACTTGTTCTCTAACAAAATGATATTTGATCGGAATGTGTTTTGTTTTTAAATGCATGACAGGATTCTTGGAGATGCTGATGGCATTAGTATTGTCATAGAATATGGGAATAGGCTCACTGAATTGTACTTGAAGATCTTGCAAATTTTGTTTCATCCAAAGGAATTGAGTACAACATGATGTCGCTAGAATGTATTATGCTTCCGCTGTAGATAACGAGATTGAGGTTTTCTTTTTTCTCAACCATGATACGAGACAACCACCTAGATAGAATGTTGCTCCACTAGTACTCTTATGATCATCAACGCTTCCTGCCCAATCTGAATTTGTAAAGGCTTGAATAACGAGATTGTTACCTTTGGGATACCACAAGCCATATTCTTCTGTGCCCTTTAGATATCGAAGAATTCTTTTCACAACATTAATATGTGATTCTTTTGGTGCTGCTTGGAATCTTGCTAGTTGTCCAACTGCTTACGTAACATCTCGCCGAGATGTTGTTACATATAGAAGATTACCAATCATAGATCTGAACAACCTATGATCCACATCCTTAGATGATTTTTCTATGATCAATTTGCAACCTGTTACCATCAGAGTAAGGATGGGTTTGCAATCTTCCATTTTGAATTTCTTGAGCATTTCCTTGTTGTACTTGGCTTGACATATAAATATTCCTTTCTCTTGTTGAGATATTTGAAGCCCTAAGAAGTATGTCAGCTCACGAAGTAAAGACATCTGAAAATCACTTTGCATCTTTGTAGAAAATTTATTACTTAGTCGATCATCATTGCTACCAAATCATATATCATCCACATATAGCTCAATGATTGTTAAATTATCTTTATCTATTTGTACATAAAAATTGCTATCAACAACACCTTTCTTGAACCCTTGCTAACGTAGATATCCATCATGATGATCATACCATGCTCTGGGAACCTGCTTGAGACCATATAGAGCCTTCTTTAACCTGCAAACATAGTCTTCTTTTTCTGATAGTAGAAAACCTCCAGGTTGTTTGATGTAAACTTCTTCTTCTAATTCTCCATTCAAAAATGCTGACTTAACATCCATTTGGTAGATTTTTTTTTTCCTTGAACATGCATAGGCGAGAAACATTCAGATGGCTTCCATTCTAGCAACTGGTGCAAATGTTTCATCGAAATCAGTTCCTTCCACTTGTGCATAGCCTTTGCAAACCAATCTTTCTTTGTTTCTGGTAACATGTCCATCTTCATTCAATTTGTTCCTAAACACCCATTTAGTCCCAATGACATTTTTATCTTTTTGTCGTGGAACTAATTCCCAGGTGTTATTCTTCTCGATTTGATCCAATTCTTCATTCATAGTTGCTACCCAATGTTCATTCTAGCTGGTTTCCTCAAAACTACTAGGCTCAAAGGTTGCTAGAAAAGCAATGTGAGCTTGTTGTGATTAACAAAGCTGTCGACCTTCATTTATGTCACCAATGATTTGATTTGATGGATGGTTCTTTTGAATCCATTCTTTTGTTCTCCTTGGAGGAGCTTCTTGTTGTTGTTCTGGTATATCTTGATGATCATTATTTACTTCTTCCTCGTTAATAGTTGCTTCTTGTTCTAGAATTTTATCTGTGTCTTTTTCAGCCTCTGTCTCAAGTTTCAAAGATTCTATATCCTCATCATTATTTGCTAGAACACCATCTTCATCAAATGTAACATTTATGCTCTCCCCTATCTGTTTTCGTCTTAGATTATAACATTTATAGGCCTTTCTCTTACGTGAGTAACCAACAAAGATACCTTCATCAACACGTGATTCAAACTTACCCAAATTTTGATCTTCTCTTTTGATATAACATTTTCTTTCGAAGATTCTGAAATATTTAATATTAGTTGGTTTTCCTTTCCATAATTAATATGGGGTCTTGTTGCAATTATTGCTGAGAAGACTTCGGTTGATAATGAATACTGTCGTATCAATTGCTTGAACCCATAATTTTTCATCCAATTTTGAGTCCTTCAATATTGTTCTACCCATTTCCTGTACGGTTCTATTCTTTCTTTCAACAACTCCATTTTGCTGGGGTGTTCGTGCTGTTGAAAATTGTCTTTTTATTCCATTTTCGTCACAGTATTGCTGAAATAATTTGGAAGTGAATTCTCCGCCATTATACGATCTTAGACACTTTATTTTCAAATTAGTTTCATTTTCAACCAACTCCTTGTAGATCTTAAAGCACTCAAATGCTTCAGATTTTTTCTTTAGGAAACTGACGGCTGTCATCCTGGTATAGTCATCTATCATTAACATGAAATATAATTCTCCATCTAAGCCTTTTGTTCTCACAGGACCACATAGATCAGTATGTATCAATTCCAATGGATGTGACCCAAAGTGTTCTTTTGTTTTAAATTGGACTTTTGTCTGCTTGCCATGCCAACAGGCCTCACATAGTGTGTTGGAAGGTTTTGATATTTTCAGCATTTCTCATACTGCTTCCTTTTTGCTTATCCTGACAAGATTGTCAAATTTTATGTGACCCATTCATTTGTGCCATGACTAGCTTTCGTCTTCTTTAGCTAGTAGACATGATTTAGTTGGTTCATCCAGAACATATATGTCATTTGGAGCTCGACTTGTTGTAGCCACAATTTTACCATACCTACCTTTCCTGATTTCACATTTTGTGGAGTTGAATAGCATTGTGTGTCCTTGATCACACATTTGTCCAACACTGAGAAGATTGTGATTCATGTTTTAAACCAATAGAACATTCTTGGCTATAACATCTTTGCTTCCAAGAGTGATGGTACCTGATCCTATAACATTTGAAGATCCATCATTTCCAAAGGATATGGTTCCATCCTTATTCTCTTTCAGAGATACAAATTTCCTTCTAACTCTAGTCATATGCGTTGAGAAACCACTGTCAACATACCACACATCTTTGTTGTTTTGAGCCTTGAGAGCGAGAGCACAATTATCAGTCTTCTTCTTCTTTCATGTTCGTTCATTTAGTGGCTTCGAAGATTCTTCTAGAGAATTTTCAAGTCTGTAGTCTCTGGCCATGTGTCCAAAGTTCTGAGATTTGTAACATTCCATATTATTTATTAAATGTTCAAATCTATTGATGTTTCGCTGAGCCCTTGGAGGTTCATACTTGAAGGATCTCCTCGAATTGTATTGGTTCCTAGGGTACGTGTGACATTCTACAGCTTTATGACCAAATTTTCCACATGAATAACAATAGCCATGAAAAATATGTTGGTACCTGGATGGAAATATTCGTCGAGGAATCGTCTTCCAAGGATGTTCTTGCGAATCTTATCCAATGAAGTCTACATGCATGTCATATCTCATAGGTTCATTTTATTTTGTTGTAAAAGGTCCTGCTTCTTCTTCTTTGTAACCGAGGCCAATTCTATCATTGTAATATCATTGATTGTTGATGAGTTCTTCCAATTCCCTTGAGATATTGGGATAGTTTTGGACAATTTTTCCCTTCTTCACTTCCTTACGCAGCGAGACTACTTTATCTTCTAATGCTTCCCTTTCTTGGTTGCTTTCTTCCAACTTCTTTTGAAGTTTCTCTTCAATACATTTATGTTCTCCAAATTCAATTTTGAGACCTTGTACTTGTTCTTCAAGAGTATTGGAACGGATCTTCTCAACCTTGAGCTCTTTTATAAGCCTCATTGCCTCCTCAGAAAATTCTTCTATGATCAACCCTTCTTCTTTATTGTTTGATACCTCTTATTTATTGTGCTTGGCCATAAACAATACTTTCTCATTGGCTTCTTCTTTACTGTCATTGTCTTCATCAGATGATGAGCTATCTTCTTTAGAGAGAAAGGTCCTTTTGGATCCTTTATTTTTCCCTTGCTTGTTGAATTTCTTAAAGAATTTCTTTCCTTTTGAGTTGCCATCACTTCTGTTCGGAAATTTTTCTGTGAAATTCCCAACCTCACCACAGCCGAAACATATCAATGGAATTTTACCTTTAATTTTCCCTTACCAATTTTTAGTTTTGTCATAAAGTAAGCATATTATTCATCTGAAATACCTTCTCCATCATCTCCATTTTCTTCACACTTGCAGGTGCATGTCGTTTCAATTGAAGGTTGTTTGTCCTTATTGGTTTTCTTAGATGCAACAAACACAATTTATATATGTGAAGTACTCTCTTATTCATCAAGTCTCATTTCATATGCTATGAAAACTCCAAGTAATTCCTCTTTGTTGAGTTTGTCCAGATTTGCACTGTATTCTAAGACCGAAAACTTTCGGTTGAATCTCCCTAGTAACGTTCTAAGAATCTTCCGTATAATAGTCTTCTCGTCAACTGGCTCTCCCAATCCTTCCAGAGTATTGGTTATTTCATCAATGTATTTGAAGTATGCAGCAATGTTGCAATCTTCTTTCATTTTGAGTTGCTGAAATTTTGCTATATAAATTTGAAGCTTTGCTTTTGACATTCGAGTCACCTGCATATATATTATCAAGCTTGTCCCATACATTTTTGGCATTTTTACAACCCAACACCTTATGATAAGAAGATTGAATAAGTCCACTGATAATAATATTATTTGCTTTTGCATCATTTACCAAATTCTTCTTACCTTGTTCATTTGCGGTTGATGTAAATCCATTTTGAACAATGTCCCATACTTCGTAACCTTGCGCCAAGAGATAGACCTCCATTCTTCCTTTCTATAGTGCATAATTATTTTCATTAAACAAAGGTACACCATTCTTGGTATGCTCCATGACCTCCTTCCTGCTATTAAAATTCTATTGAAGGAACCAAACTTTGATACCAATTGTTGGAAATACTGAGAGGGGGGGTGAATCAGTATTCCTTTCAATTAGAGCATTAGTTAATCTTCAATTATTATCAGTGTATGTACAATGATAGCAGTAAACAAAAGGAACACAAATGCACACAGTTTTTAAGGTGGAAACCCACTCCAGGACAAAAACCACTTAATGCTTTTCTAATAATTCTTTAATATTCAATTCCAATTGAAAATAAAGCTCCAACTTCCTAGAATCTAGAAAATAATTCTTCTCTAGCTCCCACTGGATGGACGCTCCAATGCCCGAGATTATTCAGTATTCAACTAAATGGATGCCCCAACACCCAATGAGCTACAACTCACCCTAGCACCACCCTACCACCCCATAGAAGAATAAAAGAAGAATGGACTCTCGTACCAGGGAAAATGGTCCACTTTACAATGATATAGAATGATGTAGAAGAAGAAGACACACTAGACCATAACCCCAACTATGACACAACCACCTAATGATGATCCTAGACCTCCCAACACTACCTCTTCAACTCTTGGTAGATAGACACTAGTACAATTTTTACAATAATGTATTTACAATGACTTAGTACAATGATACCTTTATAGTGACTATATGTAGTGTTGCCCACTTGAATACTTCATGTGATGAAATTCTTGCTGTTGTTCTACACCTTGGTTGATGCTCTTGTCATGCTACCCTCTGCTGCACCTTACTTTTTTTTGCTACCCTAGAAATTCTGGTCCTTTGCACCCCTTGATAACACATGATCTAGCTTTTTCTTTCCTTCTAGGAGCTCGATATTGAATCTAGTGTATCTCTGGTATTTCAGATCCCCAATATGTGATTTTCGATCCTGTGGTATTCCTCTAGGTCGTCTTTCCAATGCCATAGGTCTGACCCAATTTGGATTCTTCAAGGGAGAGTTATGCCCAATCTCTCACAATGCCCTAATTATGGATTGTTTCAGTAGAGCAAACTTTTATGGCGTGCCACGTGTCACTGTTTCTTCATTCAGCTCTAAAATTGATAGAGAAAACAATATAGTTTGTGCACTATCTACCACCTTTTACATAATTCCAATCCAATACTCAGAGAGAGAGATATGATGATTTTACCAAGGTCACTTCTTTGCGATTAATTTCAGGAGCTTGCAAAAACACTGAATTCCACAGATCATATCTCTGAAAATATTGTGCACCTTGATCTGAAATTTGTACCAAAGCTTCCTCAGGATTTCGGCTTCACCTCCCAAAAATTTCAGCTTCTGAACTTTCGTAGAAAAAAAGTTAGAGCGAAAATTCAACAATGACCTGTTTCAGATTGCGAAATCCCTGCATATGGAGGATATGAGGATCACAATTTATATAAATTCTTAGGTTGAGAGGGGCTTCAAAAAGTGAATGTGGGATGGATTTTAGGAGCTTAAAAAATATTAATTATGAGTTTTCAATGACCCATGCCACAATCCCATGGGGTTTTAGCCCACTAACTGGGGTTACAAACTTCAAACATGAATATCTCTCAAACCGTGAAGAATTACGTGGCGTGCCATATATCAACGGAAACATCTCGACAAGTAGAAACCATAAAAAGAATTATTGAACTAGAATATAGTAATTTTGTAGGTCAAAATTCCCATGCAATATTGGGTTAGCCCCTAGCGCTACTTGGGTTGACATTAATGACAACCACTGATAAACAAAGGGTACATGGCAATGGAAAAAATACTTGGTAAAAATCCGATGCAAGTAAAAAGAAAAAGCAACTAAGAATCACCATGACGTTAGTGTGCGAGATGAGACAGTTTTTAAGTTTCCTTTGACTAATAAACGAGGTGGGAACAATTTTTTTTCTGTAAGGACAACTTGTTGTTCTGCAAATTCAAGTAAATTGTAGCATGATGGTGCCTACAACAGCAAGAGAGGGTCTCAAGAGTCAAGGAAAAAGATTAGTTTTTGTGAAAATCTCAAGTTGTTTAAAATGGGAAAATTTCAATGGATCGAGATTGGAAGGGTGAGGGAACTATACCCTCATCCACATGTTCAGTAATCAAAGAGATTTTTGGGTCCAAAAGGCTTCTAGTGCGGAGGAATGATCAATTGCTCAGTGTTAAAGCTAAAAAATGCAAGTGCTCAAAATCGATTGGAAACTAAACGACATCAAAGATCTTGTTGCCAGGAATCTAGCGCAATTTGTTTCATTGAAAATCGACTCCTGATGAGGAAGATAAGGAAGATAGAGCCTGCTATTCATTTTTATAAACAATTAAAAAATTTGCAGAAAGGAAAAAATGGTGACATAGCGACGATCGAGAATATATATATATATATATATATATATATATATATATATATATATTTATATATATATATATATATATATATATATATATATATATATATATATATATATTCATATTCAAGGGAATATTCTTTCAGTTTGCCCAATCACAATGTGGCAAGTGTCATTGCAAGATTCGTTGGAAAGTTGGGAAGCTGAATTTTTTTATTTTTTTTATTTTTTTTCATTTTTTTAATTTTTAATTTTAATTTTTAATTTTTTTTTATGTTACCCTAAGGTCAAATTAATTGTATATGAAGGTGCATTTTATTTTAATTATATGGTTGAAATAGTCCAACCATAGGCGGAAACGTCGTGCATCCAGGGGCCGCCATGTGCCCCCTCTGGTGGACCAAGATATGCCACATTTCAAATTTTAAAAGTTCACAAACTATTGTTAACGTCCAAATTCATATATCAAAGGCCAAATTTTAATATTCAAAGGTCATATCATATAATATATTGGGGTGGAAAAACTTTTATGCACAGGTTGGGTGGAGGTTGGGGCTCAACCTCACGACCTCCCCCATACAACGCGCCCACCTTACCACTCTACCACAACATTAATTCTTATTAACTTAAGCTGTTGTTTTATATTTATATTCAATGGTTTGAGTTGGAGGGGGTAAGGAGCGGGTTAGCCCCCTCACCATAGGACCTAAGGCGAAGACCAGGAGAGGAGATTTATGACTAATGGCATAGGTTAGTGTTAATGTGGGATTTATTAAAATTAAAAAATATTTAAATCATGTTAATCCTTGTTTAGTGTGGATTATGATAATTGCACCATCAGCGCATTAAGTCGCAGTTAACTTGTGCTTAACTTTAATTAAACCTGATTTTAATTCGGTGGTTAAAACTGCAGATCCCCCAAATTTGGTTCCAACTCAAATATTAGCGTCCTTAATTAGATTTTCTCTAGTTTTACTGGGGTTCCCTAGGCCATAATTGAGGTGGCCATAATGTTTGCACAATTCGACCAAATTTTTAGCAAGAAGAGTGTATTTTGGATGATTTGGACATTCTGAACACATTGAAGTAGGTTTAAGGACAGTAGATGATTGTAAACAAATTTTTTTTTTCCAATTTGAGCTAATACAGAGGACCAAGCCATGAAAGTTGGACCAAGGAGATGTAGCCCATGAGGGGTGAACTCCTTCATAAAAAAACTATGTCAATGGATCATTTGATGGTTTTCTGTACATTTTATTGATTTTGTTCAGTACTTTTTTTAAGTTAAAATTCTCATGACTTTAACATAACACTTAATACATTTACATGTTTAACACTCACAAACACCTCAAGAAATCGGTGCACATGAAGCAAAAGATTAGCTAATTATTTATAATTATGAGGATGAAATTAGCACACAAAGAACTAACATTCAGATTCAGATCATGTGTGCATCTGAAAAAACAATGTACATGTGAAAACACTTGTACAAAACATAAAATATACATATAATAATGTAAAACTTAAGAATGCACAAAAGAAGGCTAACAATTTATATTTGAGTTCTGTAAGTTCTCAAAGATGAATCCAAGGAGAAGAAATTGTTGGGCATTCCAATCAAAAAAAATCTAATGGAATGCCATCCTCAATGATCCATTCATGATAATATTTTGACATTTTCCGTTTCTTAATTTTCAATTTTTTTCTTTGATTGAACTTCTATCAACTTTATGCATGCTGCACACACCAAGTGATTATATTGACAAATTATGACATCAGGTTCATAGTCTTGAAATTAAACAAAATCCTGACTTTGATGAGTTTGTTGGAAAAAATAACCTTTCAGTATAATAGACACTTTGTCAAATATAAAACCGTTATCATTATAGTTTTCCAATAATTTCATCTTTCGTTCAGTGCAACACATCAAATAATACTTGGAATTTTCTACATTTTCAGTAGGTGAAACTACAACAAAAACGTCTCCTGCACAATAAAACAAATACATAAATTTAGATCATAATTAACATGAAAAATTAACTTTAAAATTAACATGTGTACTTGATTTTATTATCTATTTCTATATCTCTATCATTTGAAAGAAATTGAAATGTTACCTTCTCTAACAAGATCAGAAACTCGATCACCTTCAAATGATACTATAGTCTCCTCTGATTGCATATATTAAAAGTTTGCAATAGACATTTTCCCCTTTGTATTTAGTTATGTATGTTCGCAATATTTTACATGTATTTTGTTTTCACAAACATCATTGGATGATGGTCATCTATGAAAACGTGACAAAAACAAGAATATTTTCTTTTATCAAATGAAAACACATTTTGGTACTCCTTTGCTTTAATTGAATGCAATTTTTGAGTCCCTTTTATTGTTTCAACTTCATTTCCAATCGATCTTTCTACATCTTAGACCCAAATATGCCAAAAAAACCTATATGGAAAATTCAAACAAGAATATAAATATGTTATTTAAAATACAATCAAAGATAATCATTGTGACAAATAATGTTTAAAATTAGAAAATTAGTAAAAAATAGATCATGTATATTAAAGTTCTACATCTATATATATGCATGTTAATTTGTATATGTGTACATGTACCTGTGTACTTCCCTTGACCAGTTAGTCTCATGGCTTAGCACATCGATGCACCATTGAACAACTTGTTCAGGTGAGATAAGTCAATGTGTAGAGTGGTCCATTTGATATCTTTGAAGTGCTCGTTTTATACACGCCCCTGCACCATCATGTTCTCCTTTTCCATGATTAGTCTCAAATAAATTCTAGCAATGTTTAATGCAGGTTTTCATATGAAGATGACACAACCAAAATAATGATCGTGAAGATTTGAATTGACCTACGCATCCATCTGACCATATTCAATGTTCATTGAATTTTATTCCACGACCTTTCAATGAGTCATAAATCTTATCAAAACAATGTTGTAAAAAATGTGTATCATGTGTATGATCGTCACTGATATAAGTGTGATATTATTTAATAACATGTCAATTTTCACTGGTGCTTTCTATATAAGCAAAATTTTGTTCAACGTGTCTATATAGAATATGAACACACATAGAGACTTGGTTAGAATGATAGTATTCACTCTGTATTTCATTTTGTGGAAC
Organism: Pinus albicaulis; assembly: GCA_034641835.2. Taxonomy (NCBI): domain Eukaryota; kingdom Viridiplantae; phylum Streptophyta; class Pinopsida; order Pinales; family Pinaceae; genus Pinus; species Pinus albicaulis. The sequence continues at coordinate 1,326,305,846 of CM076572.1, forward strand.
AAATGTGTAATTATCTGAAAAATCAACTATTGACAAAATGGTCCCTGGTGGAAAAAATTTACGGGATTTTTTGAATTGCAAGTCCTATCTTCAAGCTCTATGGGAATACTTGGTGTATTTATAAATTATTGCCTCAAACTTTCTCAAAAACTCTATCACCAAACTTTCTTCTTCTTTTAAATCAATCCTTTTAGCACTTGTAGTACTAGAAACAATCGATGTATGATTATATTCATATCTCTTCCATTTCACTTTTATGTTGAACAATGATTGATCATTTAGATCAATGGGATATTTATTGTGAAAAAAAGTCAAATTTCCACAATGATCGCATTTTTACCACCAACACATTTCTTTTGGTAAAATAATTTATGGCTTTCTCTTGCACATATAATTTGAGATATGAAATCATGGATAGTGGAAGGAGGTGAATTTTTTCAAAATGTTTTACCCAAATTAAGGAATGTGTCATAATATAACTGAAATTCCACATGATAATGACAACAACAAGTGTCACGTATAGTGATAGGTTTAATATACCATGGTTTTTGTTGCACAAAAACACTGATTGAGACATTATTTTCATGATTATCTTCTATGAACTTGTTGAACAACTCTATCTGAGTGGTTTCCAAGATATTTTTTTCATTTTCTTCATACTGATTTTGTATTATTGTTCGTCGCATCACATCCCTTGATTTTGTTGAAACACGTGAATTTTTCATCCAATATTCATATATTATTTTTTTAACATCTTCTCCAAGTCTATCTTTGTATGGTTGCCTACAAATAACTGCCCAACAAGCGAGTTCATCATTTACTGGGAATAGTTCAGAATTTCTTCGCGAACAGGGAAAGTTCAAAACCCAACCTTCCTCATAATCCCAAAGATCCATGCCTTCCAAAATACGCTCAAATTTGGCAATGACTTCTAACGAACTTTCTAATATTAAAAAGACTTGTTAGAAAAAATAGAGAGTATATTTTAGGAATTTCAAAGTCTCAATTGACTTTAATGGGTTAGATGTGATAACTTATGAAGAATTTTTAAGTTTTTAAAAATTTAATGTGGTGACTTAAGAATAATTTGTAAGTTTTTAAAAATAAATTTAAGGTTTACATAATGTTATTGGTTTAAGGAAATTATAAATCATAAGTTGTTTTATGTTGAAGAAGTTTAGGAAATTATAGATCATAAGTTGTTTTATGTTGAAGAAGTTTTTCAAAGAATTCATTGATAAAGGTTTTTTTTTCATATAAGTTATTTATTCTTAATTGGATTAAGGAGTTAGAAATGTTAATTATATTAAATCAGTAAAAATTTTAAATATTGTAAAAAATTATTTAAACATTAAATATCTAAAAAATAAAAAATAGCTTTATAATATTAGAGAATTAAAAATATACATTCAAAAAATATATAAAATTGTAATAATATTTAAATATTTACTTTAAATTTATTTATTAATTAATTAAATAATTGCTATAAAATAATGTTAGATTTTAAATTATATTTTTCATCAATAATATATATATATATATATATATATATATATATATATATATATATATATATATATATATATATATATATATATATATATATATTAATCTGGTTTTAATAAATATATTAATCTTGTGACTTTAGTAAGTAGGAATTTTGAAAATAAAAATGAGTTAAACTAACAAAACCTTTTTAAGAATAATTTTTTTTTGATGTTAGAATGCAAACATGTTAAATTCTGCTTAGCCCTAACCCTTAATATATTATTTTTTATTTTTTATTTTTTTTAATCCAAAGCTTATAAAAATAAATAAAAAAATTGGAGTCGAACTTGTAAATTTCCAAGAACGTTTCAAATCTATCTATCAATAACATCGTAGATAAATGAATTTCAATAATTAAAAAAATAAAATAATATATTTTCCTAATGTAAAACATTAATATAATAAATGTAACAAATTATAATCAAAGGGTTTATTAATAAAAATTAAACGATAAATTAATTATTATAGTCTTGACTTTTGGTAGGTGTTACTGCTCAAATTGTATGTTCAAGTGATAAAAGGTCCAAACCACACCACATAATCTGAGTGGAACCTCAACAAGTGACCCATTATCCTTCAACAAATTAGTTTTCCACTCTTTTGGTCCGCTCTTCTTCGGGTCAAGGGGGGCTCCCTTATTAGGATCACTACGGCTTGGATAGAGGAGTGCAAGGTGATGTCAAAAGAAGACCACATGAAATAGAGTTTGGGTTTTCACATGGAAAAAAAGAATAGTGATGGAGGGACTTGAAGACTAGTGCCACTATCCTTCAAGGGGTGATGGAGTCAAGGTAAACCAAGTGGTAAAATTGAGATACCTGTCGATTGATATATTCATATTAATTCAAGGGAGCATATTTGGTTTGGGACATGAATCACCCCCATTATTGCTCAACCTTCAATATAAATTTCATATCTACTTAGGATAAGCCTTTCTTCTAAGTGATGTCTCCAGCCTTCGATCTCTATGTCTGGAAAATACAAAATATTGTAGCAAAAAAGCTTCTTCCTAGAATGATTTGAGACTTTGGATCAACACACCTACAAGAAAAGAAACTCAAGCGGGGTACTCCCCTAGTTGGCTCCTTCCATGTAGCATTCTAACTCTTTGATGAAAAAAAGTGTTAGCCTTAGCATAATCTTACTTATTCCATGAATAATTAGAAAAGTTTGCGAAAATACATATATCAAGAAAAAGGACGATATTTAAGCCACACCACAAAAAACCCTTAACAATATATGCTCAAAAGATATTTTTATTAATCTCTAAAGAGAGCTAGGATCTTGTGATCCAACCATGATTACAAATGAAGAAGGGACCTCACTTTATATGAGGAGGTGATAACTCCTTTACAATAAAATATTAGTATTTTATTACAATAAAGTTCAAAAGCTGTTATATGTTGTAAAGATATACATATAACCCCAACTTTTCATGCCCTAAATTTTTGTAGTTCTTTTTGTTATAGAAGAAGGCATGCAAAAATGTATGGAGATATACGAAACATTGCAAAACCTGCCATATCTAATTATCGTACAATCCCTCTGTAACTGTGAAAATTCTTCTTCGCACATACCCGTTCACCCATACATCCTTCACTTCGCACACATTCACAACTTCAATTTTCCCACACAACGAAATTTGAAAAAATATAAGATGAAAAAAGAAGAAGAGAAAAATGCACTAGCAATACTTGTCATAGTGTTAGTGTTAGAACACTCATTGATGAAACAAAATGAAATAAGAGAAAATTCACAAGCAATACTTGTCATAGTGTTAGTGTTAGAGCACGCATTGATGCAACACCCCCCACTTAAGTAAATGACTTGCTCAAAGAACTGTGTAAATGTCAGTCTCAAAATACTCATAGATGGAATGACCACTCATAAATTAGTCTTTTCTATTTTAAAATGATTTGTTAGGAAAATGTCACTCTTGTATTAGTGTTTGAGAACACATTGATGAAACAACCCCCGCTTAAGTAAAGGACTTGCTCAGAGAACTGTATAAATGTCAATCTCAGAACACTCACCATGGAATGGCCGCTCATAAAATTAGCATTTTTTATTTTAAAATGATTTGTTAGGAAAATGTCAATCTCAGAACACTCACCGATGAAATGACCACTTAGAAAATTAGCCTTTTTTATTTTCAAATGATTTGTTAGGCAAATGTTAGTCTCAGAAGACTCACCGATGGAATGACCACTCATAAAATTAGGCTTTTTTTAATTTTAAAATGATTTGTTAGGCACTAACAATTACAGAAAACAAATAGCCCTCCACCAAAAGAATCATGTTCCATCACAACTCACTTAGCCAATCAAAAAAAAAAATTTAAAATTTCTAGAAATTAGAAAAATATTTTTGAATTTATAGGAAAATAGAAATATTTAACATTTTCCAAAAATAATTAAAAAAAAAAATATTATATTCCCTTATTTAAAAAAAAACTAATAAAATATATCATAAATCATAAAATTTTAGGTGGGTAGAGCTTTTATTGAACATATATAAGTAATTATTGAGAAGACAATTGTCTTCCATTACAACATTGCACATATTTCAACCGTGTGACCCGAGCATAATAATAAATTTGGAAAAAATTGGTTGGAACGTGTAAAGGTTTAAGGTTATTCAAACATTTATTTGAGATAAATAATGACATACAAAAATGATTTATTTTTATGAAAATATTATAAAATATAGTTATAATAATAAATTTGGAAAAAATTGGTTGGAACATGTAAAGGTTTAAGACTATTTAAATATTTATTTGAGATAAATAATGAGATAAAAAAATTATTTATTTTATGGAAATATTGCATATAATTCAACCAGGTTTAAAGTTATTGGAAAATTTATGTGATATGAACAATGATATTTACTTTATTATTTTTTATTAGAGTGTTGCATATAAGTCAACTTAAATGGTATTTAGTCAAGTTGAACTGCTTTTCACGAGTGTGGAAAATTCGAAATCTCTCTCAATCTCACCGAACCTTTTATTGAATTTTAAGTTCGAAATCTTTCTAAATCTCAGCAAACATTTCATTGAAATTTATGTAAATATTGAATATAAATCAAGTTCCATTCATATTATATAAGTCAAGGTTATTGGAGCATTCTTGTGATATATATATATATATATATATATATATATATATATATATATATATATATATATATGAGTGTTGCATATAAGTTAATTTTTATATATGAGTGTTGCATATAAGTTAATTTTTATATTTTATTTAGTAAACTGAAAATTCTTCGCGACCGTTTATCTAACTAAATTCTAAACTTGCCATAACTCGTGATTCCATCAATAAGTTTTTTTTTTTTTTTTTTTTTTTAAATTAGAAATATTTTTGGAGTCTTGTATATATATATATATATATATTTTAGAATTAGTTAAGTAAGTCATTAATTCTGATTATTTCTATGACTATCATTTTAATGACAAATGACAGTAATGGACTAACTTTTCATTATTTTTGAATAATAGTTAACGCTCATTATATCAAATATAAATTATTACCAAACTCATTTCTAAACCACCCAACCCATAATTACAAGTGTAAATACATAATTTTCTTTATTTTCTAAACCTTTGAAAATACGCTGAAAAAAATGGCGGCGACTTCGGAATATAAAGGCCCTGCTATAAAACTGCAACGGTTGGATCATTTTATGTGTGTTATCGCAGTCAGCAAATCTTCGGCATCGATTTAAGCCAGGAAATCTTCGGCATCAGTTGCCACTATCTTCGATTTAAGTTTTGTCATTCTGAGATTTGTCATGAAATTGTCATCTGGAGATACTCTGTGTGTGTGTTTTTATTGTGTTTTTCATTGAGAAAATTATATTATGGCTGAAGCTGGTGTGGTCTCTGGATTTGTTGGTGTTGGCATAGAAAAAGTAGTCAACCAGATTCTTCGCCGGATAGGAGGCATTGCTGCTCGTTACAAAAAAGAATTGGGTTCTCTTGAGCAGATATCCAACCTATTATAAAGCAAATGCAGATATACCGCCCAGTATTGAACAGGAAGAATGGAATTCCCTCTTCACAGTGCTATAACAAAATGACTTCTTCAACGTGTCTAACATAAAAAGGCTTTTGTTAAAATGTGCCTGTGTGGTTAAAATGGACAGCAGGTTTTACAAATTCCAGAATTTAAGTTCACTTAAGTTGGAGGGTTGTAACAGGTTGGAGGAACTCCCAGATTTACATTATTTTCAAAATTTAAAAAAACTAGAAATCATTAACGGCTTTGCATTAAAAAAAAATTCAAAAAAATTTGGTGCATAGGGAACATTATTTTTTTTATTGAGAATATTTTCAATAATTTTGTTAAAAAATTTAGAAGAATTATTGGTGATAGAAAAAGGTGCAATGCCTTTATTTGAAATATTCACTATTATGTTATGTGAAGCATTGAGGATGTTGCCAGCAAACTAGTTGAAGATCAAAAAGCTTAAAAAAATAAGTATGTGGGGCTGTTGAATGGTGATGGAAAGTCTAGAGAAAATAAATAAAACAAATGAAATAATAGAAATAGTTAGAAAGTCTACAACATAGGCCAAACATATTTTAGAAAGATGAGTTGGAACAGAAAAAGTAAGAGAATATTATTTTTATGGTGAATTTCCTTGTAATGACTTTTCTCTCTTTCTTGGGAGACTTTTCTCTCTTTCTTAGGAGAGCACTGGTCCTATGTGCACTGGAACTTTAACTTTAGAATTATGTAATTTTTACATGGAGTCACTTTAGGTATCCAAATTTTTACCATATATGTATTAACATGTTCTTTATTTTTTTCCAATTGATGTATGATGTATTTGTTGGAATTTTATCCCCAACCACCACCATCATTGGACAGTGGCATAGCCCACAAACTCATAAATTTTGACAGAGGAAGGACAACAGGAGCAGATCCAAGGCTGGCGGCATTTATCACGCAACCAACGCAAGCAGTTGCACATCGCAACTTTCCAAAGTTTTCCACCGTAGACGCAAAGCTATGTTATTTAGTTTGTGATACAATATCGCTATCGCATATCGCATGCACAAAGTCTTAAGCTTATCACTCGGACCGCCCACAAACTACGTTATATGGACTGCGATGCAATAAGTACCACGTGATTATCGCAGTCGCACATATTTAAGTTTATCCGCATACTGCACAGTTAAATGTTAAAATCACTGATCTGCGAAATAAAGCTGGACGCAAAGAGGACAACCGAATTTGATAGAATATGAGTTCTGTTTTTTTTAGTATTAAACATGTTCTTGCGTAGCTTTACTGTTTATTTGGTATATGGCCTGTGTGCTGACTTTAATGAAGAAATGGGTCTGTCTCACGGCCCAGGGACAAATGTAGTTGCACACCCATTCAGAAATGAAGTGTAGTTATTAGATTAGATTTAGTAGCTACGGAATTTTTTTTATGTATGTGCTTGGTAAGTGTAGAGTATGTAGAGTGAGACTCTGTATGAAAAATAGAATTTGACTATGTGTATTATTTTGTAAGCCCGAAGGCAAAAGAAAATAGATCACTGTGTATGTAAATTTTTAAGGAGATAGAGAACAAGTTTTAATGTTGTGTTGTGTAGCAGCTTGTAAATTTTTTTTAAGCCAGAACAACAATTCTATGGCAGTAATGTAATAGTTTTTTTTTAAGTTTTAATGAAAGAAAGTTTTTTTTTATGCATCTCTATCCAGAATTCTACACTTGAATCTCTGTGTTGGGAAGAGAAATCTTGTTTTATCTCATTTGTTTGAAATAATCAGAAATCTCAACATAGTATCGGAGCTAGTCCGGGCTCTCTGAAGTTTTTCAAAGAAGCTGAAGGAAGGAAGGAGCTTGTTGCAACAGTTCTCCAATAGTGTGAAGGCTCAGCAAAGTCCAGGTATTAATCAAAATAGAGTTTTGTTTTGTTGTAAAAGAAGTGCAGTCCAAAGAAGTCTTTTTGAAGACAGAGTTTGTATCTTAAGCAGAGAGATAGTTTGTTTAAAAACACAGTCAAGTTTAAAAGCATAGTTCAGTGAAGCTAGCAATGGAAGGAGCCAACACAAGCACGAGCATAGGAAATACTCAACTCCCACAGTTCAATGGGAAGAACTATGACTATTGGGCAATCACATTGAGAGCCCTGTTTGCCTCTCAATATTTATGGGAGATTATTGAAGATGGTCTAGAAGAACCAGCAGATGAGAATGCATTTAATGCTTTAACACATGCAGAGAAAGATTTGCTGAGGAGCAATAGGAAGAAGGACTCAAAATCCCTCTTCTACCTCTATCAAACAGTGCCTGAAAGTGTGTTTCCAAGGATTGAAGTAGCATAGAGGTCCAAGGATGCATGGGATACCCTACAGACAACCTACCAAGGTATGGAGAAGGTAAAGACTACAAAATTTCAATTAATGAGAATGGATTTTGAAGTTATTTGCATGAAAGAGTCTGATACAATAGACTCATTATTTACTCTACCGATTGGGTTGGTTACCCAAATGAGATTTCATGGAAAAACAGTAGAAGAAAGAAGAATAGTGGAGAAAGTGTTGAGAATATTACCCTCAAGGTTTGACGTGATAGTCACAACCATTGAAGAGACGAAGGATCTCTCAAAGTTTACTGTGGATGAGCTTCATGCATCATTGATGACACATGAAAAAAGATTGGGTAGAATAACAAACTCATCTTTGGATGATGACTTCAAGACCCAAATGTCCTTTAGAAGAAGAAGAGGTCAAGGCAGAGGAAACTACAAAGGAAAAGGAAGAGGCAGAAGCCAAAACAGAGGAGGAAGAAACAACCCTGCAAATACTAGTGGAAGGAGCAACAATCAAAATCAGAACCAAGGCCAAGGCAGCTGCCAGCAAGGTGGAAAAAATCAAGCACATGGAAAAAGGTATGATAAATCCCAAGTCCAATGTCATTATTGTAAGAAGTATGGCCATTATGCCATTGAATGTAGGAAGAAATAGAGTGACATGGGTAATAGACCCAGTACTAATTTTACTAAAGAAAATATCAGTCAAGAGAAGTTGTTTTTAACATGTAATATGGTTGAATAAAAGAATGGAGATATATGGTTTCTAGATTCAGGATGTAGCAACCATATGACTGGAAACATTTCCATGTTTTACATGTTAGATGAAAATGTAAAGTCTCAGTAACATTGGGGACAAACAGTAAGGTCTCTGTCATGGGAAAAGGCAGAGTAAGTGTTTTAACAAAGAAAGGAGAAGGAATATCCATATCAAATGTATACTATGTGCCTGGTATGAAGTGTAACCTCTTGAGCATTGGACAACTCATTCAAAAGGGGTACAATGTTTTCTTTGAAGATGATGTATGCACCATCATGGATAAACCACCAAGAAAGCAATGCATTGCACAAGTGAAGATGACAAGGAACATAATGTTCCCTCTCCAAATGAGAGCAGATTTGAAGAAAGGAGTTGAAATGGTAGCAGTGACACAAGAGACATTCCAAAGAGAAGCAAAAGATGAAAACTAGTTATGGCACTTGAGATTTGGACATCTCAACTTTGGAGGTCTGAATTTGTTGCATAGGAAAGGAATGGTAAAAGGATTACCATTGATTGAGAAACCGGATAGCCTATGTGAAGGTTGCATCTTGGGAAAACAACACAGAGAAAGCTTTACATCAAGAAAGAGCATAAGGGCAAAGGCACCCTTAAAAATTGTCCATTTAGATTTGTGTGGACTAATGCAAACACCATCATTAGCAGGCAGCCACTATATGATGACCTTCATTGATGATTTCACAAGAAAATCAAGGGTTTACTTTTTAAAATTTAAAAGTGAAGTGTTTGAGAAATTCTGCCACTTTAAGGCTCTTGTAGAGAAACAAAGTGGGCAGCATATTAAGGTCTTAAGGACTGATAGAGGAGGAGATTATATCTCCAAATAAATTCTGCATTTTTGCAGCAAAAATGGGATTCATAAGCAACTTACAGCAAGGTATACACCACAGCAAAATGGAGTTGCTGAAAGGAAAAATAGGAGTATCATGGATATGGTAAGAAGTATGCTGAAGGCAAAACATTTTCCAAATGAATATTGGGCTGAAGGTGTACATTGTGCAGCATACATCTTGAATAGATGCCCAACCAAAGCTGTAGTGAACAGAGTTCAGAAGAAGCATGGAGTGGCATAAAACAATTTGTCACCCACAAGAGAGTTTTTGGTTGTGTGGCTTATGCACACATTCTAGATCAGCTAAGGAAGAAATTGGACAGTAAGGGCAATAACTGCATATTTATTGGATACAGTGAAAAATCAAAGGCATACAGATTGTATAACCCATCCACCAAGAAGTTTGTTATAAGTAGAGATGTGCAGTTCATTGAAGAAGAAGCTTGGGATGGAAGCATTGAGAAAATAGTGAATGTTAAAAGTTATTTGTCTCATGATGATAATGAGGTAGAAATGGCTGAAATACATCCCTCATTAGTAGCACCACCTCCACCAACACAAGGAAAGAAAGGGACACCATAAGAAATTATGAGAACACCCTTGAGCAGTGATAACAGTGCTTCTCCAAGCACACCACAAGGAGCAGATTTGAGTGCTTCTACAAGCACAAGTACACCAAGTGAAAGAGGAAAAATATTTAGAAGTCTGAATGATATTTATGAGCAAGAGGCACCAAATGAAGATATGAACTCTTTATTTGCATTGTATTGTCATGTAGATGATCCTATTCATTTTGAAGAAGCAGTGAAAGATAAGAAATGGATAGATGTTATGGATGAAGAAATGAATGCAATAGAGAAAAATAAAACATGGGAATTGGTTGATCTCCTTAAAGAAAAAGAAGTTATTGGAGTGAAATGGGTTTATAAAACCAAGAGAAATGTTGAAGGTGAGATTGAAAGGCACAAGGCCAAGCTTGTTTTCAAAGGCTACAAGCAGCAACAAGGAAGAGATTATGAAGAAACATTTGCACCGGTTGCAAGAAAGGAAATAATAAGAGCAGTGTTGTCTATTGCAGCACAACACAAATGGAAAGTTTACCAAATGGATGTGAAATCAACATTACTAAATGGAGTATTTATGGAAGAGGTTTATTTTGAACAACCTCTGGGCTATGAGAAAGAAGGCCAAGGGCACAAGGTATGCAGATTGAAGAAAGGTCTTTATGGGCTAAAACAAGCACCAAGAGTATGGTACAATAGGATAGATGCCTATATACTGGAAAATGGGTTTGAAAAATGTGAAAGAGAGCCCACATTATACATCAAGGATAAAGATGGTAAGATGCTCATTTTTTTTTATATGTTGATGATGTTATATTCACAGGTAATGATGCTTACCTCATTGAGAATTTTAAATCAGTCATGAAAGATGAATTTGAGATGACTGATATGGGATTGCTAAAATAATTCTTAGGAATAGAAGTAGATAAAAATGAAAATAAAATTTTAATCTCTCAAGCTAATATGTAAATGAAGTTTTGGAAATATTTAATATGCATGATTGCAAGGCAGCAATTACTCCTATAGTGATGGGATTAAAGTTAAGCAAAGAAGACAACAGCAAGGATTTTGATCCAAGTTTGTACAAGAGCATAGTTGGAAGCCTCATGTATTTGACTGCAACTAGGCCGGATATTATGCATGTTGTAAGTTTAATTTCTAGATTTATGGAAAGGCCAAAGGAGGCACATTGGCAAGCAGAAAAAATAATTCTGAGGTATGTGAAAGGAACAAAAATGTATGGTATTTTATACACCACTTCAAAAAAATTTGAATTGATTAGATATACTAACAGTGATTGGGCTGGAAGTATAGATGACAGGAAAAACACCTCTGGATATGTTTTTCATATGGGTTCAGAAGCCATTTCATGGGCTTCTAAGAAATTACCAATTGTGTCTTTGTCTACAGCAGAGGCAGATTATGTGGCAGCTACAGCAGCAACATGTCAAGCAGTTTGGATGAGAAGAATGTTGAGGACTTTGTGTCATGAACAGGTGAAAGGCACAACAATTTATTGTGGTAATAGCTCAACAATAGCATTTTCAAAGAATTCAGTGTTTCATAAAAGAATGAAACACATTGATGCCAGGTATCACTACATCAGAGATCTAGTGAACAATGGAGAAATTGCTTTGCAACATTGCATAACTAAGAGCAATTTGTTGATATTTTGACAAAAACATTGGGGCAGAAAAGTTTTAATTATGTCAGAAAGTGTCTATGTATGTCTGATGGCGGAAGTTGTGTTTAAGGGGGAGTGTTGGAATTTTATCCCCAACCACCGCCATCAATGGACAGTGGCGCAGGCCACAAACTCATAAATTTTGACAGAGGAAGGACAGTAGGAGCAGATCCAAGACTGGCAACATTTATCACGCAACCACAGTAAGCAGTCTCACATCGCAATTTTCTAAAGTTTTCCACTGCAGACGCAAAGCTATGTTATTTAGTTTTCGATGCGATATCGCTATCGCACATTGCATGCGCAAAATCTTAAGCTTATCACTCAGACCACCTGCAGGCTAAGTTATATGGACTGTGATGCAATAAGTACCACGTCATTATCACAGTCACACATATTTAAGTTTATCCGTGTACCGCACAATTAAATCTTAAAACCACCGATCTATGAAATAGAGCTGGACGCGAAGAGGACAACTGGAATTGATAAAATATGAGTTCCTTTTTTTTAGTATTAAACATTTTCTTGCATATCTTTACTGTGTATTTGGTATACGACCTCCTGAATTTAATGAAGAAATGGGTCTGTCTGACGACCCAAGGACAAATGTAGTTGCACATCCATTCATAAATGAAGTGCAGTTATTAGATTAGATTTAGTAGCTACGATTTGTTTTTTATGTATGTTCTTGGTAAGTGCAGAGTATGTAGAGTGAGACTCTGTATGAAAAATAGAGTTTGAATATGTGTATTATTTTGTAAGCCCAAAGGAAAAAGAAAATAGAGCACTGTGTATGTGCATTTTTAAGGAGACAGAGAACAAGTTTCAACGATGTATTGTGTAGCAGCTTGTAATTTGTTTTTAAGCCAGAACAATAGTTCTATGGTAGTACTGTAATAGTTTTTTTTTTTTGTAAGTTTTAATGAAAGAAAGGTTTTTTTTATGCATCTTTGTCCAAAATTTTACACTTGAATCTCTGTGTTGGGAAGAGAAATCTTGTTTTCTCCCAGTTGCTTGAAATAATAAAAAATTTCAACAGTATTAAATGCATTTGAAATGATGTCTTAAAATTTCAAGAAGTTCAATATATCTCATTTCATGTTTCCAATTAATAATTGAAAACATTAGTGGTTGATAGATTACTTTGTCATAAAGTGTATCTAACTTAAAACCTCTCTTCATCCATCTTAAGTGTAGATCTAACATCAAAAGGAATCAGATTTCTTTTGTAGTGAAAAAAAAAATACCTAAAAAGAAAAATATTTGATATAAATCTAAACTGATTTAATTATTAATAATTATTTTGTTTTTAACATTAATGAAAAAATTTAATTAAACTACTTAAAATTAGATTACAATAATTAAATTACAGTGAAACAACAATATCCTAAAATTTATTTGCAAAATCATAAAATACTAAAATATATCAAATTGGTTTACACTCAATTGAATTCAATAGGTTGAAAAAGAAAAAACTAATAAATCATCCTTCAAAAAATAATAATTCAAATAGATATGAATAACACTTCCCTTTATAAAAAAATAATAAATGCACATACAATATATTAAAAAATATAATAAATTTATACAAATAATTTAACGTATTAAAATACTAAAAACTTTCATTAATTATTTAAAACAACTTTAAATATCTTATTCCTATTTTTGAAAAACTCACAAAAAATGGGTAGTCTTTTAATTTTAAGTACCGTTTTATTAACAAAAGGAAAATGATGGTATAAATCAGTGTTGCTTTAACCAAGTTTATTTGAAAAAAATAATCTTTGATAGTTGTAAAATAATATAGTTAGTGCATCTACTACTTATTAATTAATTCTTTTCCACACACGCTATTTTTACAAAGGTTTATCTTCACAGTCACTTCTCGATGACTTTCTCTGCACATGCTTCCTCCACATATCCACTTTCCTATGCACATGGTTCTTCCACACATCCACCTCTGCAAGATTCCTCAGCAGAGCTTTCAATGCACATTCACCTTTGCACACACTTCCTCAACACAATCTTCCTCTACATTTTGCTAAAGGAAGAATCGACAGTTGCAAGAAATCCGCATCTACAGGAAATTGGCGACCACGAGATGTCTACAGGAAATCACGAGGCCGCTTCAAATAATGACTAATCTGCATAAGACTTCAATCAATCAACTTGATAATTGAATTAGTAAACAATTAGCTTAAGGAAAACTTAAGAACAAGATAAAATGACACTTTTTAAGTTAATCTGCATACCTTAAGCACGTAGCACCCTTTTGGCAAAAATTTAGGTAATATAATTGAAATAAGTGTAATTAGGGGTCAAAGAGAGTTCATAAAGGGGGAAGCAAAGTCTTAGAAGGCTGTCAAAATTGATCAAAATTGGGACTCAACACCAATGCTAAGTACAAACAACGACATGATCAACATCGGGTGCCACACAACTTCGAGGTGGGCAACAAAGTTTGGCTACATTTGCAAAAGGAGTGCCTCATTGGCCCCACTACAAGCTTCACCCGATACTATATGGGTAGTACACCATCACCAAGGTTGTAGGGGAGAATTCCTTTGAGCTCAGTATTCCACCGTTCCTTGGACTACACCCAACATTCAATGTGGACCACCTTTGGCCATACTTTCTGTTGAAATTCAACAAGATGATGAGCTTAGTGAAAAGTAAGCACCTTCACTAAGTGGGGCCCGTAGGTTATTTTTAGGTGTATGTCTATTTTTAAACATGGTGAGGATATTCTATAAGCTGCAGGATGTTATTTGTAGATGGTTGATCAAGTTGGAAAAATAGACGAAATTCTATTTTTAGAATATTGGGCGAAGTCTATCTATAGATCGTCAATCTAAAAATATATGCATGTCGATTATTATTAGCCCTTAATAATAATCCGACAATAAACATCAACTTATTCTCTTGGAGAACTTTATTCAGTGAACAGATTTGGCAAATTAGTGGGATGAAGGAATTATGCAATTCCTAGGGTTATTGTTTGGTCATGCATGGAGGACTCAGTTAGAATTGAAGTGGCAAAGTGATGACAGAGTTGGAAGAGTAGTTACATGATTTTTTATTTAGTTTAACTCAATTAATGGAGTTAAACTCAGTTGAGCTAGTTGTATCTAGTTTAACTGAAAGATACACTAGTGAGAGTTAAGTGAATTAATTAGTTAATTAATTCACAACTAATAACTCACTAACAACTGAACAAATACATTAGTTAACTATAATGCATGTCAGTTCCAGTGGAGACCCAGTGGAGAGATAGGTGAAAGGGCGATATGGACTATCCGTTGTGACTATAGTAATGCATTCAATGCATATGACGCACATTGGAGTTGACAATGAGGATTGCGCAGTTAAGGCAAGGCCAATTCGAATTCATTCAAGGGTCTTCTTCAGTAGGGATTGCACAGTGGAGGCAGGCTGTCAGGAGGCAAGAAATTGATGCATAGATATGCAAATTTCTGCATGACAACGTGTAATGATTCTATATTGTATTGAGAGCTTGATGTACTAAGCTTTGTATGATATTATTACATGATTCCATTGATATACATAATATATGATAGTTGGGGTTTTTAGCTTTAAGCTTTCACATTAAACAACTGTGTTATGTGCAATTGAATTTATTCACATGCGTTTGAAATTGAGTTTTAAATTTCCACAAGTTTAACAGTGGAAGGATTCTGTGTTTAGCAAGAAGACAAATATTGTTAGATCAGGAGAATCCGATAATACATCAGTATTAATAAATTTCTACATGGTATCGGAGCAATATTGATTACTGGAGATTGCAATTGTGAATAACTGCTGAGTTTTGTGATTGTGGACAATTCGAATTTGCAGCAAAAATTACTTGGTGCGAAAGTTGAGTATTCATTGAAATGTCTTTCAATAGGTTGTGATTGGAGTATGCCCTTGAGGGTAGTTCAAATTACATAGCCTAGAAGGATAGGATGGAGGCGGTGCTTGAATATAATGGACTGAAGGAGTTCATTGACAACGATGTTCCTAAGCCTACTTCTAGCGATGCTGCATTACTTGACGCATGGAAAAAGAAGGTAGCGAAGACAAGAAGAATTCCAATGGAAGGTGTGAAGGACCATATTGTATCAAGACTTCACAGGAAAGCCACTCCATTTGCAATGTAGAAGGCTTTGACAAACCTTTTCCAAAGCAGCAATGACCATAGGAAATTAACGTTGAAATATAAGCTCAAAAAAATAAAAATGGAGAAGGACAACGGTATTCCAAAATATCTAACGAAGTTTGTCGAATGCAGGGATGAACTGGGAAGTGTGGGAATTACAGTTGTGGACGATGACTTGGTGAGCTCTACTCTCCTTGGGTTACTGAAGATTTGGCACAGTTATCAGGACTCTGTCAATGGACGGGAGAAATTGCCGGATTGGGAATGACTTTGGTTGGATATTGTGTAGGAGGAGATAAGGCAAAGTACCAGGGATGGCTCTTCATCGAAGAATGATGATGAAGAGAATTTCACTTTGGCAGCCACAACAAGGAAAGGGAAGGGGAAGAAATTACACTCAAAATCCGAGGCTAAAGGCAAGAAGTTGGATTTGTCCAAAGTGAAGTGTTTTCACTATCACGAACATGGGCATCTTGCCACTAATTGCCCACAGAAAAATAAGAACAATAAGGTTGTTGGAGTTGCAGCTAGAGAGGCCTTAGCCTCACAATTTTAAGTCGATTTCTCTTTGATTGCATGCTTGGTTTCAAGTGCAATGGGATCGGTGTGGTATCTTGATAGTGGTGTGTCTTTTCATATGATGGGAGACATGGAGTTGTTTAGAGACTTGGAGAAGAAGGATCTCCAAATGCATATCGAGATGGGCGACAATGGTAGATACATTTTGACCAGCATTGGGACCATTACCTTTGAGAGAGAGTGAGGTAAACCATTTATGTTGAAAGATGTTATGCATGTTCCAGGTCTGAATAAGAACTTGGTCTCGGTCACAATATTGGAAGACAGAGGTTACGATGTTGTTTTCAGTGATGGAAAAGCTTTCCTGCAACATAAAACAACGGGTCAAACCAAGAGGATAGTGTAATATTCCAAAATTTGTTTGCAACTAATTGGAATATTGATTTTTGTTTTTATCACCTAGGAGTTGAATAAATGGGTAAGAAGGCCCATGCATATTAAAAACGTGAATAAAATCACTCATAATGTGAAAAGGGATCATCATAGGAGTTGGATTTCACACCCTCATGTGTGAACAGGGACATTTGCATGAGGACAAGGTCAAATTTGACCAAGTCAACAGCACTGGGATAGGAGGTGGAGATCATCTTGTGAGACAACGCAGAGACAGTGGGAGGAAGATTCCTTGGTGGAGGAAACCCTAATGAGTGGGACCCAAGGTGAGAGGGCTTCCATTTGTTTAAAAGGAGGGCAAGGCAGCCATAGCAAGACATATATGTTATTGATTTGATTTTTGAATGGTCTATTTATAATTTTCATTCCTTTACTGTTTATCAGGGTTGTCGTGCTGCTTAGCACTGGGTGTTCCCGAGCGGGAATCCCATCTCCTTTCTTGATAGGCCTCTTGAAGGAGCTTGTACAGAATTTCTCCACATCCAGGCTTCAGGCTAGGCATCCTCCTTTAGCTACAACGTTATTTCTGTAGCATTATAACGTTGTGTTGCAGGGTGTTGCAGTGGGGATCCATAACACCACTTCTGGAGCTTATCTTTCAGATGAGTAAGCTTTCTTTCCTTTGGGAGATCAGTGAGGAAGCCCTTGGAGCATATTTCAGATCTTGGAACTTGGCAAACACAGTTTCTATCTCCTACAGGGCAGTCCGTCTCCTTGATTGCATTATTTCGTGTGTATCTGTAGTGAGGGTTTGTAGATTGATTGTAGCGTGAGATATTTAGTGATAGGATTATCCTTTCACTTGGAAGATACATTGGAGGAGGTCCATTCAGCTTGTGCATCATCTTTAGCCATCTCCACCCAGTTCTTGAGTTGCAACTTCTACTCAGTACTAGGACTGCAACTCTGGCATTTTGTCATTTTTCTTATTTCAACCAATCCTTCCAGGATTGTCTTGAAACAGTCTTTGGGGGTTTATATCTTTTCTCCCAACATTTTATGAGCTATATAATTCCATATCTATGTATTGACATACTCCAACAATAGCTACCTCTAATAAAACTACGTTGTCATAGCGTTGGGCATTTTCTGTGTAGAAGTGTACTTCATTTTTCATGTATATTTTTCTTGAGGCTTGTTCTGCCTTGCTTGAGTGATTATTTCCTCAAGATATTGTACACATTTTGCTACTGTAACATAAATAAGATGGGCATGTATTCTTCTTACATTTTATGAGTTTATTTATCACTGCTACTCCAATTTTGTGTTCATGTATTGCTGCATCCCCATTTTGGGATATTACAATGGTATCAGAGCATAACCTTGGCTCAGCCTGTGGAATCTCAGCCAATATGCTATCTAGAAGACAAGAAGAAGAAAATATGAGCAGAAATAAGACTCCATTCTTTGGAGGTAGAAAGGAGGAGAAAATTCCAAAGTTTCTGTCTCAAACTTTGTAGAGCATTCATGAAGATCTCAAGAAGATGAGAAGGGAGATGTGTATATAATCTCCAAGAGGGTTTGAATTTGAATCAAACTCTAGATTTCCCTATGATGAGTGTGAGCATGCAACCACACACCATGATGCATAGCGCAGTCATATGCCCAGATTTTCCATGAGAGAGATGGAAGAAGAAGGAATGACTAGGAGGGAAACTCTTGGTAATTTTCTGCAAGAGTATGAATCTCAAACTCGGAAGTTTAGAGATCATATCACTTTTCCAGTGTTTTTCAAGATCAAGGTGAAGAGAAGCAAGTAGCATGATATGGATAGATTTTCTTTATCTACTTTTGATGGTTCACCTACATGTTCAGCCAGAGCTTGGGTGGAAGAGCCAGACTTCTATTTGCAGCAACACCAAATTTCTGAAGATGAAGCCATCAAAGTTACAGTGCTACATTTTGGAGGTAAGGCCTATGCATGGTGGATATTTGAGTCATTTTATTTGAAGAATGAAAATACTTCTTTTTATGCTAGGTTCACTGAGACATTGGTGGAAATATTTGATGGAAAACTTTCTGAAACATGTGTAGAAAAGATAAAAAAATCAAAACCAGCAAAAACCTTGCATGTGAGGGAGGAAGATATAAACTCAAATCCACATCAGAAAACCATTGAGGAGGCTGATATCTTGCACCATACCTTGTTATAGGCAAGACCTCTATCTTTTATTCCGGAACAAGAGGGCATGGAGATCCATTTTTCTAAAGAGGATCCAATTCTTAGGAGGTTGCCCATACATATTGATGAAGGTGAGGGCAACAACACTGTCATGTCTAGATTTTATCAAGCACCTCATGTAGAGGAAGAGGGAGATCTTGCTAAAACTAGAGGGATTCTTGTATCATTGCAAGGAATTCCCTAGGATCTCATATGTGGAGATCAAGGCACAACTCATGATCTACATGTGCCATTGATGATAGGATGTGAAACTATGGAGATCAAAGGAGAGGATAGGGAGGATGACCATCATCATATGATGAGGAGCCCACCCCCTATCTATTTCAGGAGGTTGATGCACCTAAGAGGGAGACCAGATTGTGCAATGAGGGCCGAAACAAATCTGTCCATTCATATATGCAATATAATCTTGATCTTGATGTCTCATTGTATGGAGGAATTTCACCGTGAAGACCACTCATTGATTTCAAAGGAGTGGAGACCTTGGGAGAGATTGGTACAGTGCTGGGAGTATTGGGAAGAGTCAAGAAGGAGAGAGGCATTCTCTCAACATCATCTTTTCCCACTCTCATTTCAAATTCTGCGCTACGGAAGGAGAAGTATGGGAAGGATAGAAGCCTTCCAACTTGCATATTTGGCATGGGAGATGTCAAAGAAGGGGACAACCATTGACAGATCTTCTTCAAGATAGATCATCAGCACTATCACTATGGAGGATAGATCCATATTGGAAATCCCAGTTGTTGGTGGATTATTCCAAGGATATTTCTAATTGTATGATATTGGATGGCCAAGTGCATGAGGATGGGTACTCAATCAGAGATGAGGTCATCTACTATCATGGTAGGATCTTCTTCCCTATAGCTTCCAAGCTCAAGGAGAAGTTGATACAAGTAGCTCATAAATATTTCCTTTTCAGCCACACCTATTCTATGAGAGCATACGAGACCATCATGGAGGGATATTTTTGGGAAGGCTTTGAGGAGGAGGTGTATCAGCATATGAGGACACTAGTACAAAATGGCTAATTAGTTACTAAAAAAATGACTAAAATTTGCATATAAACGACTATTTTTTAGTCGGTGACCAATAGTAGCTAATTTACAGTATCTTATAAAGATGCAAGGATCATGTGGAGATGGAGGAGATACATAAATCTTGGGAAGAGTTAACATAGCCACCTATTTTCTCTTTGAGGATGAGAGGAGACTTGTTTATGAGCCACTCCATTTGCATGGGAAAAACATATGGTAAGGGTATTGGTTGTTTGCACAATGGTTTGTATAATGTATATATGCATCCCTTAACCAAAATGTGCAGGACTTTGCTCAAAGAAGGAACATTATTCCTTCTAGAATTCATGGTCTACTTGAGGCCATGAGCAGTTTCGATGGCCACTCCCTAGGAGGACTTGTGGAGGATATATATTATGGAAAACATCCTTACTTTGCACCATACATCATTCACTTTCTCGAAACATATGAGGAGAGTAGGGTAGCAAGCAAGTGGTTCAGAAACCACACTTCAGAAATTAGCTGAATAAATCACTTATTCAATGGAGATTAACCCGATTACACATCAATTTCGAATTGCATGCATAACACATAATCTCATCTACAATTAATTGTCACATGCGGAAATAATAGAAGCAATCTCACATCAAATCAATCACACATTAATTCAGTATGTATGGGGAAAGCCTATAGCTGAAAACCCCGCAGCTATTGTGTATATTATAATGGAGAAATCATGTAACAAAACAAGTACAATACTCCTCACAAGTACTCAGTACTTTCTCATAAAGTCACACACAATCGAGCTTGGTTTTGAACAAGTCTCGGGTTCAAAACACACCACTAACTGCCTTGCCTCTATTGCGCAATCATGGCCTGTATATGAAGAGGTTCAAGGTTTGAATCCCCTTGCCTTGACTGCGCAATTTTCATGGACAATTCCTCCAAGTGTAATGCAAAACTCATGCAAAACAATCTACCAACTGATAGCTTTACTCACCCTTTCATCTACCTCTTCCACTGGTCTCCACTGAACTGATCATGCACTGTAGTGAACTGAAGTGTTCTTGAGTTGACTAATGAGTTAATATTTAGTAAATTAAATATTATTTAATTTACTCCACTCATATCTAGTCGATTAGTTAGTTAACTAATCCCAACTAGTTCAACTAAAACAAACAGAACACAACTCCACTACTTGTCCCGTTAACTCCTCCAAAACTCCTGCCACTGAAGTCTAACTGAAGCCAACCATGCAAGATGCCATCAAACCCTAGGAAACACGTGATTCCTTGTGTCAGTTGCATGAGCCACCTCCATGACTCAAACTGAAGTGCGCCAAGAGAGTAAACTGCTGTTTATAGTCAAAATATTATTAAGGGTAAATAATATTTGATTTCCATATTTTTAGGAGATCAGTCTAAAAATAGCCTGGGTCCTAAAAAATAGGGTCTCATCTATTTTTACCGACATGTCGCATACATCAAGAATCTCCAAGTAGAATTCCCAAATTATGCTCCGTATGTCTAAAAATAGACATAGTCTAAAAATAGACTTTGCGCCAGAATTTGCCTGAGGGCCCACTTAGTGAAGGCGACTTCATTTCACTAAGCTCCATCATCTTGCTGCATTCTCAACACTCCCTCTCAGCAAGATATGGATTATCTGCAATCCCTATCCTGCCTCTGTGGAATTCGAACTTGCTCCCGGTGAGCGCCTTCGTCAGGATGTCGGCATCCTGATCCTCCGTGGGAACATATGAAAGCATCATGATCCTCCGCTGAACACAATCTCTGATGTGATGGTACCTGATGTCGATATGTTTGGACCTATCATGAAATACTCGATTAGCCGAGAGCTTGATGCAGCTCTGGTTATCACAGTAGATCACTGTAGGCTCCAAATGCAACCTGAACAAACCTGCGAGGATCTTCCTCATCCAAATAGCCTCACATGCAGCCAAGCTTGCTGCCATGTACTCGGCCTCTGCTGAACTGAGTGCCACGGATCTCCGCTTCCTGCTGTACCAGGAAACTGCTGTCGACCCAATGCTGAAAACTCCTCCAGAAGTGCTCTTCCGGTCTGTTGGGCTCCCTGCCCAATCTGCATCAGTGAAACCAGAAAGCTTCACTCCATCCTCCTGTCTGTACCATAGACCATATCCCGATGTGCCTCCGATATAGCGCAATACATGCTTGCCCGCCTTCCAAAAGAGCTTGGTAGGCTTAACCATAGCTTGCGAAAGCTGGTTAACTGCATAGCATATATCGGGTCGAGTATTGACCAGATACATCAACGACCCCACCAATTGTCGATAGACAGTGGCATCCACTACCTCCTCCGAAGTAGCATCTCCCTTCCTCCATCCTCCAGGAAGAGGGGTATCAACAGGCTTGCAGCCTTGCATGTCGAACCTCTCCAGAATCTCCCGGGCATACTTGCCCTGAGAAACAAACAGTCCTCCACTGCGCTGCCAAATCTCCAATCCCAGGAAATAATGAAGGATGCCCAGGTCCTTCATCTCAAACTCTTGTGCAAGATCCTCCTTGCATGAAAGTATCAACTACTCATCGCCAGTCAAAATCAGATCATCTACATACAGTACGATGATCAACAGCTTCCCCTCCACCACAATCTGGTACAGGTTTGGATCCGCCTCACTCTTGGAGAATCCAAGCCCGGTGAAGTAGCTGTCTATCCTAGTGTACCAAGCACGAGGTGCTTGCTTCAGCCCATACAGTGCTCTCTTGAGTCGGCACACATGCGACTCACTGCTGAAGATCTCAAAACCTTCAGGCTGCTCTATGTACACTTCTTCCCCAATAACTCCATTGAGGAACGCAGTCTTCACATCCATCTGATGAATGTGCCACCCCATCTGCGCTGAGAGAGCAAGGATCGTCCGTATGGAAGAGTACCTTGCGACAGGTGCAAAAGTCTCCTCATAGTCAATCCCTTCGATCTGTGAGAAGCCACGGGCGACAAATCTCGCCTTGTACTTCTCCACACTCCCGTCAGCCGCCTGCTTCACCTTGTAGATCCATCGCGAACCTACCACTGATTTCCCAACCGGTCTTGGGACAATCTCCCATGCACTGTTCCTGATGATCGAATCATATTCTTCGATCATGGCATCAGCCCATGCGGGTTCCTCCACAGCTTCCTCAAAAGAGGATGGCTCTGTCACAACACATTGACTCATAAGAGCCATGTATCCAGTGTACCGATCCGGTGACTGTCTCTGTCTGCGCTGTGCCGTAGGTGGTCCTACAACCTTCTCTGCATCCCGAGCCAGTCGCTCAGCTTCTGTAGTGCGCATGCGCCCTCTGATGGTTGGCGCTGCCTGGGTGGTTTCTTCCACCTTCTGAACCTCCTCTTGTGGTTGATCCACATCCGGAAGCTCCTCCTTAGGAACTAACAGCTCCTCATCTGCATGCAAGTGTAGCTCCCTCTCAAGCGAACACTGCATGGCTTTCTCCTCCCGAAATTTTATATCCCGTCGCACAACAGTCTTGCGACTGTCTGGCACATACACCCGATAGTTGTGAGGTGTATCAGTGTACCCCACAAATATTCCAACTTCAGCAGTTGGATCCAGCTTCCTTCTTGCATCCTTAGTCACATGCATGTAGACAGGAGATCCGAAAATCCGCAAATGGGAAATATCAGGCCTCTTGCCAGAATAAGCCTCCTCTGGTGTACTCATGCCAAGAACCTTGTGAGGACAACGGTTCTGCACATACACTGCTGTATTGCATGCCTCAGCCCACAAGTGAAGGGGTAGGCCCTGATCATGCAACATCGCTCGTGCAGCACCCACGATCGTTCTGTTCTTCCGCTCAGCCACCCCGTTCTGCTGTGGGTTATGGGGTGCGATGAGCTCTCTCCGAATCCCTTCTGCGCTGCAGAAATCCTTGAATTCAGCCGAGATGAATTCACCACCGTTATCACTCCTTAGAGCAATCACCTTCTTCCCCGACTTCTTCTCGACCAGTGCTTTAAACTCACAGAACTTCGCGAATGTATCGCTCTTCTTCTGCATGAAGAAGATCCAGCACTTTCGAGAGAAATCATCAACAAAAATCACATAAGACCTGTGTTTTGCTGTCGAAGCAACTGAGAAAGGACCACACACGTCTGTGTGAACTCTCTCAAGGATCGTCGTGGCGCGACTATCCTTCTCGTGAAAGGTGGCTTTCACATACTTCCCTAAAGTACACCCCTTGCACTGATCTGACTGCGCAAGGGTGCCCTTAGGAAGTCCCGTAGAAATCTGCTGCAGAATCTTCAAAGCTCCATGGTGAAGATGGCCCAATCTCCTGTGCCATAGTTCGCCCTCATCATCCCGGCTCACCACATCTCCCGCCTTGCATGCCATAGCTACGCAGTCATCTACCTGCAACTGATAAAGGTTCTGAGTTCGAACCCCTATCTTCCGGGTCTCTCCAGTAGTCTTACTGCGCAGGAAGGCTTTTCCTTCGCTGAAGACCACATCATAGCCCTTATCCTCCAACATCGCTACTGAAATCAGGTTCTTCTTCAATCCAGGTACATGCATGACATCCTTCAAGACAAAGGGTTTACCAGACTCCCTCTGAAAGGATACGGTACCGATACCAGCCGCACTGTATCTACCGTCATCGCCCATCTCGATGTGCATACCCAAATCCTTGTCCTCCAGATCTGAGAACAACTCCCGATCTCCCGTCATATGAAATGACGCACCGTTGTCCAAGAACCACACCGATCCCATCACACTTGAAACCAAGCATGCAATCAGTGAAAATTCAAGCTCGAACTGTGAAGACAAAGCTTCTCCATCTGCAGATCTTCCCGCTTGCTTGTTCTTCTTCTTCTTTGGACAATTGGTAGCATAATGTCCGTGATCATGGCAGTGAAAACACTTCACTTTCGCCATAGCCTGCTTCTTGCCCTTAGCTCCAGAATGAGAGGTTTTCTTACCCTTCCCTTTCTTAGCTTTGGACATCAAAGCGCAGTTTTCTTCATCAGCTCCCTTCGATGAAGATCCATCTCGAGTAGTCCTCCTTATCTCCTCCTGCATGAGATCCGCCCAAAGGCGCTCCCATCCCGACAGCTTCTCCCGACCATTGACACTATCTTGATATGAGTGCCAAGCCTTCGGAAGACCAAGGAGAGCCAGGTCGACCATGTCCTCTTCATCGACAATCACCCCCACACTTCCCAGTTCATCTCTGCACTGAGTGAACTTCGTGAGGTATTTGGCGATACTGTCGCCCTTCTCCATCTTGATGTTCCTGAGCTTATCTTTGAGCGCCAGCTTCCTTTGGTCACTCTTACTCTGGAATAGATCCGTCAAAGCTTTCCACATTAAATATGGAGTAGCCTTTCCATGAAGGCCGGATACAATATGATCCTTGACGCCCTCCAACAGGATCCTTCGACATTTCGCGATCTTCTTTTGCCATGCATCGACCAAAGCTGCATCAGTGGGCTTTGGGACATCCGCATCCACGAACTCCTTCAGACCATTATCTTCTAATACTGCTTCCATGTGATCCTTCCATGCAACATAATTCGAACTGCCTTCAAGAGCATATTCGAGTCGCAAACCGTTGAAAGAAGACATCTTTCAACACCGGCACCAAGAAAATCAACCTTCTGCAAAATTCGAATTCCAAACTCCAAGCTCTATCGCTTCCGATCTATACTTGAAAACAAATTATTTCCAAATCAGAGATTGACTGCAAAGGGCATTCACCAGATCTTTCACCTTACAAGGAAGGATGAATATTCCGGAGGCTACCTGGCCCGCATGCAGACTCTGTCCGAGGAAATAAGTTTGCAATCACCGTAATAGACTTCGACAATTAACTTCGCTTTGATACCATGTAGAAATTAGCTGAATAAATCACTTATTCACTGAAGATTAACCCGGTCATATATCAATTTCGAATTGCATACATAACACATAACCTTCTTCTACAATTAATTGTCACATGCGGAAAATAACAGAAGCAATCTCACATCAAATCAATCACACATTAACTCAGAATGTATGGGGAAAGCCTATAGCTGAAAACCCCGCAGCTATTGTGTATATTATAATGGAGAAATCAAGTAACCAAACAAGTACAATACTCCTCACAAGTACTCAATACTCTCTCATGAAGTTACTCACAATCTGACTCAGTTTTGAACAAGTCCGAGGTTCAAAACTCCCCGCCAATTGCCTTGCCTCTATTGCGCAATCATGGCCTGTATATGAAGAGGTTCAAGGTTCGAATCCCCTTCCCTTGATTGCGTAATTGTCATGGACAATTCCTCCAAGTGTAATGCAAATCTCATGCAAAACAAATCTGCCAACTGATAGCTTTACTCACCTTTTCATCTACCTCTTCCACTGGTCTCCACTGAACTGATCATGCACTGTAGTGAACTGAAGTGTTCTTGAGTTGACTAATGAGTTAATATTTAGTAAATTAAATATTATTTGATTTACTCCACTCATATCTAATTGATTAGCTAGTTAACTAATCTCAACTAGTTCAACTGAAATAAATAGAACACAACTCCACTATTTGTCCCGTTAACTCCTCCAAAACTTCTGCCACTGAAGTCTAACTGAAGCCAACCATGCAAGATGCCATCAAACCTTAGGAACCACGTGATTCCTTGTGTCAGTTGCATGAGCCACCTCCATGACTCAAACTGAAGTGCGCCAAGAGAGTAAACTGTTGTTTATAGTCAAAATATTATTAAGGGTAAATAATATTTGACTTCCATATTTTTAGGAGATCAGTCTAAAAATAGCCTGGGTCCTAAAAAATAGGGTCTCATCTATTTTTACCAACATGTCGTATACATCAAGAATCTCCAAGTAGAATTCCCAAATTATGCTCCGTATGTCTAAAAATAGACATAGTCTAAAAATAGACTTTGCGCCAGAATTTGCCTGCGGGCCCACTTAGTGAAGGCGACTTCATTTCACTAAGCTCCATCATCTTGGTGCATTCTCAACAACTTCTTGTCATTCTCTATTACAGTTGAGGGTCAAACTGCGTTGGTTACATCTAAGGGACCATTTTCCTTCTCCCTTGCTACATATGGCCGCAAGTATGGTTATCATTATGGTTCCCTGTGTTGCTTCTGTTCTTATTTTTATAGGGAGCATGATTGGGGGAGAGACACATTGGGTGGATGTGTCCTTTGGGGAAGAGGATTCCAAAATTTTTTGCATTACATGTTCTAAGGGGAGCATGGGAGATGATATGGCCACCACAGTAAAACACTTTTCTCTTTATGAGGTGGGCCATGAGATTGATTGGAGCACTTGGGCTATGATTCTCATGAATCATTGGGGGAAACTTTTCTATGAGTTGCCATGTCATGTTCTGTAACAACAGTTAGGAAAACTACGCTGTGACCACTTGGGAAACTGTTGGTACCTTTCAACTCTACATGAAACCTTCATTATTCCTCTCACATGGATGCCCTATGATGATGATTTCCTATTCATCATATGTGGGATGATTTGGGCCAACATGATTCACAACGTTAGAGGGAATATCTTTGGAGATCCAGTTTTCTTCTTGCCACTTGGAGGCAACACTTTTGTAGCCCGAGAGTAGTAGATACTCTACACTTTTCATAATTGGAGAGGAGGACAGCGTGGGGTATGCTATTATGTCTACCATGAGCATATTTTCAGCCCACCTACATTTCATGAGCTCAAGGTGGAAGAGGATTTTCAGGAGTTGCCATGTTGGGAGGTAACTAATTTTTTATGGATGATTGCTTGGGGATGGAGGATCCATATGGGAATGATGTTTCCAAATACATTTCAGATCCCTTACCTCAAAGGCACCTCTGGAAAACACCTTATTGCCTTCTTGAGTACTCTACTTGTTCATGATGATAGCTATTTAGCTAACTTGCGTGCTTGGGAGGGGCAATATGGAGATTTATTGATGAGACAACATCTCATTCCTTGGAGGAGCTTATCATATGTGGATGCTACAGTAAGAGGAGGGGAGACTCTTCAGTTCTATCCTTCCATTTGCTTGAGGACAAGAAACATTTGGGAGGGGAGGACTGTAATATTCCAAAATTAGCTTGCAGCTAATTGGAATATTGTTTTTTGTTTTTATCACCAAGGAGTTGAATAAATGGGTAAGGAGGCCCATGAATAATAAAATCATGAATAAAATCCCTCATAGTGTGAAAAGGGATCATCATAGGAACTGTATTTCACACCCTTATGTGTGAACAGGGACATTTGCATGAGGACAAGGTCAAGTTTGACCAAGTCAACAGCGCTGAGATAGGAGGTGGAGATCATCTTGTGAGACAGTGCAAAGATAGTGGGAGGAAGATTCCTTGGTGGAGGAAACCCTAATGAGTGGGACCCAAGGTGATAGGGCTTCCATTTTTTTAAAATGAGGGCAAGGCAGCCATAGCAAGACATCTATGTTATTGATTTGATTTGTGAAGGGTATGTTTAGACTTTGCATTCCTTTGTTGCTTATCAGGGTTGTTGTGCTGCTTAGCATCGGGTGTTCCCAAGTGGGAATCCCATCTCCTTTCTTGAGAGGCCTCTTGAAGGATCTTGTACGGTATTTATCCACATCTAAGCTTGAGGCCAAGCATCCTCCTTCAGCTACAACGTTATTTCTGCAGCAGTATAACATTGTGTTGCAGGGTGTTGCAGTGGGGATCCATAACACCACTTCTGGAGCTTATCTTTCAAAGTAGGAAGCTTTCTTTCCTTTGGGAGATCATTGAGGAAGCCCTTGGAGCATATTTCAGATCTTGGCACTTGGCCAACATAGTTTCTATCTCCTACAGTGCAGTCTCTCTCCTTGACTGCGTTATTTTCAGTGTGTATATACAGTGAGGGTTTGAAGATTGATTGGAGAGTGAGATCTTCAGTGATAGGATCATCCTTTCACTTGGAAGATCCATTCGAGAAGGCCCATTCATCTTTTGCATCATCTTCAGCCATCTCCATCCAATTTTTGAGTTGCAACTGCTACTCAGTCCTAGGACTGCAACTTCGACATGTTGTCATTTTTCATATTTCAACCAATCCTTCCAAGATTGTCTTGAAATTGTCTTTGGGGGTTTATATATTTTCTGCCCACATTGTATGAGATTTATAACTCCATATATATGAATTTAAATACTCCAAAAATAGTTACCTCTAATAAAACTGCGTTTTCATAGCCTTGGGCATTTTCTGTGTAGCAGTGTACTTCATTTTTCATGTATATGTTTCTTGAGGCTTGTTCTGCCTTGCTTGAGTGATTATTTCCTCAATATCTTGTACACATTTTGCTACTGTAACATCAATAAGATGGCTATGTGTTCTTATTACATTTTATGAGTTGATTTATCACTGCTACTCTAGTTTTGTGTTCATGTATTGCTGCATCCCCATTTTGGGATATTACAGTGGTATCAGAGCATAATATTGGCTCAGCCTGTGGAATCTCAGCCAATATGCTATCTAGAATAAAAGAAGAAAAAAATATGAGAAGAAATAAGACTCCATTATTTTGAGGTAGAAAGGAGGAGAAACTTCCAAATTTTTTGTCTCAAACTTTGTAGAGCATTCATGAAGATCTCAAGAATATGAGAAGGGAGATGTGTATAGAATCTCCAAGAGGGTTTGAACCTTGTTGGCTTTAGGGGTCCTGACCCAGGTTCGCATGTTAAGGTTTGCCAACAAACCCCTATACTACTAGCCCTTTCGGCAGTGACCTGCTT
The DNA here is from genome assembly GCA_034641835.2 of Pinus albicaulis. NCBI lineage: Eukaryota > Viridiplantae > Streptophyta > Pinopsida > Pinales > Pinaceae > Pinus > Pinus albicaulis. The sequence goes on from CM076572.1 coordinate 1,326,335,665, forward strand.
GCGTAGGTCAAAGTATCACTCGAAGCAGTATGGGAGAGTGCTGCAACCAGGTTTCCACATCCAGAAAGAGAGCAGGTAAGCCAAGCCACACATAGCGCAAAGATCTATGGAACAGGGCTAGTTCGCAGGCTTAAATAGATAACTGATGTACACAGTATTACAGATCTAGATCTTAGGTCCGCATCCACATGCGTTCGACCAACAAAGATATAAATTACAGTACATGCAGTAGACCAGATAGCATATATTATAAATAAACACGACAGAGAACACAGATCATTCGTACCTTATCACAGATTTAACATAGAACGCAGATAGATCCAGAACCAAACACCAGCAATACTTCTTATATATTATCAAAAAATTCTTACATAACCCCAAATCCCACCAGCGCACACAGCCAGCAGGGTCCGCACATAGTAGGACAAAGGATCTCCACGCACACAGCCAGCAGGAGTCCAACCCAGATACCCAAAACCCAGAACTAACAATCCACATTTAGCATTCAATTTTATTCATCTTCTACCTATCGACTAAAAAATACTTGCTATTTATACCAATTTAGCTTAGACTTACCATGGTCTGCAAACCGTGGTTTGCGGACTCCTAGTTTTACCTTTTTACCCGCTTAAAACGTATTGGGGCTTTTATCCACCCTATCACCCCTGCGCTAGACTAAATATAATCAAAATAATACAAAATTGGACCAGCTTTCATCAGTGTGGGAGACCCTACTCCAATTGTCCCCCAACACAATCTTGTGACTCATCCTGAGTCACTGCAGTGGTGGAGTCTCCACCTGCACACGTAATGCCTCAACAGCTGCAACCAGTGGGCCGAAGACTTCTAGGCTCTGCGCCGCAGCATTCTACACAATATCTACTAACTTTTTTGATATTTGACCTTATGTTGTAGCGGTGACACTCTCCAGTTTCTGATTGAGTCGTTTTACCACAACATCTATGTCTTGAGAGAGTCGAAGGGCCTCGATAGACCATGGCTTCAATCTCCTCCCGATGGCATCCTTGTTGTGCCAAAGTTCCTCAATCTCAGCTTGGAGGACCTCGCTAGTCTTTAGACGGGCGATGCGCTGTGCTGGGATCAGAGTGGAAATGTTAGCCCCAATCTGTTCACATTCTTCTTCCTTCTGATGGAGTTCCTAATTAACTTGTCACAGGCACACATCATGTTGAACCCTCGTCTAAAGCTGCAAGGTTGTCTCCATTAACTGCGTACCTTGAGCAATTTGTCCTGTAATTTTGTTCGTGGGAGCATTGACTAACGCAGCCCATTGAGCCCGCACCTCTGGAGGCATCTCAGGTTGCAACTTGGCCTGAAGATCACAGATTTTTTGCTCCATCTGTGTCTTGAAGGCCTGCAGCTCTGTTCGGGAAGCCTTCAATGCGGTCACTAGTTCTTCGATTTTAGCTCGCAGGGTGGCATTAGGTGATACATCAACTACTATGTCTATATACACCTCGTGTATCATTGTGTCCAGTTCAGCTTACTGGGAAACTGCAAGAAGCACGTTGGTGTTTTGTTGGGCTATCATCTGCTCGACTATCATCTTCTCGGCCGTACATAGTTGTTGATGTACTAGTTGGTCTCGATGGTAAATTTCATGGCAAACCGTCGTGTGGATATCCCTTACTACTTCATGTGGCAACTGGGCGAGATTCAGCTGTATGCTTGATCCTGCCGGGAGATGCATTGTCAGGTCCGACGGATTCAAGATAAGAGTAGCACTGAGGATCACACAGAGACACCTTTCCTCTGTAACTAGTGCAGGTTCAATCGGAGGCAGAGGATTTCTTCGTTGGATGATGCTTGTCTGCAAAGTGTCATTTTTTAATTATAGAGTGCGCAGCTTCGCTTGAATGGTGTCGACTGCATGTTTTCATTGCTCTACTAAAGCTACCCATTTCTCTTCTGTGGCCAATGTAACGGCATCTGAAATCTGCTCAAGATCTCCGTCAGTCAAGGTGACTGTTTCATCTCTCTTTGGTCGATGGGGCCGTTGCTTCTTCAGATTTCATTGTACCGGCTCTCCTATCTGCTTGGTACCCCTGGCACTGCTATACTACAGTGCGGCCTTGTTGGGAGTTGTAGTATCCTTGTTGGGAGGCTGTGTGGAAGGAATGGTCGGTGGGACTACTGTGCCAGCATCTGTTCCCATCTGTCCACTTGGGCCTATAACAGCGGTGCTTGTATCCGCAGTATTCTTCGCAGGGGTTTTGAAGCCGATCTTCCAGGTAGGTGGCCATCACATAATCACCTCATCAATCTCCCACTCTATTACCATATAAGGAAGATTCATCCAGGTTTTATTCTTAAGACTACATATTTGAATATGGTGCATGGTGACCTAGAACTTGGCGATACCCTTGTATCTGTCGTATATTATAGGAGATAGTCGTGGGCACGAATTGATGGATGCTGCCACATTACCCTGGAAAAGAACCCAGAAGACTTGGTTATCATCCAATCACTGTGCATATTTGGAATCCCATAAGTGAGTGTACCGAGCTCCTTCACACATGCCTAGATTGAGCAGGGGGATGATTGATTCCTTAGGTGCTTCCCATGCGACGAGGGCGATAAGAAACAGAAACCAGGAGTAGAAAAAGGATTTTCCTTGTTCATGTGATTCACAGACATTGGACAGAAATTTGTCCCGCAAGTGTTGAGCCCAATTGAGGCGGCCCCCTTTGGCACACTGACCTACCACCCATATGACATACGCAGGGACTATTGCAACTTGGCATTTTCACATTAATTTGCAGGCCAATATATGGGTACCCATTCATGTGGCTGGATCACTGATGGAATCAATGATAAAACCCCTCTTATTTTTCTTTACATGGTGTGCCTCCCGTACTTCGGTTGGAATTTCCCCCTCATATTTCTTACCCACTTTCTCCATGAGGTGTGGTCCTTGCATGGGGAGACCAGTTATTTTTTGGATTAATGCAACATCAATGGGGAGTCTTTCACGAATCCATAAACGGTTGTCATGAATCAAGGTGAGCAACTGCCAGGCTAACCGATCTGTGACGTTGTAATGGCCAAAGAGGGGCATTCATAACAGGTTCAGGATCCCAGATTCGGCCAATCTAGATAACCATTGTTGAGGGATGACTGTGACTCTGTCAAGTGCATGGATTGTCTCAAAATACAATGTGGGAGCCAAATCAAGGAACGCTGCATATTTTTTCAAGTCATGATCATCAAATTTAACCTCATGGAGCTTTCCGCAAGGATCGCCAATGACCGGGACCCCCATAGGGGTCAGCGGTGTTTGTAAGTAAGTGATCAGGCCATCTAAATTTTGTGGCATTCGGGTCGATGTCCTTCGTGGCCGGATAAATGGGGGTAACTAGTTGATTGGATTAGCCGGGAGGGCCTCTTCTGGCCTAACTGGGGCATGAGATGACTTGGGTGTTCTTGGCGATGTCCTCGGCTTTCCCACGGCCCATTTTGCAGTCTTCGGAGGCTTTTCTGAGCTTTGGGCTGGTTCTTTTCCTTTTCTGGTAACTGGGTTATGGGTACGTCTTCTTCCTCAGACTAAATCTCCATGACTTTTTCGCTTGCTTCCTCCATGGGTACCGAAGATTCCGAGGGGCTGGTAGCTGTTGTTCTTGCCTGGAAGACGAATTCAGCTTCTGGTTGGCTACTTGCAGGGGGTATCGGGCAGACATGATTGATGCAATGTAGATCCAAATGCTTTGATAGTTTACAGCTACGGGATAGAATTTATGCAACTAAGATAGAATTGTGCCCTGGGTCGTCCCAGTGGTTTTATAGTGTCTTCCATTTTCCAACGGCTGGGTAATCTCTACGTAGGGCTTAGGACTTTCCCCAATTGGTGCTATTAATTGTTGAGTGACCATTGCCTCCAACGGTAAATTATTCCTTTTACCATAAATTATAATGCTAACAGTTACTTTTCGCAACCCCAGTGTGTTTGTTACTTCTACTGACTTAATCATCTTGAGTGATGGTGTGTCCTCCCCCAACACAGGCTTATTCCCTCAAGGTTCTAGGGTCAATGATCTGTATGTCATACTTGTGTTTCCTTGATAAGCTGGCATTGCAAATCATAAGACCAACATAGTTCGACATTCTTCCCATACCTGGAAGGTTTTCCCGTGTAGTCCCCACCACTGTGCTAGCGCGCCTCGTAGTGTCATTTTAAGGGCTCCCAACCTGCATTCCCTCGGAACCATGGCTTCAAATTTTTGCAGGAAGTTCTCCACATATCCCAAACCATCAAACCAAGGCAAATATTGTACCTCAGATGATAGGCACCTGATATTTCTAGTAGTTGGGAGGCATCGTAACGTGGAGGCGTTCTGTAGTCAGTGTTTCCAATTTTCCAGTTCCTCGTCTGAATCAGATAGGTCCTCATTATCTTGATTTCCAGCGGTGATACCCCTAGTCGCAGGATTGGATCGTTCGCCATCCTGCGTGGATAATCTGTAGAGGTTATCTAGTTCTTCATTCCCGTGGACTGTTTCTGTATACTTGTCCCCCTTGGTAAGGTCTAATGGGATGATGACGCGTATTTTGTTATTCTCGAACATCATATTTTGTTTTTTTAAGTTGATGATACCTCCCATGTCGATCGCCCAATCCAAGCCTAGAATGGTTGGGTAGGGGTCCGTATATTCTACTGTCTGGATAACTTCAAAATGAGCTTGTACCCTGACTCCAGCAATGTCCACCACTAGTTTTGATAATCTTCCCAATGGTACTATCTTCTATTGATTAGCCATGCATAGCTGTATAGCAGACCATTCGAGCTTAGGCTCACCCATCCGATGCCAAGTTTGCTTAGGGAGGACGTTCGCATCTGATCCTAGATCAAGGATAACTTGATTTATTTCAAAGTCTCTGATCTGTGCTATTAGCCGCATTTCCCATCCCATTCATTTGATTTGTCTATATAGCTGGTGCACATTGTGTATTTGCGTGCTAAAAGGGGTCTTCTTTACACACCCATTGACCAGCTCCTGAATACTTTCCATGGCTTGTTGGTTGCGTAGTAGTTTTATACATGCTTGCAAGAATGGTTTGACCTCCTCCCTTCGTTCAGTGTTATACGCTCCTCTTCTGTCATGACCACCACCCATCCTGATCGCTGGGTTTATTTCTTTTGGAGGATGTCCCTCCTCTGTCGCAGTTTCTTTTATCGACCCTTCTTGGACTAATCCTGTCTCACGGGGTTCTATTTTCATCCTCTGCACATTTTTTGTAGGGTTTTGCTGCTTCTCCTGAACCCTTGCTACTAGAATTGGGCACTCCTCAATCAAGTGATCCCACTATCTATAGTATCGATAGGTCTACCAAGTTGGGTTTAAATAGTCTCATGAAAAATGGCTTGCTTCCCCATATAAGTTGTAGCAGATCAGCTGATCTCGTCCTTGACCAGTGATGCCTCCGTAGCCCCTACCTTGGGCAGGGGAACCCCTCCTTCCCATGGGAGATCTGGGTGAAGCTGGATTAGACCAAACCCAGAATATGCTTCCCCGTTTAGTCAGTAAATCGTATGTGCGGCAGGTCTGCTCATCGTGGCCAACTAATATTCAAAAACGGCACCACGGTTGGTTAACTTCCAGGCCATATGTGGTCTTGTGAGGGCAGTTGCTAGTTTCGTGTAACTCGGAAATGCGACAATAATCACACCATAAAATTAACCCACTAGATCTCGTGGCTTCCCTAGGTCGCAAGGGACTGGGTGCTCCAGTCTTTACATACGCAACAAGTAATGGACATTTATCCTTGGTATGACTATTCACCCGACATCGGATGCACCATTTTTCGGGGCTGGCTTCTAGCCCTCGCTCCTTGCATAATTTTTGGATCTCCATATGCATTGTTTCCAGCTGACCTTGTATCTGCCATACCCCCAGCTGTGTATCATCCCTAGGAGCAACTTCTAGCTTCATAGCTACTTCGAATGCTTTCTCCTGTGTTTCGATATATTACGGCCCCATCAGTACCCGTAAGTGAGGTAGCAGCATAGCGATGAACCATTCTGCGTGTTTTCGATCATCATACTGGAATCCGCCTTCCCTGATTGCTTTCTTTAAACTCTGGTCTCCTTCCCATACAGACTGATGTGGTCCTTGATTGATGTCTTTTAGTTGTTGACTATCTACGAATAAGATTTAGGTCTTTTGAATTGTTGCTTCAGTGTCGTTTTTATCTCATCAATAGTTTCATTTTCATGTTGTCCAACATATCCCATATACCAATCCAGATCTCTTTCTTCAAAAGCCAAAGATAGCTAGTCCTGCTTCACGGAATCACTTGTGATGTTTTGTGTCGTCCATACTGATTCAGGAACAAGCTAGAACATATCCATATCCTCATCACCCACACCCTTGAAGGTAGGCAGTTTTAAATTTGCAACAATATCTACCTTCTATTTGGCGTTTTGGCGTTACCTAACTGCTCTTTCAAAATTCTCCTAGTCTTGGCAATGGAACCATTTGTTAGCTTTAGGGGTCCTGACCCAGGTTCACACATTAAGTTTTGATAACAAACCCCTATACTACTAGCCCTTTCGGTAGTGACCTGCTTGCGCAGATCAAAGTCTCACCCGAAGTATGGGAGGGTGCTAGAACCAGGTTTCGCACCCGTAAAGAGAGAAGGTAAGAGAATCCACACAAAGCAATACGTATCTATGGAATAGGGCTAGTTTGGTGTGCTTAAATAGATAACCTGCAATACGTATTACAGATCTAGATCTTAGGTTCGCATCCATGTGCTGCCGACCAAGAAAGATATAAATTACAAAGACACACAAGAGGAACAAATAGCATATATTATAAATAAACACAAATCGTATAACACAGATCATTCGTACCTTATCACAAATTTAACATAGGAGCGTAGATAGATCCGTAACCAAATACCAAAGAATAATTTTATATATTGTCGCATATTCTTATTACATAACCCCAAATCCCACTACAAGACCCACCTAATAGGGTCCAGTATTAACCTCCCTCTTGAATCTTTACCCACACCGCGCAGGGTCCGCACACAGCAGGACAAAGGATCTCTGCGAACACATCCAGCAGGAGTCCGACCCAAATACCCAAAACCCAAAACTAACAATCCGCACTTAGCATTCACTTCTATTCATCTTCTACCTATCGACTCAAAAAGACTTACTATTTATACCAATTTAGCCTAGACTTACCATGGTCCGCAAACTGTGGTTTGCGGACTCCTAGTTTTACCTATTTACCTGCTTACAACGTATTGGGGCTTTTATCCACCCTATCACCCCTGCGATAGACTAAATATAATCAAAATAATACAAAATTGGATCAGCTTTCATTAGTGTGGGAGACCCTGCTCCAACAAATTGAATCAAACTCTAGATTTTCATATGATGAGTGTTAGCATGCAGCCACACCCTATGATGCACAGCACAATCACATGCCCAGATTTTCCATGAGAGAGATGGAAGAAGGAAGAATGACTAGGAGGGAAACTCTTAGTGATTTTTTGTAGGAGTATGAATCTCAAACTCAGAAGTTTAGAAATCATATCACTTTTCCAAATTTTTGCAAGATCAAGGTGAAGAGAAGCAAGCAGCATGACATGGATAGATTTATTCTATCTACTTTTGATGGTTCACCTACATGTTCAGCCAGAGCTTGGGTGGAAGAGCTAGATTCCTATTTGTAGCAACACCAAATTTCTAAAGATGAAGCCATCAAAGTTGTAGCGCTGCATTTTGAAGGTAAGGCCTATGCTTGGTGGATTTTTGAGTCTTTTTCATTAATAAATGCAAATATTTCTTCTTATGCAACGTTCAATAAGATATTAGTGGAAAGGTTTGATGGAAAACATTCTGAAACATCATTGAGGGAACCAAACAAACCAAAACAATCAAAAGCTTTGCACATGATGGAGGAACCTTAAAACTCAAATCCACTTCAAAAAACTATTGGATAAGCTCACATCTTGCAGATTACTTTGCTAGAGGCAAGGTCTCTCTCTCATATCCTTGGACAAGAAGGCATCAAGATCCCTTTTTCAAAAGAGGATCCTCTTATTGAGAAGGTGACTCCCATTCATATGGAAGAAGAAGAGAAGGATGGGGGAAATAGCGCTGTCATGTCTAGAGAACGTCTAGAACCTCATGCAGAGGAAGAGGGAGCTCTTGCTCCAACTAGAGGGATTCTTGTATCATTGCAAGGAATTCCCCGGGATCTCACATATGGAGATCAAAGCACAACTCATGATCTACATGTGTCATTGATGATAGGGTGTGAAACTATGGAGATAAAAGGAGAAGATAGGGAGAATGAACAACATCATGTGATGAGGAGCACACACCCCTATCTATTTCGGGAGGTTGATGCACCTAGGAGTGAGACTGGATTGCGCAGTGAGGGTAGGGAAAAATATGTATATATGCAGTCTACTCTTGATCTTGATGTCTCATTGTATGGAGGCATTTCACTGGGGAGACCACCAGATCAACAGAGGAGGATGGATGCTTCACATTTTAAGGCACCACTCATTGATTTCAGAGGAGTGGAGACCTTGGGAGAGCTGGGTACAACGCTGGGAGTCTTGGGTAGACTTAAGGAGAGGAGAGGTATACTCTCAACATAAACATTACCCACTCTCATTTCATATTCTACGTTGTGGCAAGAGCAGCATGGGAAGGATAACAGCCTTCCAACTTGCATCTTTGGCATGGGAGATGTCAAAGACGGGGATAGCCATATGAAATATGTTCTTCATGATAGTTCATCAGTGATGTCACTATGGAGGATAGATCCATATTGGAATTCCCAGCTATTGGTGGAATATTCCAAGGATCTTTTCACTTGTATGATATTGGATGATCAACTGCATGAGGAGGGATATTCAGTTAGAGATGGGGTCATCTAATATCATGGTAGGATCTTCTTATCTAGAGCTTCCAAGATCAAGGAGAAGTTGCTACAAACAGCTCATGAAGATTTCCTTTTCAGCCACACCTATTCTATGAGAGCATACCACACCATCATGGAGGGGTACTTTTGGGAAGGCTTTGAAGAGGAGATGTATCAGCATATGAGGAGATGCATGGATTATGTGGAGGTGGAGGAGATACATAAATATTTGGAAGAGTTAACACAGCCACCTCTTTTCTCTTTGAGGATGAGAGGAGACTCATCTATGAGCCACTCCATTTGCATGGGCATAACATATGGTAAGGTTATTGGTTGTTTGCACAATGATTTGTATGATGTATATATGCATCCCTTAACCATACATGTGTAGAACTTTGCTCAAAGGAGGAACATTCTTTCTTCTAGACTTCATGGTCTACTTGAGGCCATGAGCAGTTTTGATGGCCACTCCCTAGGAGTACTTGGGGAGGAGATATATTATGGAGAACATGCTTACTTTTCACCATACATCATTCACTTTCTCCAAATATATGAGGAGAGTGGGGCAGCAAGCAAGTGGTTCAGAAACCACACTTTTTGTCATTCTCTATTACAGTTGAGGATTAAACTGCGTTGGTTAAATATGAGGGACCATTTTCCTTCTCCCTTGCTACATATGGCATCAAATATGGTTCTCATTATAGTTTTGTATGTTTTTGTTGTTCTTATTTTTATAGGGAGCATGATTGGGGGAGAGACACATTGGTTGGATGTGTCCTTTGGGGAAGAGAATTCCCACATTTTTTGCATTACATGTTCTAAGGGGAGCATGGGTGATGATATGGCCACCATAGAAAAACACTTGTCTCTTTATGAGGTGGGCCATGAGATTGATTGGAGCACTTAGGCTGTGATTCTCATGAATCATTGGGGGAAACTTTTCTATGAGTTGCCATGTCATGTTGTGCAACAGCAGTTAGGAAAAATGCGCTATGACCACTTGGGATACTGTTGGTACCTTTCAGATCTACATGAAACCTTCATTATTCCTCTCACTTGGATTCCCTATGATGATTATTTCCTATTCATCATATGTGGGATGATATGGGCCAGCATGATTCACAACGTTGGAGGGAAGATCTTTGGAGATCCAATTTTCTCCTTGCCACTTGGAGGCAACAATTTTGTAGCACAAGAGCGGTAGATACTCTACACTTTTTCATAGTGGAGAGGAGACTGACCTAGGGTA